>OU898276.1:49688588-50205078 GCA_918026665.1 Diabrotica balteata | reverse complement strand
TTCTGTTAGGTACTCCATCCGTTGCCTCTGGTACTCGTATTTTAGTTCCAGTGATATTTAAAAATATTATCTTTAATCTATAAAATGTACAAAATACACTCTATTTGACAATTAAAAGCTTCTTATGTGGAATATATCATCTTTGAACTATTTTTAAAAACTGTTTTTAAATATATTGGTGATCGAGGTCGAAAATTTTGCCAAAGTAAAAAATGATACAACCAATATTTTAATTTTGGACAACAAAAATTGTTACTTAACTAAGAAAAGGAAGTGTCTTTCTATTCGTCGTTACTTCTTTTTTGTTCAATGCATCATTTAGATTAACTGCCTAGTTCTTGTTCCTTACTTTCCTTCATTTTTTTGGAATTATGAAACTCAAGACTCATCTGCCATTTGTTTTTTTTTTAATTTTAATATCTTCTTAAGCATACTAAATATTTACAGAATTTTGCACCATTCTAGTTCTTTTAATATTAATTTATTTACATTTTGGATCCGTGTAGTATCTTAATAAAATTGTATTAATTCATCTACCTATTCGACAGTGGTTTAAAAAGTTTAAAGATAAAATAATTTTTTATTACAACCAGAAGTTAGGCAACAGTATCAAATATAGAAACTGTTCCCTGGCTTCTATATTCTGATATATTTTTTCATACTCATCAATCAGCCTTCTTTCATGGCATTTGTATACTGTTAGTACACTTTCAGTTTATCCCTGCAAGTGATTTACTGAATTGTGTCGAAATTTATTTGAAATAAACTACTAAATTAAGTTGCGACGTTACACAAGGTGATTTAAGCACTTAAACCTTTTAAAATAATAACATAAAATCCTATAAAACATGTCTTTTTAACTATTTTAAAACTTGTTGCCAGTTTGAATATCTCAAAAATTACTGAAGGAAAGGCAAGTGCATTACAGTCATGTTACATTTTTATGAAACTTTAAATGTAAATGTATATTTTATTAACTCTCTTACCGAGGGTAAGAGTATTTAACAACAAAAAGTATTATCCAATACATATAAATCTTGGATTAAAAACGACGTCTGGAAAAACACGTTTCAATAATTGCTACAATTCACTATAACAGAAACATCGCCGCTGGCACTATTTTTTATTAGACTTTTGAGAAAGAGATGAAATATTCCCAATGGATTTTTAGCTGTTAGTGTTTTTTGAAAGGTTTATGAGCCGAATCTCTCGTGTAATGTCAAACTTTTTCAGCAGTTCTCTGCAGAATAGTTAAATGGATTATAACAATTTTTTGTAAAATTTATATTGCAGTGAATGGATTTAAAAATCCGATATAACAAATAAATAAATTTAAAAATCATTTTTTATCGTCATCGGTATCGAAAATACGGTGGTATTATTTAAACGAACCTGCGAACAGAAATGCTGAGGTCGCATGGCCAGATCGCGAGTGTGCGGTCATTAAGATGGCGCCGGCATTTTTTTATTTTAAAGACAAAAAATTTTGTTAAAGTAATTTTAAATCGCGATTTTGAATTTAAAAAATAATTAGTAGATTAAAACTAGTAAATCTGCTGGTGGCAACACGCGCGAACAGACCAGTGCGAGCTTGGTTTTGCTGTTGCAGGGGCGTCGCCCAAGAAGGTGTTCACATGCCAGCTGTGCGGTAAGGTGCTGTGCTCTAAGGCGTCCCTCAAGCGACACATTGCTGACAAGCATGCAGAACGACAAGAGGAGTACCGATGTGTCATCTGCGAGCGCGTTTACTGCTCCCGGAATTCTCTAATGACGCACATCTACACGTACCACAAGTCGCGTCCCGGGGATATCGACATTAAGTTCTTTTAGCCAGAGCACCTGCCCCAGCCGCTGCCTTCGACCACACTCCCAGGTACCATCCATAGCCCCTTTTTTACCCCGCTTGCCGCTACCGCAGCTCTATGTGTAGTAATGAATTGTGCCGCTTGCTGCCGCCACCAGCCTGCATGTTCGCCCCAGTTGTTGTCCCCACCGACTTCGCCCACTCCACCACAGCCCTGTGCTGCTGTTGCAGGGCCGGTGCGGATGCCGCCCCCCACCTCCGGAGGCATCAACGAACCCCAGGAGTGCCCTTACTGTCGGCGCACTTTCAGCTGCTACTACTCGCTCAAGAGGCACTTTCAAGATAAGCATGAACAATCGGACACCTTGTACCTCTGTGAGTTCTGCCATCGACGATATCGCACCAAGAACTCGCTCACCACCCACAAGAGTCTTCAACACCGCGGTTCAAGCGGAATGCTCAAACGATTGCTCAAGACCACGGCCATCAAGAGCGTCCTCAGTGCCAGTGCTGCGACAGCAACATCACCGCCCATTCTCCAACAGCAGCAACCGCCTCCGCGCCTCCAGTGAGCCATTGCTCTGGTAACGGCCTAAAAAGCTATTTGAACCGAAAGTACAAATCCCCACAGAGCCCTATGTAGTTTTTATATGTCTATATTTACTACTTACACGCATCTTGGCAGGCAGCCATAAAACAACCCCCAAGAAGTAACCCAACCCGATGACATATCTTCATCATATCACCCTCTAATGCATCACGTTTAATGTGCTGTATATCGTGATCTACCCATAAATATGAGACATTTTCCCAGTGTTACTGTGATTCAGTTCAGATTTTATTCCCTACTTTTTAGACAAAGAACTACCAATGAAATGGAAAAATTAATACTTAATAAAAACCTTTATAAACTGTATCCAAATTCTTGCTCTTGAAAGAAAAGAACATAAGTGACCCAAAATAAAAATCAAATCTTATTTCATTTAAGACTAAGTATCAAATAGAATAAAGAATATCATAGAATTAGCAACAGATTACATACTTAAAACTAGTGTTTTTTGATCTCCCTCTAAAACTTTGACAGACCTGTGTCGACATTTACACAGCTAATACGGGTTTTATTCAATATTTCTTATATATAATATCACTTGTATCAGTCTCGCATGAGATCTAGCAAAATTTAATCTAAAATCCAGATATATACTTGTATTATATATAAAAAATATTCTAGGTAAACATGTTATGCTAGTATTTTTGTTGTTTGCCTATTTTTTACATTTTTTTTTGTTGTTGTTTACATTTTTTTAGTATCATCAATTAGCGGGAACAATGTACTAAAACGTTTTTCTACTGCGCAGTGAACACATACATACTGTGCAGTAAGAAAACGTTTGGGCACAATGTTCCTGCAATAAACGAACATACCAAATTGTTAGGTCTTACTTTTTATACTTTTACTTACTTACTTTTCATAAAGAAATATTTCCACTATAGAATTGTTACCAACTGAAACCAACATATTTTTATAATACATTGTACTGAAATATATACCTCCGAAAAAATTACTTAAAAAAGTTAACATAGTATATTGTATAAGCAAAAAGGAGAGGTTATGTTAGGTTAGAAAATAATTGTGATCAAAAAGTATAAAAAATTAAAGAAATTCAAATCATTTAAAATTGCTCAATTTAGGATATTTAAAACTATATCAATTTATTTAGAAGCAAGGCACAAAATACAAAAACTATATGTTATTATGTTACATTGAACATGATTAAATATTTTGACAGACTTTCTAAAGATATTTGAATGCTTTTACGGGTACACTATAATTTTATTGAAAAACAGTTCAATTTTTAGGGTTTAAGGATTGTTGATACATTTCTAATTAAATTGATTCATTGGTAGTTCTCAAAAAACGACGAAACGTATCGTCTCTAACTCCCTGACATCCAAATATTTATCACATTTTGCGGATAATGTCAAACGATTAGACCAAATTAAGATAAATTTATTGAATAATTTTAAATAATATAAGAAATCGATTTTATAAATTGAATGTTGATCTAGTGTAAGACGTGAATGTTCGATTGCTCTAAATATTGGTCATGTATAAGACTGGAAGTAAATTGTTTATGTAGCTATTTAATAGAAATACCTGTTCAGTCTCAAGTAAAAATTTAAGGAAAAACTATCCAAAATGTGATAAATGTTTCGATTATATTTGCTCATGTGATTTTTATTAAAATTTCGTAGAACAAGATTCTGCGAAATAAATCTTAGATGTTATTCTATGTATTTATGTTATTTAAACTTGGCTAGGTTTAAAATCAAGGATTAAGGAATATCAGTCGAATCAGAAAGATATCTTAAATTAATTAACTGCAAATACTAGATATGATACAACAAACAATTAAAAATATTGTCTTTTGACTCATGTAGATTTATAGTTTATTTAAATTTTGTAATGTTTCTATTGATAGATTTTTAAACAATGTACAAATAAGTTAAAATCGCAAGATTTCAACATCACATTACGATTAGACAATTAAATAAAACTATTTTTATATTACCTGATTTGGTATTTTGTAGTTTGATATCTTTCTTGGCTATTCAGATTTGACCGTTGTTTCCTGTCCCAAAAACAGCTAGGCAGGTGTTGCTGTGAAGGTTTTTCAGACTTACATATCTCTCCAGGGTTCAATGTAAATAATGATGTGCCAATTTTTTGCATTTGTTCATTATTAATTAATGAAATTAGGTTGGTAGGCCAAGCAACGAGTATTTTAAAATTTTAAGTAAGTTCGTGCAGAATTGTTGTGACGATATTGAGTTAAAATGCGTAGGCACTTATACACGGTATTTATTTCTTTTTCTATCTGGTATTAGGTTTCTATGAAGTGAAAATAAATACATACTAAAGCAGACAACACTGAGGCATGATGATTTTTTTTTGTGGGTAGACTATTTTTATGACAATTTACAAAAAACTGATTACCTGTCAATGGGTGATCTAACAATATAAATTTATCACTATAATACTAAATACTAAAGTTTTTTTCATTTATCCTTTCAATATCCATCCTGTGTACTGAAATATTCTTGTAAACTGCTGGTGTTGTCGAAATGAATCCTTGATAAATGAATATAGAGAAAACAGTATTGTAATACAGTTCTCTCTCTATATAACGATATGCAAGGGACCGGGAATTTTCATCGTTATAAGGAGAGATCGTTATACAGAAAGAGACAAAATTTGGTAATGTAATATTAATAATACTGTACTTAATAACCTATTTTAATTTAAAATCTATCAAAATGCATATAAATGAATTAACACTGTATTGTATACCGCATAGATTTATTAAAGAATAATATAAGCAATACAGTACAAAAAATGACTGTACAATTAAAACAGGTGTACTGTACAATAACAAAATAGTATGCTCGTGTAAAATATATTTAGCCCACTTTACCAAAAAAGTCTGTCACCTTGGTCTGTTTTTTTCCCTTTCCACAGAACTGACCTGACGTCCAATGCCTGCGAGGGGTCGGAGTTGGTTCTGGCTTTGCTTCCACTTCCGGGTCACTGTTTTCTTCTTCTACACGAACTGCTTGTAAGATGTCCTCGTCAGAAAGTCCAGATGTTGTAGCTATATTTTCATCAACTTCTTCAAAATCTGTTAGCTCTTCCGGTCCGTAGGTGATAGAACTGTCTGGCCGAAATATCTAATGGCAGGTTATCTTCATCATTAGTCAATCCTTGACATTACAGCCATCCTGCGTGTTTGAAGGAATGTCTTATTGTATTGGTAGTCACCTTATCCCAGGATTTACTAATCATTGGAATCATTGGCATCAAGAATGTTTAGTTTAAGTTTAATGTTTAGTTCTCAACAAGTCCATCTTGAAATGGCTTTTCAAACTCCTGATGACACTTTGGTTCATGTTCTGAAGGACACTCGTTGTGTTTGCTAGCAGAAAACAAAGTTTATTGTTTTGAAGATCGCACACTTAAAGCAGGACAATTGTCTACAAGCAGAAGAATTTTTTCCCTTTAAGCTCGATATCCCACTTTCTTATCGTTTCTTCAAAAATTTCCCAAGTCATCCACGCACTATTGTTTGCTTTATAGGTCACCGGTAGATTTTTTATATTTTCAAAGCAACGTGGGTTTTTCGACTTCCATATCTCTAACAATTTTCGCTTCACCAAACCTGCCATGTTCATCATCATCATTCAGCCCATACTCGTCCACTGCTGAACATAGGCCTCCCGTAGTTCACCCCACAAATTTCTGTCCTGAGCCGCCTGCATCCAATGTTGATGTGTCCGTTTCAGGTCATCCGTCCATCTTGTTGGTGGTCGTCCTCTATTCCTAAAGGCATCTTGTCTGGGTCTCCACTCAAGAATGCGTTTTGTCCATCTGCCATCTACTAACCTGTCATGTTAGCGGCCACTAAAACTGTAATGCGTTCCTTAGAGAGCTTTCCACAAACACACTTTTCAGATTTAAATTTTAAAGTTTTGTTTGGTATTATTTTAAAAAACAATCCAGTCTCATCAGCACTGAAAATGTCTGACGCATATCGTGACTTCAGTACAGGCCACACGTTTTCTGGATAATCATCCGTTACGTTTTTGTTACTTAACTTAACCCTCTGATAAGAATGAAAAGAATGGGTGGCCGTATTCCGCATATGGCGCAAAACAAAACAACCGGTGAACAATGACCTTGCCATTTCTGACTCAGGTAGTCTGAACTTTAAACACAATAACACATTTGTCATCGACTATTGAACGCTAACAAGTCATCGCTATAAAGAGAGAACGATATCGGTATAGAGGAAGAATTAATACATTTCGATAATTAGTTTCCGGATTTAATACATTGTCCTTATGACGAACCAACCAAAGTTTACTATTTTCATCGTTATAGAGGAACTATCGTTATATAGGGAATCGTTATAAAGAGAGACTACTGTACATCAATAATCAAAGAAGCCGATATGGCTATTCCAGATAAACAAATTTTAACATCATAATATTGATAATTTGGTAATAACTTTAAATATTAGAAACCTAAGTTAGCTAATTTCGTTAATATTTAAGTTATTGAAAATGAAAAAGAACTATATTTTTGGTTTTAGTATAATTAAAATATCGACTTTGAGTTGCTTATTGCCGTTTTAATACAATATCGACACATTATAAGTTTTATGAATTTGCGATCTAGTATATGTGCTTGGTCTATAGTTAGTTTGTATGCTAGTCCAAGTATCGCTCGATGTAATAGCCGTTGCACGTTGAACGTCGGAAAAATTTATTTAAAAAAATGGCGTTCAGCTCGTGATTTTTATTTTTCTTTTTTGTTGAAAATTCTATTTTTGGTATTTGATAGTATTTATTTGTTGTTATTTGTTAACTAAATTTATGTTTTCTGTGATGTTTAGGTTAGAGAACGGCTAATATACCGAGGGATGACTTGAACTCCTTAAAAAATAATTCCTTTTGATCTGAAAAAGGCACGGTTACTATTTTGACAACCGTTAGCATTAGGGTGGTCCAAAAACCATGTTAAAAGTTTTGTTTCCGCGATGTTTCAATGAAGAAATTTATTTTAGGTCCAAAAATACGTTATTTAGTTTATTATTTGAGTCGGTGTATATTTTCCAATCCTCTAGGTCACTTTTCTTCTCCTTAAAATGTGTCTTGTTTACTTGATAATTTAAATACCACAATATTATCAAAAATGACTATCTAATTTCAAATCATGAATTTCAAATTATATCATTATCATCGCCGTTGTAGATCAGTCTTTAACAGTTTTAGTTTTCTTAAGAAGTTTACACAACAAAGGTCTGTTTTATACTTTTATTTGAGAACAATGAGTTTCCCTCTCTTCTAAATATTTGAAGGATTTTTACAAAATGTCCCAGAAGCACCTTCATTAGGTTTCATGAGTAAATTATGACCTATTCAATGTGCTTTTTTGTATAGGTACAAGTAGCTCTTTTCTACACAAAGCTTCTATATCAAACCAAGAGAAATAAGGATGAAGAATCATGATCATAGAGATCGATACATGAGGTCACTTTAACCCTTTCGAGAGTCAGAGATTAAATATTATACTGCCTTAATCAAGGAACCGATTACAAATAAAAATTCAATATTATTAAATGTAAGGAACAAAGGAACGAACAAAACATGAAATATCTAAAGGTAACCTTCCGCATCCAGCGACAGGTGACAGATAGGCGAGGCCGAAACCGACAAGTGAATTGTCGCTCCTTAAAATGAGTACGCAATCGAGACAGGTCATAGATAGGCGAGACCGAAACACCAAGTGGATTGTCGCTGCGACTCGCTCCTTAAAATGAGTACGCGACCAAGACAAGCGACATATGCAAAACGTGCGTCTACATTTCAGTATACTTTTATCACATTTTTCGAATGAAAAAACGAATGTGTATAAATTGTTTATTTAAATCGAAGCACGAGAAAGATTTTATATTTTTTAGGACGATAACATCCTTGCACGATTCTACTTGAGGATCAAATAGCCATCAACTCCATTAGTAATTCGTCTTCCTTGCCAATAACTTTTATTTCGGAAGTTGTTACTCTTAATAAGAAACTATCAGTGCTAAAACAGAAATGTCACGCAGCAGAGATTAACTTCACTACTGCTCTTGAAGGAGACTGACGAGACACAAATAGACCACAGTTTGTCGCTTGTCTCTGTATCGGGCTGCAGAACGATAATAGCATTGAGAGCAGACATGAAGAGACGACAATCGGTCTTACCTATCTATCGCCTCTCGGTCGCTTGATTCCAAATGGTAGCTTTTAACGAACGTTTTTTCAACGTGTAACGAGCCGATTCTAAACGGGTACCAGTGTCGACGGTTCTTAAATTTCAAGGAATATGCCTCCATTGACAGTATGGAATCTCCGAAATATCGTCAGTTTTAAAGTAACAAGTGCACGCAATATATGTTGTCATGTTGTCGTCACCGCAAAAAATTATAGTAGCGTATTATTTGTATAAAAAAATGTATAAGAAACGGGATAAGCGTAAAAGAAAAATATGGATACATCCTATTTTGTTAGAAAGAGAAAAGTATGGTGCTTTCAATTACTACACTTATATCTCCATATCAAAATCCATATTGTAGCGGCAACAAAGAAAGAAATATATTGAAACAACGGATGCTCGCCCAACGCCATTAACACACTTGAATAAACTAAAATGGTTCACTGAGCACTGAGGGTTCACCGCACCGGCCCGACAAACGTCTTGCAGAGGGGGACTGGATACATAGACGATAAAAAGTTAACCAACGGATTGGTTGCCGTTGCATGAACAAACATTCATATGAACCTAAAAGACACTGAGCAACGGCCAACGAGACGGTTTCAAAAACAACCCGTTGACCGTTGTCGTTAACAAGAGCTCTTACTCGAGATAATGTCTAACTAAAAAGAGCAGATTTAGGTGAAGTTTATCTTAAAGAAAATTTCAATTATTTACTTCCTCAGATCATTTTAGTGTTCCTTTGAAAATATTTGTAGGTAGTAAAGTTTCATAAGCATTTATTTTATTTTTCATCCTTCCTTAAAAATCTTAGTTCAAATCAATTCAATAGAGTTAACAATCTTTCTAACTCTTTATTTAACTTCTTTAAACATAGTTTACCTCGAGCACAAAGAGGATATTGTGAAATAACACCTAAAATTTCTTCTCTCGAAAATAATTTTTCTATCACATAAAAGAGCATATCCTGTTTGTTTTTGGACTTTAGTAGGATTCTTTATTATAGTGGCGGCGAACGTTTTTCAAAATTTATTTTTCATTAAAATGTAGTTACAGTTTTCTTATGGACCACCTTAGTTAGCATACATTTTGACTGTATATTTAGTGCTGTGACTCCTCAAAACATTTTGTCTGATTAGGTTTAAAATTATTTATTTGTTTAGTTTTTGTGATACGGTCGAACCAAAGACATTTCATTGGAAAATTTGTTTCTAAAAGATTCAAAAATATTTTTTTAAACGTGCCATTTAAAGTAAATGAACATTGACATACAGTGTCGGGTTGTTGATGGAATTTCGTATCTTTGATGGTTATTTTTTTCGAAGAAATGTTTAACATTTAATTTAGACTTGTACCTGCAGTGTTGATATTTGCACTATTATAACATTCAGAGCAGTTGGCTTTGGCTTTAAAACGCTGTTATCAAACGGGCGCAGTTTTCTATCGTTTATATATCCTACTAACTGCGCCAAAAGGATAAAAAATTATTAAAATATTTTTTAAAAGTACATAAATTCAAATGTCAGCACTAGTCAGTACCTTAATTTTATATTATTTTAGGTGACGAACAAAAATAGTGTAATGTTTTGTTTCAGCGGGGTATTTCCGATATAATGCAATCTAAAATAGCAGTTATATTCCTAAGGATTCAAAATTTTTAACCAACAATTAACACATTTTTATACATTTTGTCTTCTTCTTTAAGTGCCGTCTTCCAATCGAAGGTTGGATATCATCATCACTATCTTTAATTTACCTACTGCTGCTCTGTAGTTCTATAGCATATGCATTTAAACCAGTCCCTTAAACTCTTCAACCATGACACTCTCCTGCTCTTATACTCCTTCCTCCTCTTATCTTTCCCTGTATTATCAGCCTTAGCAGTTCATAGCGCTGTCCCCTTATTACGTGTCCTAGATATTGTAACTTTCTTATTTTTATTGTGTTTATTATTTCGCATTCTTTGCCCATTTTTTGCAATTCTTTCGTGTTATTTTTCTTCTGTGTCCATGATATTCTTAGCATCTTCCTGTATGTTTTGTCACAAATTCTAAAACAAATTAGAAACTTTTAAATAATTAAAAATATCACTGTCGAACAGTTTCAAACTGTAGTTAATGTGAATAGAGTCTTAATTTAAGTTAATGGAAAGGAGAATTAAAATTAGCAGTATTTGGCTCCATCGTTTATCTTTTAAATTTTATTACAATTTATCCTAAACATCCATCTTTATTTTATATTGTTAATATGTTCCTTTGTCAACCATTAAATCTTTTTCCCTAGAAATTGCCTCTTTATATACTAAAATATCGTCTTATATTCTTTCGATACCCTTCTTTTGTCATTTTTTCTACATCTATAGTTTAAATCTGTATGTCTAATGCATCTAGATTCTTAGCCTTGTTCTATTTTGTTAAAATTTATTAATGTCTTTAGTATTTAAGACCAATTACGTCAAAAAGATCCCTTAACTGTTTTGACGCGGTCCTTTTAATTACAGACTTGGGTTGTATTCTTGCTATGTTAAAATTAATTGGAAAAGGTCCCTATGCAGGAATTAATAAGCGAACTCTTGGTATAACTGAAAAATTACTTGTTTTGGTTTACCATTCTTTTAAATTTGGCAACGTGCATTTTTCTAAGATTGAGGTTAGGAAATACCCTGTATGAAACTGAATGTACCGTATACTTTTAGTTTTTTAATATGTAGGTAATATTTTTTTCTGGGAAAAAATAACTGGCTGGATGTTTTTATTCCATTGTAAATATTTTTTGTTATATACATGTAGTAAATAGTCGTAAGTTTTTAGTTAATATTATTTGTTAGAAAAACAAATTTGCATATCTATATTCATGCCAACATACATTTTTTGGGTAATTTTCGAAAATAAATTATATATATATTGAATAAATTGAACAGTATTAAAATTTGTACCTAAAGGTAGCAATTTTAGATATTTTATAAAAAAAATATATACATATATTTAAATTTTATCTTTTTAATAAGAAAATATTTGGACCGAACATTATGGTTTATGATATATAGCGGAAATTTGAAATTATTGAAGTTGGCGACTTGAGTGTGTATTGTGCGGGCTGCAAATTGTTAAATTATAATTATTTATTTATGACTGCAATTTTCAGGAAAAACCAGATAGTCTCCAGGATAAGGTAAGCAATATTAAGTAAGAGATGACTATAAAATTACTATATCTGTTAACCACTATAAATATTCATCATAATTTAATTCAAAATATTCAAAACCTTGTACATAAAAAATGTTCAACAAACACAGTGAGGATAATTATATTTTTATTACAATCATTAAAAACAAGATGACTCCACATAACTCAATCATAATTTTTTATAGGTTTATAGGAGCCATTTCCATAACTTGTACCTAAAAGGTATTAATATGTATTATACTTCTTGTATCTACTTGTATTGTACATCAAAACGTCTCAAGTATCTGTCATATTAAATACTTTGGACCCCGGAATTCGGGATAATTACTGATCGTGAAAAGTTAACCAAATAGTTCCATCGGTAATTAGAGAAGCTTGTAATGAGTTATTTCAAACGTAGCAAGTGTATAATCAATAATCACTTTTATTAGAATCATCACTGAACACCAAGAACACTATACAGTACTAATAGAACTCATCCGTTTTATTTCCATTCTTTTTACAAAAAGTATACAGTATTACATATCTACAGATCACCATTATTTCTTTACATACAACCACGGTCATATTTACAAGATGAACCATTTTACTTCGAATTACAGGAGTAAATCGATCGTTTTTCCTGTTTGCTTTGAAGGCTTGTCTAAAACTTGTGAAAGATAATCTTTTTTATATTTACCTTTTTGAAAAAATGAATCCTTTGCTATATTATTTACCCAGCATTACGTCCCAATACATTCAGATCCTTTTCTATATTAGACAAACAAAGAGTAGTCTGTAAGTATAAACGTTTGTCGGCTGGTTTGTAGAATATGAAGAATACTTTTATAACAAATAATGAATCGGTCTTACATGTGAACCCATTTCAACAAAGTTCAAGAAATACATATTATATTTACAATCAGTTTATTGTACATTAAACGAACGGTTTCCAATACTAAACTTTGCTGGTCATCGTCAGGTCTTATCAGGTATACCATAAATGATGCCAATATTATGTATGCCTAGTTTGAAAGACTATATAAATTGTACATACATGCCGATACAAGGAATGTAGTTACATGGGTGCATACTAAACGCTCAATTATGTTACGCTGTTGGCTGATGGTCATCAAACAGAAACAAAGTTTTATAACAAACTGACAACTACAATCATATCTAAGGTATTAGTCATTTGAATTAACTGTTTAAATAAAGGTACTTCCATAAAAAATCTATCGTATTGTTTTCTTATCGAAAAACTCTGACGTGTTTAAAATCCATTTAAATTAACAGATTGTTTACTTAATGCCTTTATGGGTTCATCTCTTGTTTAATTAATTTTTTTTGCATGATAATGTAACACATATTTGGGTAAACCTTGAAATTAAAAAATGACACATTCATATCTATATTTTGTTTTTTTTTTTATTCTTTTGATGATTGCAAGCATAAAATTAGATTGAAAAATATTTAGAAAATATTCGTATTGGTCAAGAATCGTCACAACATAGTGGTGCTACTACAGCACTAGTTAAGCCTCAACCTTCCCTAGCCTGTTTAACCAGGCGTTTTTGTATATTGCTAAAATCTTATGCGCTTCCTGGTCTACAACATCTTTTCACATCAATCTTGCCCTGCTCTACTTCTATTCCACACCGTCATTGATACTAGGGTTCATCCAAGACGGTAGTTTCCCATTACCAGGTGTCCATCTTACTTAAGCATCTTCATTTTTCATATTTGTTATAAATCTTCCAGATACCGTTATAAGTTTTCCAGATACCGTTTTACAAGTTGCAATAGTTTTTTTTGTTAAAATATTTCGTTTGAATAGGAATAAATGATTTGTATCTGTTTTCGAATAGTCCATATTTCTTAGTTACATTTCTTCAAGACTCATCGGATTAATGTCTTATATTGTTATTAGTTTGATTCTGTGGCATAAGTTTCTGTTGTTTAGGTTCATTTCTTTGTATTTCTTCCATTGTGGAGTTATCATTGTTGACTTAGGTATAACAATTTGTTAAAATTTCAGAAACTACAGTTTTGATCTGAAGATGACGTGCTTATATCTTGCTCTGCTATTTAGAATCGACATGGTCGAGTGTTTTCGCTTCGAATATTGTGAGGTCCATATTGTATGCAATGGTTGAGAAGAAATCCAACGCTTCTTTAACCTTTTCGCTCGATGCAATCAGATCGTCATGTTATCAGCTATGTCATAACTTGCATTAATTTATTAAAGACAGTTCCCATGTTGTATAACTCGACATATTTCACGGTCTGCTCTAATAATATATTGAAATAAAGATATGATAGGACATCTTCCTGTCCTAATCTCACACGTGTTTCAAAAGACTTGCGCCTTGTATTTGTATTCTGTAGATAACTTCGTCGCTTTTACAAAGGTCTTGTTAGTTTATCAGAGATGTTAAGTTCATTCATGACTTCAGATAGCTTAGTAGAACACTGGCATAAAATGATTTTAAATCTATGAAGAGGTGGAAAATTGACGAAAAACACGAATATATGATATTAATAAATAGAAATAATGTTTTATAAATATTAACCTGATGCATGTCTAAATAATTTTAAGCATTGAATCATATCTTGTTGAAATATCTGGACATATCTTATATGTAAGGCAAACTTGGATTTTACCCAAATATGGTTTAGATTCTGTATACGTGTTACGCATAAACATTACTAACATCGATTGGTTGAGCTATGTTATATTTGTGTTATACTAGAGGGTCATTATTGTACGGTTGCAGCCTCCACACAAATCTACTGAGTCGCAGCTACAATATTTTAGCGCACTATTTCCTAAACTAAAAAGAATTCTGCAGTAGATTTTGTTACTGATGGACAATTGGCGTGAACTAGAATATAGTGTATGTGGTGTTACAATGTAAACTTTAAAAAATTTCCATTGCCTCTTTATCCTCAAATTTTGCCAAATGTAATTTGTTCTCCTTCCTCAACTAATCGACAAAAAAAAATCATCAACCTGTTTATATGTAACGAAATTCTAGTTTTGCTGGCGGTATTTGAGTGTTTCAATGTTAAAGTTGATTTAGTTAAACCAAATTTATATGATTACATTTTCTTTTTTCAAATAAATCTTCCCCACTTTATAGAAAATCTCAAATACATTAACCTATTATAATTTCTATATTGTGGAAAAAAGTGTATAAATACCTTGTTGCAGATACAATCTTCCGCTTAATTAGGTCTTATACTATCGCGGAAAGGAAGAGAATGAAAGCGAGCGAAAGTTTTGAACATAATAACACGTAGAGTCCACGCTGCTACGGATCCTAACAACGCGGGATAGAGCAGAACGGAACAGGTTTGAATTGCCAAATGAGCAATTGTTTCCATAGTTCTCCGTTCAATTTATCTTCAATTCAATGGAAGTTTTGGGAAAATACGCGACGCGCACAAATCATGCTCAGGTTTTTTTATTACCCTACCAAGCGTTTGCTGCCAAATAGAAACGGAAAAAGAGAAACAATCAGCCAAATGCTTTATTTCGCTAAAAATCTTCTAACCCTAACACAATAAGAATTCCGGCTAAGTTATGTAGATTCAGAATTTTCATTCCGTTCTGCCATAATATGCTGCCTGCTTAACAAATCGCAATGGCTAGCATATAGACAATGATGATTTTATTTAGCAGTACCGAAATAATTGCTGGCTTTGTCGTTTTTTGCTCCATTGTCGTTTTGAATTATCAGTTATGTTCTGTTATACATTTCAAACCCATGTATCCATTTTGTACACCAATACAAGGAGAACTTATCTAAGACTTATCAAAACTGAAGTATAACTAAAAATATCTCAACCATCCACCTGTGTTTGCTTCTTTTCTTATTGATTTCGATCTACACTATTGTATGTGTGTTAATTTTTAGTCTTGTAATTCTGTCAGTCAGTTAACATGTTTATAGATTGACAAATTTTTCATTATACACCCAAAAAAAATTATCTATCCAAACAAATTCTATCTAATTATTATTTATAATAATAGTATATTTATAAATTATTGTTAGTATCAGAAAATTCTAAATATTATTTTCCTTTGGAGTTATTAAGTAGGAAAAAACATAAATTTTCAGTTAAAATGTTATATTAAATCAATTTTATCGTGACACTTTGGCCGTTAGTAAGACTAGAATTTATTTTACTCTGTACCCACATCTATCTACTTATATTACCACACTTTTATCACTTCAAATTTGGGTTTTAACTGAAAAAACTGCTTTTTGAAATTCGCATATCAGTTCAGGATTAAAAGATCGAACGAAGCTCAAAAATGTATTTTTTGGTTATTGCCTTTGCGCTACTATCTGTATAGTCTGTAGTATTAAACTTAATCAAATATTTTTAAAGAGAAGTACCTCATACAATAATATAAATAGTAAAATTAAACTATCTCTAATAACTGCCAATAGTATTAAATATTCTATTTTATATTCTGTACACAAATATATCTATATAAAGTTTGCAAATCAAACTGGGCCTAGATTTGAACCTCAGGGAACCTATTTTATAAAATACATTGCTATCATTTATAATCTGGGCTTGGATACAGCAACATACAACTGAAATGTAAACAATGGGATATCACTTGCAAGACGCTCAAGTAATGGAAGAAAATTTGAGGTTAGATTGGTTAGGTTTTAACAAATGGTTAGAAATATATCTGCACTGCCCCATGAATGAAAATTTGGTTGGTGTTCCGCTTCCTCTTAATGAAGGTGACAAACGGGTATATCCTCTTAGCAAAAACGACTTAAAATTTGGTTCCGGGTACATATTATTTTAGGTTTAAATACTTTTCAATCATAAATATATATATATATATATATATATATATATATATATATATATATATATTTGCTTGTATGGCAGAGTTTACCACTTCATAATTAGAATTAAACTTGAATCAATATGTTCACACAATTGGTATACAGTTTTGAATAGAGTTTGTCATTGCCACATTTCATTTATACATATTTCTCCTGTGTCATTAGTATTTATTAATGCATCTCATTTGATTCTAGTACGTTGAGTAATATATTTGTAGCTAACTATTTTTTGTAAAGCGTTTTTGATTTTTGTTTACTACAAAAATTTAACTAATCGCTTTTTAATTTTTTATGTCTGTACTTACTTTCTAGCTTGATCTTTTATCTGATTTATTTTTTCTATTGAAGATTGTATTAGTAACGACGATACTTTATTCCTGCTAATTTAGTAAACATAGCTGTCAACCTAATTTCAATTGTTGATATTAATGAACCCATATTGTCATTTTGACAATTTCTGAGAATGTTTTGTTTTTTCTGAAAATCACACGATAACTAAAGAATTTCCTATAATCTAGTATTGTAGTATTGACAAAAATATGACAAATGATGCCCACTTTTTACATATTTGCCAATTTGGACAGGTGTTATTTTAAAGTATAGTCTCATTCCTGGAGATCGTTACGTTTTTAATCTAACAGCACAAATGATAAAGCAATTTTAGATCTTTCATATAATATAAATTAATAGAAACAAGCAATTACTTTTGTAGTACTTTTTAAGTTGAGAATATGTACAACCTGGTTTTGCGTCGTTTTTACTGAGTGTGACTGACCCAACACTCTATTCAGCCGTTTTGCAAAAAGGGAGAGATTATAGCATGTTTGCAATTCGGCGTTTAGCTAGATAACTACCTTAAGCAACAAGATGCCTTGAACCAGTACAACACATACTGTTTTACAACAAAATGATAAATTACTGTATTACCTCAATACTCAGAAAAAATTCCACAGATGTACTTATATTGTATTGTATTTAGGCTATAAGAAAAACTTGAGACATTTTTAGCTTTAGAACATATGCTTTATTTCTTGTTTTTACTGGTGTATTGTAACTATCTTCAAAGAAGAAAATCAGCAACTGTTTGTAATTGCACAAAAAACTTTTCTTTAATGTATTTTTCGCGTTTTCAGCGATTCTATAGTTTAGCAAATGACAATTAAAATCAAATTAGCAATTTAAACATTTATGATATGCAGATATTCATGATTTATTCCCTAAAACTAAATCTTATAGTGTGAAGAGTATGAGCTACTACTCAAACGAGTTTTTATCCTGATGAGATAACATTCATTTTTTTATTCCGTAGACTAGATTAGTTAGTGAAGATTTAAATATTCATTTATTCATGTATTCTTGATTTCTTCTTTATTTTATTCGGATCATATAATAGATTTTATTCAAAAACGAGTAAACAACTTATTACATTTTTATGATACTTTACATATAGGTAGTCAAAATTAACTTAATCGTAACACAAAGGTGAAAGTATATGTCAAATGAATCCCTTCAATGGGATAATCAATTTAGGCATATTCTCCAATTTTTCTTGTGAGTAGTTTTCAAGATAATCAAAAAACTAAGAAAAAACGTAAAAAAATATGTGTAATATTTGCATTTATTTACTATTTACTTACCAATTCTTCAATCAATGGATATTCTTTTAGAAACACTAAAAATTTGAATTTGTCCAGATATATTTTCAATTTTTAATATTAAAAGAAGATATCTGGATAACCCCAAAAGTGACATTTTAACTGTTTCTACGTTAAAAAAAGTTAGCTGTTTTTGTTTCTCTTATCTTTGAACTGGTAAACAAATAGTAAATTAATGCAAAATGAACCACTCACTATAAAAATTAGAAAATACACCCCCACATAAGTTTTTCTCCGATTGAGAGATTTCATTTGATTTATATTTTGACATTGAATGATGATTACGTTTCTGAGACTTATGTAAGTAAGGTGTAATTTTAGTCGGATTTTTTGAGATTTTTCAGCAAAACAATTTCATATTTAGCGCCACTTTTAGTAATTAGAGTTCTAACAGTCGTCCTGATGATGCAGAGTTCTTCCCTACATTCATATTTCTATTCTATTCAAATATCATGAGTGGATTTAAATTTCGCCTTGTACTATCCATGCAAGTCTTGTTATATGACAATTTGGTACAGGATTCATATTTATTTATACACAAATTATGTGCTCTTCAGCTTTCTAAAATTTAAAGAAAATTGATATTGTATTTAATCTGTAGATTTTCGGATACGGAATAATTTTTATATCATTTTGAACATAAATTTTAACTCAAATTTGACTTGTACTCAATTTTTATACTTTTAGAATTATATTTTTGGACTATTTGTTAGATCGAAAATAACAACCCCTTAAAACTAAGATAACAGTAAGTTATTGTAACAAGAAGAAATCATTTATAATTGTCATTTTTCTATATATGCGTTTACAGGTAACAACAGATTTTCTTTGAAGGTAGTTACAAGCCCTGCGAAAAGAACAAGTGTACATTTTTTCGTTTTTAAAACAGCAATTGGTTATATGGGTACTTTACTTTTTTGTAAATATATATTTTCATATGCTTTACGGGACTTTTTTCTATTCTAGCTGCAACAATCCATACAAAATGCTTCCATATTATTTTAGGAATTTTATTATTATTTTGTTTAAATTTTATTTTTAAGGATAAGTTTTGTTATTTAAAACTTATGAATATACGATATGATTGTTGGTGTAATAAAATAATTAAATACATAACGTGTTTTATTTTTTGTCCATATGTTTTGTTGATGTATTCAAAGAGTTTTTTGGAAATAAACCACAAATTGAAATTTTTTTTTAAATACAAAAGACTAAATAGAATAATTCGAAAAAAAAAATAACCGAAGCAAAAGAGAAATGGCTGGAAACAAAATGCGTTGTTTTGAAAAACGGAAGATAAACTGAAAGAATGGGAAAATTATATTAAAATTCTTTTTCACGACATACGAGAAGAACCAAGATTGGAAAATAACAACGAAGGGCCAACAATTCTGAAATCTGAAATCATAAATGCAATTAATCATCTCAAAACAAATAAAAGCCCAGGTCCAGACGGAATATACCCAGAAACGTTCAAATTAATCAGCGAAGAAAATATCGAATTATTTGTCCTTTTATTCAATCGCATTTATGATACAGGTAAAATACCCCAAGATTGGCTGGAGTCAATATTCATCCCACTACCAAAAAAGCCAAACCCACAACACTGCAATGAGTTCCGTCTGATAAGCCTTATGAGTCATGCAGTAAAAGTCCTACTAAAAATCGTACATAATCGTATCTATAGAAAGTGCGAAGCAATCATCGGAGACGATCAGTTTGGATTCAGAGCCGGCATGGGAACGAGAGAAGCCCTGTTCAGTTTACTAGTTCTCGCCCAAAAATGCTACGACCAACAGAAAGATATATTTATATGCTTTATAGACTTCGAAAAAGCATTTGATAGAGTCAGACACGACCTACTATTAGAACGTTTGCAAGAAGTCGGTTTAGATGAAAAAGACATCAAATTCTTAAAAAACTTGTACTGGAACCAAAAAGCCAGAGTTAGGATCGAAGGTTCCACATCCGCAGAAGTAGAAATTAGGAGGGGAGTTAGACAGGGATGTGTTCTGTCGCCTCTGCTGTTTAATCTTTACTCCGAGTTTCTATTTAAAGAAGCATTGGAGGATTCCAAGGATGGAGTCAAGGTGAATGGCGTAAATATCAACAGTATCAGATACGCCTATGATACAGTGTTAATTGCGGATTCCGACTCAGGTCTACAACGACTCATCGACAAGACCAACTCGACCTGTGAGCAATTTGGTATGAAAATAAACATTAAAAAAACCAAAGTGATGTCAATCCGAAAAAACCAAAACGTACCTCAACCTTGCACAATAAATGGGCACATCTTAGAACAGGTCAATAGATTTAAGTACCTGGGATGTTGGATCGATAGCAGCCTAAATCCTGATCAAGAAATAAGATCGAGAATAGAACAGGCTAGAAAATCCGACAGAGAAAGGTTTCAGGAAATTGTAAGCATGATGACGGCCAACGTCTGAATACGGACACGGCACCCAAAGAAGAAGAAGAAAATCTTTCGAAAAAATAAAAAAACTGCTTTGTGATTCTCGAATAAAACTCGAAATTCGACTAGGTTTATCCAAATGCTACGCCTGGTCGACTCTTCTATATGCAGTTGAAACGTGGACCCTTAAAACATCAACCGTAAATAAATTGGAGGCCTTTGAAATGTGGATCTACCGGAGAATACTCAAAATTTCATGGACATCGCATACCTCAAACGAAGAAGTGCTGCATAGAATAGGCAAGGAAAGAGAACTTTTTAACACAGTTAAAGTAAGAAAAACATCATACCTAGGCCACATACTGAGAAATAATAAGTACCAATATGCCCAACTTATAGTGAAAGGAAAAATCGAGGGAAAGAGAGGCCTAGGAAGGAAAAGACTATCATGGCTCAGAAACATCCGACAATCTTCTTCTTAACATGCCATACACCAAAGTGCGTAGGCGACTATCTCATTACTAGAATTCTGTTCTTGGCGGCGTGACACAGCTCACCTGTATTGTGTATTCCTGTCCATTCTTTAATATTCCTTAACCAGGACAATTGTTTGCGGCCGGCTCCTCTCCTACCTTCGATCTTCCCTTGTAGGATTAACTGTGGTATTTCATATTTTGCTCCTCTCAATATGTGCCCAAGGTAACCAATCTTGCGTTTTTTAATTAATTCAAAGAGTTCTCTTTCCACGCCGGCTTTATTAAGGACGTTATCGTTTCGAACTCTATCCACCCAAGGTATGCGCATCATTCTTCTCAATGACCACATTTCAAATGCTTCAAGTTTGTTGATAGATGTTTTTTTCAAAGTCCACGTTTCCATGCCATAAAGCAAGATGGACCATATGTAGCACTTGACCATTCTGTAGCGTATTTCGAAGTTTAGGTGTTGATTACATAGGAGCGATCTGAATTTCACAAAAGCTTGTCTTGCCATTTGTATTCGGGTTTTTATCTCGTGTTGTGGATCCGATTGGTCATTGATTGTGGTGCCAAGGTATTTAAAAGTTTTCACGCGATTTATATCGCGTGAAATTGATTTCACATCCGACAATGGACAGGGCTAAATTTTGAACAGCTAATAAGAACAGCTGAAGATAGAGAAGAGTTTAAAATTGTAGTAGCCAACCTCCATTGAGGAGAGGGCTCTTCTCCTTTCTTCTTGTATTTTAGCAAATGTTACTGTAGATCGTTATGGTTATCATGTACTATCATGCAATCGTTGGCATAGCAGAACATATTAATCCCAATATTCTTCTATTTGATATTCTGAGATTTTCCGCACTTTTTTATTTCGTCCATGATGATTCTGCATAGGAGGGGCCAATGCGTCTCCCTGACGATTCCATTCTTAGTCACATTGATTTAAAAGTCAATAAAACATAATATGAACATGTTTACATATGTTTTGCAATTTTTTTCCGACGATAAAATCGAATGAACCTAAATACTAATTTCGGAACCGATGCCTGCTTATTCAACTATCCTGAAATCCATTAAATATTAACATTATTCAGACTTATTCCCCCAGTGGCGGATACAAGGGGGTCACGGGGATTATGGCCCCCCAAACAAAAATAAATATCTATCAAATAACCCTACAAAAGCTATTTTCCTAATATAATCCGTCATGCCGACTTTGTCAACAGCCTGCGCTGAATCAAGAAAAATTGCGGAACAAACGTTCTTCTTCTAGAGCTTTTTCTACAATATCTGTGTTATCCTATGCACTTGAGTGGGTTTCTCTAAACCCAAACTGATGACTAGGAATTAAATTCTTACCCCTATATTTGGATTTACTCTCTTCAATAGTAATTTTTCATATAATTTCGATATGATAGTCAACAGTGAAATAGGCCTATATGAAGAAGCCTCTTGTGAGATCTTCCTGGTTTTAGTGTCATTATGGTGCAACCTTACATATCTTTGGTAGTTATGTAGCTATCCTTGGAAGTTGATTTAATATTTCTCCATAGATAAGATCTAATTCAGGAGCATTCTTTGGGTTTATACTTTCGTTTATTTCCATATGTAATTTGAAAATACCTGTTATATCAATTTATGTCGAAAAAAATTTTTCAATAATATAGCCACTGAAAGGTGCAAAAATCTAAATCCTATATCAAAATCACCTTCAAGACCCATGACCCCCCCCCCGAACAAAAATTTCTGGATCCACCACTGTATGCCCCTACAGATGATAAAAACATGGTAGCTCTAAGTGTGGTACGCTAAGGTAGAGCGAGTTATAAAGATGACCAAAAAACGAGACCAAACTTTTATCTTATAAGACTTTAACGCTAAGTTGGGTAGACGAAAGTTTTCTGGATTGATTGTAGACTGTAGACATTGAGTAAAAAATAACGGGAGAGAGAATAAAAGAATGCTGACAACAACACAACAATGTAGAGACAAATAAATTGTTTAAATTACATCCTCACAGGTTATACACTTTGACTTCACCATAAATTAATGAAAATAAAGTAATTCATAACCATATAGATTATATATTGGTCAATAAAAGATATCACAAAAGCATTATCAGTGCATAAATATATCCAGGAATTGACATCAATTCCGATCATAATCCTATTACAGAAGTGCGCGTAAGGTGGAAACTAATAAAAAAACAAAAACCTCATCGAAACTAGACATTCAATTATTGAAAAATTACACTTTGCATCAGACAGTATACAAAGAATTACACAAAAATTTAGGAAATATTGACCACCACAATTAATTAACGAGTCTGATGACGTAAACGTCTTATGGAAAACTATTAAAGAGCAAATGAACCACGTAATAGAAAAACACCTAAAAGCAACACGCAGAAATAATAAAATAGGAATTAATAATGGAAGATTTTACAATTACAGGACAAACGAAAAGATTCCAAAAGAAAAGATGACAAGGATGCAGAATACAAAAGACTAAATAGAATAATTTGAACAAAAAATATCCGAGGTAAAGAAAAATGGCTGAAAACAAAATACGTCGAAATAAAAGTACTACAACAAATGCAAGATTTTTTTTAATCTACAAAGGTAAAAGAGTTCACATTGATTAATCTTACATACTATGCTGAACACATTATGGCAAACTGCTAGGATTGACAGACGATAAACTGAAAGAATGGGGAAGCTAAATCAAAATACAACGAAGGACCAGAAATTCTGAAAACCGAAATTATATATACCATTAATCAATTAAAGACAAATTTGAGCCCAGGTCCGGATGAAATATACCCACAGAAATTAAAATTAATCAGCGAAGATAACATAGCAATATTTGTCCTTTTATTAAATCGCATTTAAGATACAGGAAAAATACCCCAAGTATGGCTAGGGGTAGGTTGCATGACACTGCATCGAATTCCCTTTCAGAAGTTCTGGCCCAAAAATTCTATGACCAACAGAAAGATATACGTATATGTTTCATATTCTTCAAAAAAGCATTTGATACGCGAGTTACAGTACGATGACCGCTACTATCCAGTAAATTCTACCACGTGGATTCCACACGGGTCTACCGGTCGATCATTCTGGACTGAATTGCGACGTATTGGACTGCAAGATCAGCAATTATGAAATTATAAAAACACTATGTAAAAATCAATATTTTCAGTCTGATTTGTAGTTTAGTCTGATTTATAATTTAGTCTGATTTAATTTATTGTTGTTGCTACTAAAATCTTTGTAAGTCGAAAATAAAAGTTTTATTTGTGAAGTTCAGTTTTTAAAAAAAGTGTTTTTCCCAAGAACATTCATAATTGGCGCAGAGTCAGTACGGAAGTGGAAGAGTCTTTATAGATCCTCGTCACTTTTAAGTGTTTGTCCACTGTTCCAAGAACCAGCCCCAGGGAAACCGTCTGCAGAGTTCACCCGAGGGAATTAGAAGTTGAAGAAGTGAAGGTCAAGGACCTGAAAGACAATCCAGGAATAATTCCCCTCAACCTGGGACAAGCAAAGATTCATACTAGTACACACGATTTTATACATTTTTTCAAACTACTACCAATAAAGAAAGAATTGGAGATAATTGAAACCCAGTACGATGCAGTAACCACAGCAATTCAAAATGGACTTAGCCATCCGTATTTTAGCAGTTTACAAAATTTCGACCAAGCTCTTAGATACTAATTAAAATCAGCTCAAGAAAATTCTCTACAATTTACCCCTATGGCAGAACAAGAAGAGGGTTAATTAATGGACTAGGAAGCAATATTTATCCTTCATTTTTTTGTCCTACATGATAATTTCTTTACTTATTATCATTTATTTCCTATACTCCTATACATACCGCAAATTCTAATACAATCATTCCTCCTGAGCTATATCTCATCAATCTTCCGCCCAGATGCGAATTCAAAACCCCAATCCAGAGTTACATAAATTCAAGGACAATTAACCCGAAATTATGGAACCATAGCCATAACCGTTTTTGGATGACTCCTTTATATATCTTTATTACAATAATCTGCCTCTAAATATGTTACAGGTATAAAACAAATAACAAAAACCCAACTCCAGCCACGAAGCTCCAGAAGAGGCCAACCCAACAGTTCTGTTCGTCCCTCACAAAACTTCTTCAGGGGATGTAGTAGTTACAGTACAATGACCGCTACCATCCAGTAAATTCTACCACGTGGATTCCACACGGGTCTACCGCTCTACCGCTGATTTAATTTATTGTTAAAAAATCTTTGTTGTTAAAAAATCTTATTGCTAAAATCTTTGTAAGTCGAAAATAAAAGTTTTATTTGTGAAGTTCAGTTTTTAAAAAAGTGTTTTTCCCAAGAACATTCATAATTCGCGCCTATGCGTCTTACTCTATCAAATGAAATAATGTTTTCAAGAAGTTGGTTTAGATGGAAAGGGCATCAAACTACTAAAAAATTTGTACTGGAACCAAAACGCCAAAGTTAGAATCAAAGCTTAGACGTCCAAGAAGTAAAAATTAACAAGGGAGTTAGATAAGGATGTGTTGTGTCACCTGCTCTTTAATCTTAATTTCAAGATTCTATTTAAAGAGGCACTGTAGGATTCCAAGATGGAGTCAATTTGAATGGCATAAATATCAACAGCACCAGATACTCCGATGATATGGTGTTGATTTCGGATTCCGACTTGGGTCTATAACGACATCGAGAGGACCAACTTGTGCTAACAATTTGGTATGAAAACAAACATTAAGAAAACCAAAGTGATGTCAATCCGAAAAAAGCAAAATGTACCTCAACCTTGCGCAATAAACGGGCACATTTTAGAACAGGTCAAGTTCAAGTACCTGAGATGTTGGATCGATAGCAGCCTAAATCCTGATCTAGAAATAATATCGAGAATAGAACAGGCCAGAAAATCGTTCGAAAAATCAAATGCTATGTGATTTTCGAATAAAACTCTAAATTAAACTACGTTTATCAAAAACTACATCTGCCCGACTCTTTTCTATGCAGTTAAAACGTAGTCCTTTACATCATCATCCGTAGATAAATTGGAGGTCGTTGAAATGTGGATCTACAGGAGGATCTTCAATATTTCATGGACATCGCATACCTTAAACTAAGAATAGTTGTAATTGCATAGAATAGACAAGAACTTCTCAATACAGTGGAAGTTAGAAAAACATCATACCTAGGCCACATACTGAGAAATAATAAGTGCAAGTATGCTCAACTAATAGTAAATGGAAAGGTCGGGGAAAAGAGAGGACTACGTACGAAAAGGTTATTGTGGCTGAGAAACATCCGACAATGGACAAGGCTAAATTTTGAACAGCTGAAAACAGAGAATAGTTTGCAATTATAGTAGCTAACTTCCATTGAGGAGCAGACACTTCAAGAAGAAGCTAAAATACAACAAACCCAACCTACACAAACTAAAAGCATATTAAAGGGACTATTATCAAAAACTATACAATCGATGTATTAAAAAATAATATCAGAAGACTACTGAGAATGAAGTACTATAAGCAAGGCTGCTTTATCCACTAGCACATTTCTAGAAAACAAATTGCATTATCCTAACACTGTTCATTCAAAAAGAACGAAAGTCGTAAATTTAGCGATTATTGGGCTGCCGGTAGCACAGAAAAGTGTAAATGTAAGTTGCTCATTAAGCAGAAACTAACCAATATGTCTGACAAATATTCAGGCCTACAGGCCAGCATAAAAAAATCACAATAAACTTGCTGTGTATGTACCTTACTCTGGGCACTCTCTTAATTTGATAGGATCTTTGGCAGCAGAATCCTGTCTGAACGCCACTTCCTTTTTCATTATTTTACAAGAATTATATACATTTTTCTTAACTTCCACATATACTTAATGAAACTAGGTGGTCCACAAGGTCGGACGCAACTAAAGCGTTATACACTGGCTTCAGCGAAATAAAAATCTCTAAACTCTGACGAATGTCAAACTGCAGCTGTAAAGCATCAAGCACTTTCTATATGTGAAAAATTAACACTTCTGAAATGGCTTATTAGCTGTCATTTGGCAACATATTTTAGAAAGAGTGAACCTATTCAACAAGTATGTCCAGAGTCCTACAATGAATCTGGATTCTGTCGTTAAAGAGTATGAAGCTCTTTCAAATTACTTTACCTCAAACAGAAGTAATGTTGCCATTTATAAAGAGGAAACCAAAAAATTATGCCCAAATAAAATATGTAAAGAAATAAAAAAGAGAAAAAGAAATATTCAATTTGACGAGAGGGCCGATGATGAACTAAACTTTTCAACTAGTGATGAGATGAAAATCCACACATTCTATATTATAATCAACACTCTGATAAGAGACCAGAATAGACGTCTGGAAACTTATCGACTTATTTATCAATGTTTTCGTGTTATAACAGATTTTCCAAAATTAAACAATTAAACAAACAATTATTAAAGAAGCTATAAATGTGATACAAATTTATAAAGACGACCTAGATAAATCATTCATACATGAATGCATTCGCTCAAAGGGTCATTTGGACACCACAATAAAATTACCAATTGATATATCTAAATAGTTAAAGCAGAGTGGATTAAAATATATTTTCCCTAATTTTAATATTGCTTTGCGCATTTATTTGTGCATTCTCTGAACAATTGGTCGATTTTATCCATAGAAAATGAGGTAACAAAGGCGACAAATTATGACGACATTATAGATGATTTTGAAAAAAAAAATCAAGAAAGAAATCTCTGATGTGATCGAACTGGAATGACGATTTTTTTTGTTATATTTGCAATTTTTTTCGCAAAAATAGTACATGTTTGAAGGGTGGTCTCTGGGAGAAGAAGGTGACGATAACTAAACATTCAGAAAGTGAAAGTGAAACTCTGCATGGAGAAAGTAAAGGTAATATGCAAAAAAATCAGAGAGCCTTTCTACAATATAGAACGCAACAAATACAACAGACATAAATCCACTGCAAAAGAATTCGAAAGGAAACACTCCTTAATTCAAATAATTAAAAGAATGTTTCTCTAAACAAATGGAACACAATTTTTACATGAAACGCAAAAAGAAATATGGGAAATGGTGAGATACAACGAAAAGATAGGAAGATATTACTATAAATAAAAAATATTCAGAAGGAAAGATGGAGAGATTATTTCTTCTTCTTCTTCAGATGCAAATCCACTAATGGATGTTAGCGATCACATTTTCCATTAACTCTCTGTTTCTTGCAATATGTATCAGAGATTGTATGTCGTTAATCCCTGTCCATTGCCTTATGTTTCGGAGCCAGGACATTTTCTTGCGTCCCATTCCTCTCTTGCCTTCAATTTTACCCTCGATTATAAGTTGGAGGAACTGGTATTTTTCATTTCGCATGATGTGACCTAGATACGCCGTTTTCCTTTTCTTGATGGTTTCGAAAAGTTGGCGTTCTTGGTTTATTCTTTTAAGGACATCTATATTTGTGATTTTCGCTGTCCATGGTATTTTTAGGATACGGCGATAAAGCCACATTTCGAAAGCTTCCAATCTGTTTATATCTCTCGTTTTGAGTGTCCAGCCCTCTACGCCATATAGCAGCACTGACCATACGTAGCACTTAGTAAACCTTAGTCTCAGTTGAAGATCGAACTCAGAACAAGTCAGTACCTTCTTGAATTTTACGAAAGCTTGTCGAGCTTGCTCAATGCGACATTTTACTTCCCTGTCCGATGCCCAGTCTTCAAAAAGCCACGATCCCAGGTATTTAAATTTACTCACTCTTTCTATGGATTTACTATTCAGTGTTATGGTGGAGTTTTCAAATGCATCCAAGTTTCTGGAGATGATCATGAATTTGGTCTTTTTGGTATTAATCTCTAGTCCCATTCGCTCACTGTATTCTCCGATTATAGTGACAAGTTGTTGAAGATCGACTATGTTGTCACAAATTAAGACACCATCATCAGCATATCGTATGTTGTTGATCAATACTCCATTCACCTTGATTCCCATCTCTGCATCCTCCAAAGACTCTTGAAATATGGCTTCTGAATAAATGTTAAATAAAAGAGGGGAAAGCACACATCCCTGTCGAACGCCTCTTCTTATATGTATGGGCTTATATAAAGAATTGTCTATTTTTAGCTGTGCCGTTTGATGCCAGTACAAGTTTTCAATGCATCTTATGTCTTTTTGGTCTATATCAACTTTCTTGAGAATCTGCATTAACTTTGTTAATCTGCATTAACAGTGGTGTTGGACACGATCAAACGCTTTTTTGTAATCTAAAAAGCATAGGAACACATCCTTCCTCTGATCGTAACAATTTTGGACCAGTACCTGTGTTGCTACTATTGCTTCTCGTGTTCCTAAACCTTGCCTAAACCCGAACTGGGAATCACTGATGTCCCATTCACCTTTTTTGTATAATCTTTGATGTAGTATTTTTAAGAATATCTTTAAAGTGTGACTCATCAGGCTAATGAGTCTGTGATCCTCACATCTTTTTGCATTGACTTTCTTGGGCAGGGGAATAAAGGTAGAGCGTAACCACTGTTGAGGATAGTAGCCAGTTTCATAAATTAAATTAAATTAAATATTTTGTGTAGTGCTGAAATTCCTCTTTCATCTAGTAATTTGAGTATTTCTGACGGGATCTCATCTGGTCCAGGTGCCTTATTGTTTTTTGAATTTAATATTGCTTTTTCTATCTCCTCTTTGGTGATTGAAGGGCCAGTCAGCTGGTCGTCTGTATAAACTTCACTCATGGGTCTTTCGTCGTGGAAGAGCTCCTGGATATAATTTTCCCATATATCAATTTTCTCCTTTTCACCCAGCACTATCTGGTTATCCTGATTAACTATGGTAGTTGGTCTTCGTTTTCTGTATATTCCAGCAGTCTCCTTAAGCTTTTTATGTAAATTACGGTCGTCGTGTTATCTTTGTAAATGTTTTAGATCGATACATTGTTGCTTAAGCCATTCATTTTTTGCTATTCTTATTTTTGCTTTTATTTGCCTGTTAATGTTTTCATACATATTGCTGCCATCTTGGTTATTCTTGTGTCTTCGTCGTTCTTCCATTAGTAATAGTATTTCTTCTGTCATCCATTTTTGCTTCTTGATATTTCGTTTGTACCCTAAGTTGTTTTTCATGATGTCTGTTACAGCACTTGTAATCGTATTCCATGTTGGTGTTATATCTTCGGTAATGTTTGTCGTTAATATTTGAATTTGTGCGTTTATTTCATTGCTTATTTTTGCTTGTATCACTGGGTCTTTCAGTTTATCCAGTGTTATCTGTTGTTGAGTTTCAGGCTTGTTCTTGCATGAAAGAGCGATCTTCATGACGGCCACTAATAGTACGTGGTCAGAAGGGACATCTGCTCCAGGGTATGTGCAAGCTCTTTTGACAGTTGTGCTGAATCTACCAGAATCTACTAGAGATTATTTAGAATCATTTAAACCCACACTGTAACAAAATAGGTTGTAGCATAATTTAAACTTTTTAAATACTTAACCTTACTATTTGTAGTACCTTCAAAAACCAAGAAATAAAAAAATTCACTTTTTATTAAAGTTTTATCAAAAGTTAAGGATAACCTTTCCGAAGATTTGGTTGTATTTCAACATGATAGAGCTTCTCCACACTTTGCTTTACCTGTGCGATAATTTTTAAACTAAACGTTTCTTGGTCCTTGGATAGGGTAAAGACGATAGGTGATCGATTAACCACCTAGGTCACCGGATTGAACACCCCTAGACTTCTTTTTTAAAGGGTATTTAAAAACAAAAATTTATGCTATTCAACCAGAATCTCTAGATGATATACGACAAAGAATAGAGGATAAATGTCGACAATTAAATGCAGACGTGTTAAGCAATGTCAGAGAAAAATTTCAAAATAGATTATACTATTGTATGGAAGTGAAGGTCAGTCATTTTGATCAATTATTGTAAAAAATTTTAGTAGTGAAATGTTCATTCTAAATGTGTGTAATAAATTGTTAAAAAATAATTTTTTTTCTATCCACTTTTCTTGCTTTTGTATTTATTTTTCTCATACACTAATCACTTCAAGCATCTTATATTATACATTTCTGAAATCAGGACAAAGAGGAGAATCCAAATATCGAATAAAAAAAGGGGAAGTAATTAAAAAAAAATAAAGGGATGATACGAGGGGTGAAAGGGTCCATTTCCCAGCAACCTTAAATATGGTATAATGTCTCCCCCTTTAAATATTAATTGACGTGTTTTTGCGTTTTTAAAATTAAAATACTTTAATTTTGATAGGTCTTTAAAAAAAGTTACTTTTGATGTATGTAGTATGTAGTGAACTGGAACATATTTTTCGTAGTTATAATGGTGACACATTAAAAATAACAAAATTTTTTTTAAAAAACTTAATAGAAGCTGCAAAATATGTAAATGTTAGCGAAGATGTAAAATTACTTTTTTTTAAGTGTAAAATATTTTAAAATACGAATTCTAAATAAAAATATTAAAGATAATTACAATATCCGCAAAAGAAAAATCACAAAGATTGTAAAATAAATGTAAATGTCATTCATAGTCTGAAATGACCCGTTTTTCCTTTATGGTAAAATTCTTGACATTTTGCCGGCCTTTTATATTTAATTTATGTTTTGTAACAATATTTATTTTGTTTGTAATACACACAATCAAATCGTAGATTCATATATTTCTTTAATTAATTTTACAAATTAATTATTAATTTTCAAAACACGTTTTCACAGAAAGTAACTAGTTATGACTTCTTAGTGCAAGATATGGCATCGAGGTATGCTTACCGTTAACAGTTTAAGTTTCGAAGTTGTTCATTACAGTAATGGAACAACGTTGCCATATGATGCATCGTTAAAATATGATACATACAACTTCCCTGGCTTTGTCCCGCTATGGCGTCATGCGCAAAGTCGATTAAAATTAGAACGGCAAGTGAGCATATCTTGTTGTTATAGTATCATGCGTCATAATTAGAGTTTGTTCAAATTTTAAAAATCTAGCTGTTAACGATCATTCTAATTTGATCAAATTTTTATTGACAGTTACTTATTTTTTTGTATAGTTTGTGCTTTATTTACAATTAAAATTTTTTTTATCCACAATGAAAATAAAAAGGGTGAAGGAAGTTGTGACTTGTTTAAGTATTGTCACTATTCTGGCATATCACGCTGGAAGCGTACAAAAGAAAAAACGTAGAATGTGAGCTAGACGTTGGCTTCTTCGACGAAATGAAAGCCATTTTAACAATGTGTTATCCATGGTGGACAACGAACTTAGAGTAGAAGATCCTCTAAGTTATAAAAATTATTTAAAAATGTCCTTTCAGACATCAGTAAATTATGTCCAAGAAGACATTGGCAAAAAAATACATCCATGCGTGAAAGCATTAATAGTGCGAACAGGTACCGTTCCCGTCATAAAAAACTGGTACAACTCTTATAACCGAAAATCGTGTTTTTTAAGTTGTGTAAGTTGAGCTTGTCACATGTGTCATTCTAATTTCGAAGGCAACGATGCCAGTTCAACGAAAATATTATATCAAACCAGCTAAAAGCAGAGCTGTGCGACGGGTCGCAAGTGTATACTAAAAACTAAAACAATATCGAGCATTCTCGATCAGTCACATTTATATTTATAAATTTATTTAAACATACATCTTAAAAAATTCTATTAATTTTGAAATTTTCCATTCTCTCAGTACCCATACATTGATTCGTGTTTTATTATAATTTATAAAAATATTTCAATTCAAAAATAATCTAGACATGACTTTAAATTTATGTTTAATTTCAAATCGAAGCGGTCTATAAACCCTAATATGGCCATCGTAATGAGACTGGAATACTTTTTCATCAGTAAAAATTACATGGTCCCAAAAATTGACTGGATCATTTAAAACGTAATTTAAAGCAAATAGGAGTCTACTTTGTTTATGTTTCTCGCTAAATTTGTATTTTCTCGTATGTTAGCTAAAGCCCCATGGTATGTGTCAAACCAAACCCTGCATGCAGACCTCAACATCTCCTTCATCAATGATGTGATTACTGACCACTCCAGATGATATATGAATCGCAGCGCAGACCATCCAAACCATCTCATAGACGAATTATTCAACCCCCCCACTGGTTGACAGACGTCTAAAAAGACTTTGGCCAGAAGACCTAGCTGCTAGGTAAATTCCAGAGAGTCGTCAATAGACAACACCTGTCACAAGCCAAGAACATACATCATATTTATTTATTACTGTATTGAAATAAATTGTAAATTAGCAATAAATAAATAAATAAAAAAAAAATTTGTATTTCGGGTGGCTGCACAAGTTTTTAAATCTGTTCTTCTAATTCTCCTTAATGCTGTAGTTATAGAAGCATTAAAGTTTTGTATTAACTTTTGCTTGCTTTGCCGCATGGAAGGGATACGCTCTTAAATAATTGGTTAATGTTTCATCTTGTTGGGCTGTAGTAATAACTGGTCTCCCAGTCCCTCCCCTTTTATCCAAAGTCTGCTAGTTTTCCCATCTTTTTTTAATGTTGCGGATTGTGGTTTTGCTTCTATTTAACTCTTGAGCCAGTTGTCGAATAGACCAGCCATCTTCTATTTTTGAAATTATTCTCGTTTTATCAAACTGACTTATCTGACGTGGCATCTTTAAAAATTCACTTTGACAAATCTTGTCAAATCTCACTGATGGCAAGCAATATTTTTTATATTTAATTTTTATGTTTAATTGTTCGGATATGTTTGGGACATTTTTACGCACTGATAACATCTGAAGATACTAAACCAGCATTTTTTAGTTATAAGAGGATTTTTTACAGTTATAAGAGGATAATGTAATACTGTCACGTTTTGAAAAGCGTTTTTCGTACCGGATATTTTGTAGTTTATAATCTACGTAGGATAAAGTATAATGTTAGTTTTTCACATTTATCGTTCATGTAATAAATAATAAATAAATTTAGGTAGTTTGCTTTTTACTAAACTAGATGCATTTCAATGTTCCCTGTGCCAATACCCCAAGTTTAAATATCGTTCAATATTTTGGACATTAACTTAATCCTCTTTCTGGTTACTAAACTTTTTAGATACGGTTTTTTGTTGTTAATAATAAAAATAATACCTATCTAAAAACTTTATATATTTTTGAACGTTATTTTTTACGTTTTACGTTTTATTTAAATTTACTGAAATTCTGTTATCTGTAATGGCAACAACGAATTGATTCACGAACCATTGTGTCCAGTTTGAACACAGGTTTACATTGGGCAAAAAAAGTGTACCAGTTTTATATGACGGGAAGTGTACAAATCAATGACTGAATTAGGAGTATGTATATTTAGACAATATTCTTTACAGATTAATGGATACTTTACGCTATTTAGGCACAAGGGAAACATTAAAAATTTTAAGCTACTACACGAGAATTGCACATAATACACTTAATGTAATAATAAAGGAAGTAATAACTGCAACCATAAAAAAATTAGACAAAGAATACTTAAGGGTTTGTATTTATCTATATAAAATGCAGAAACTAGATGTTTGAATTTGCTCAATTCAAATTGTTCTTTTTGCAGGCATCACAAACAGAAGAAGAATGGCAGAAAATTAGCAAGTCGTGACGTCATTGGAGAGTTTCTCCCTACTCTAATCTATGAGTTACACGTTCGAAATGTCAGTTTTTTGTATGTGTCAATAAATAATCTTTAATAAATAGTTTGGAAATATCCTTATGTGTACAATTATTGTAATTATTGAACTTCTTACTTATTTTCGTCCAGTAATTTCATCACAGAATGCATACAAATCCCATTTAACTTCAACAAGAATTCAAATTCTACTCTCCAATGACGGCATGCGCGAACACGACCGATCACAGATTATAAGACAAGAAGATCGCCAACCTCAATGTTAAAAATTGCCGATACGATTTACAGCGCCCTCTACGGTAGAATTCTACACTACATGCTAATAACTTTGTAACTTACCTTAACGAAGGCCAAAAAAAAGAAGACAGAAATCTGTTAATGAGAAGCGGGAAATTCAAATTTATATGACGCGGGAAATTCAAAATTATTGTAGGAATTCTCTATAATTTAAAGGTACACTGTCAAGATAAATTGTAAAAATAAAAATATATCCGTCTAACGTTTCAATCGATCACATTTTTAACAATACAAGTGTGTTGGTCGTGTTTGAAGTTAAATTCGTTAAAAATTGTTTAGAAATGGAATAAACCGAAACGTTCCGATGCAAAGAATTTTATTTTTACCACCATCTTGAACAAGTCCTATTAAATTATAGGAATTAGAATTTAATGGTTATAAAACAAACCATTATTGCTGTAATTCATTTCACACATTTGCATAACATAATTTTAACAATGAGTAAATAAATCATAAAAATTCTATTTGGCAAATGTGAAGTTCATAGTTCATATGACAGAAGAAAGATAGAATAAGGTTGAATCTCACTCAAGCTAGGAAAAAAATAAAAATGTTCTATATAGTACAAGTGTTTTATTTATGGTGGTGGTGGAGATATAAAAACATAAAATACAAATAACAATGTCCAAAGAAAAATAACAATTTTAACTATAGTAATACAAACGTGAAAATATCAAAATTTATCTGACTCATTATTAACATACACAATATCATTATTGAAAAGAATATACATAGGTTATTGAAGAAGACTTATACATACATTTATATTTGCATAGGATGACACATATATTATATCGTCTTTGGATTTGGATCACAACACAGATTATAAGACAAGAATCACATTTATCACAATAAAAACGAGATTTGAATATTCAACAATCCGTTGGATGACATGCGGATGACAGATTACACTGTTTGTGTTTTTAAAAAATTACAGGTCACCAACCATCAATCATTACCTGGAGTGACATCTGTGCTAGAAAATATTACTAAACACGTTGTCGTTGACAAGACTATTCAAGTTAACCCCTCCTGCGACCGATTTTGGTCTACGGGAAGATCCTATCTTGTTATTCATAGTATCATGGATTTAATAGCAAATGGCAGTTTCCACATTGTGTAGGAGCAATGGATGGAAAACATGTGAAATATCGCCCTCTCATAAAGGATGGGACATACTATAGAAATTATAAAGGAACTGACAGAATTGTACTTTTTGCTGTAGTAGATGCAAATGTCGATTTATTATTGTAGACATAGGAAGAAATGCTCGTATTAGTGATGGAGGTGTATTTCAAAGGAGTGCTTTGTCTGCATCTTTGAGAAACCAAAGCCTTCAATTACCTCCTGCAACATTTTTATCAGGGAGTGATAAACCAATTCCTCATGTGTTTGTACGAGATGATGTAGTTCCTTTAAAAGAAAATATAATGAAACCCTATAGGTCTCATAATTTAACCAATGGACAAAGAATTTATTATAGAGTTTGCCGTGCTAGAAGAAATGTAGAGAATAGTTTTGGTGTTCTTTGTAATATATTTCGTATCTTAATATAAACAATGAATGTCAATGTTGAAAAAGTTTGTATAATTACAAAAGTATGTTCCATTTTATACGACCACCTTTTAAAAACCTCTTCGATATATTCGAAAAACCAGGATGAAGATTTATTGAGTAAAATGCAGGACATTAGTAGGCAAGCTGGAAATCGTTGTACTACAAATGCTAAAGATGTCAGAATAGAATTTCAGGATTTTTTTAATAGCAATGGTGCAGTGAGCTGGCAGCAATCGGTTGTAAACAATTTTAAAACATAAATTATTTTACTGATTTTTAATGTAAGTCTTAGTTTATTCTTATTTAATAAAAATAGTTCAAACTCAGACAGGCTTTTATTTTGTGCATTCAAGTATTTACACTTATTAATAATTAGTTTTAATAATTTTAAAATAATTAAAAATAAAACAAGTGCTATAACACAATAATATGATGTGTTGTCTTCTTAAACTTGATATCAGGTAAATAATACTTCTTATTAACAATATTATTTCCCACCGCCAATGGCACAACCCCAGGGGACTACCTACAGTTTTTAAATCAACAGATGCGAGGTTTATCCACACAAATGCAACCAATTATACCACAATATTTATTTCAGCTAAATCCTTCACTAACCAAATCCTATTATATCAAACGTGACAAGCATTCCAATACGAACTAACTAATGAATATGAACTAATAATCAACCTAAAACTCTGCCTCTGAAACAAAATGGGAGACAATAACAAACAAAAACGAAGAGAGTCCTGATGAGGAAAAATGTAGAAAACGAACAGGTTGTGATGATTGCTAAAGCCACTGAACATAAATAGCTCGTTTAGCGTGCTCATTGAAGAGAGCAAAGAAGGAAATGATCAACAAAATAATTTAAAAATATATCTAAGCCACCACCGGCAAGCATATATAATGTAGTTGTAGTACAACACCTTAATCATAGTGTTAGAAAAAACACATTCAGTAACTACAAAACAAATCACAATACATACTCAAAACCATCAACTTATCAACTATGAACCATTAAAGGCTAAGTCTTTATAGCAGAACACTTTAAAATATTTATTAGTGAACTTGACAAAAAGAATGCAATATCAAGTTCAGACTCAAAAGCAAAAAAACTTCAGATTTGTCTTAAAAGGTCTGTACCATGAAACATAATATTGAGGATATAAAGAAAAACCTTGCAGCTCAAGTCCATGAAGCAGTAAACATACACAACATAAAAAATTCCGTTACCAATGTTTTACATTGACATCATAGAGAAGAAAAATAACATCAAAGAAGTATAAAAAATCTAGGAAACAGTATCGTCAAATGTGAACCTACCTCATACCAGAAGAATAATCCAATAATGTATAAGATTACGGACACACAACAACCTACCGTCATAAAGAATTCAAATGTGTAAAATGTACAGGCAAACATGAATCTAAAGAATGTCCCCGAAAATCATGTGATGATAAAGTCTTCTTCTTCAAGTGCCATCTCCGCGGCGGAGGTCGGCAATCATCATAACTATTCAGACTTTTGAGACGTCTGCTCTGAAAAGTTCATTTGATATACATCCCTTCTTTCAGGTTATGCAGCTTCTCTTTCCTTGAATCTTTCCCTGCATAATCAGTTAGAGCAAGGTGTATTTCTCTCCACGTGTAATATGTCCGATATATTCCAATTTTCTTATTTTAATTGTATTTAAAATTTCTACTTCTTTGTTTGTGACGTGTTCTGTCCACGATATTTTCAGAACTCTTCTATACACCCACATATAAAGTAAAATATATCAATTGCAATGGGTGACACCCCAGCCAGCTATGAACGCATGAAATCTTTATTAAACTAGGAATATTTTAAAATTGCTACAATAAGTAATACATTATATGGATGTTAACATAATATGAATGTTAATATTAAAATATTAGAAACATTTACAAACACTTCACAAAATTAATAAAAATCTAATAAAAAAGCTAATCCTAAAATAAAAAAAACACATTTTATATAAAATCTGTTATATAAGATAAAATCATATAATTAACATAGTCAATGAGTTTTTATCTTAAAAATAAAAAGACAGGATACCAAGTCCATAAACAACTGCAGCAGAAACTATATCGTACCTTAAAGTGAGAAAATAAACATGCTACCACATCCTCAAATTAATATGACAAAATATACATCAACTACTATCTTCACAGTTTGAATAGTTCTTTGATTATCTTTTTAATATAGCATTTCTACATTCCCTTTGGCTTTGTGTCGTAAGACTCATAATCTCACTTGCGACAAATTCACCAAATTGTCAAGGAGTCCTCACTAGAAGATTGGCTTAATTTTAAAATAGCCTTAAAGAGTTCTCTCAGTGATTCTTCTGCTGGTTCCAGTTTTTGTCTACTTGAAGACAAATAAATGTTTCGTTCATAATCTGATAAGCGTTTATTAAGTCTTTTTAATTGTGGGGTTCGTAATTCTGCACTTTCCACATCACTAATGAACGACTCTTCAAATTCATTTTTCTGGGTCACATTTATGTCTTCGTCACCCAACTAAAAAAGCAAAAGTAGGAAGTGATTAAGTGGTTTACCTACATCAGGTGAGTATTTTTTTATTATTACTTATTATTCATATATCGTATTTTTGACTGATTTTGATTATTTATTATACAGGTGATTATTACCTACATCTTTACTTACATTTGCATTTATTAACACAGTTTCAATGCCACTTGTTTCTTCACTATTGCAATTGCTTTCCCTATCCGTAAATTGATCCCGAAAAAACAAAAGATCCTCAAAACACAACAATGAGATTTTTACTGAATCACGGCCTGAACCACTTAGTGTTTTGCGAATTATGCTTTGTTAATTCCTTATTGAACTGCGTTCTTAAAGAATTAATTTTTTGCTTGATATCCTCAACTACAAACAAAGTTTAATCATTAAGAAGTGCATGATCACTAATCAATGAGTGGCTCAGAGCCAGATGTGCCTATTCAACATATTTGAAATTTTTAAGTTCAGTGCACCTCTGCAAATTATATTTTTTTATAAACAAAAACTACACATGCCTATACTTCAAATAAATTTGAACATGTGTTGCCATCTATTAAAAATATTGCAAAACACGAATGTCACTTTCGTTAACCGCCAGACGTGCCTATACAGCATTCAAGATGGCCGACCCGTTGAGTGATGTTGATTCTTTTTCCGATTTTCATGGGATTTTCATGAAGAAGAAGAGGAGTATAAGCCTAGTGAAAGTGATAGTGAGACAACAGGTATGTACTTTGTAAGAGAAAATGATTTTTAAATAATATTTATTTAATATATTATATGTTGTATACGCTATTCTGGCTCTAGGTTATCATGATTTTTTTGAATAATTAGAAATTTAGAAGAAACGACCATTTGACGTCCAACACTCGAAAACTGAAAACTTCCTAAGTTGTCCAAAAAGTTCAAAAGTGCAAAAAGTTATGAAGGAGAAACAACATGTTTCAGATAAAGGTAAGACTGTTCGTCCAAAAGTATGCAAACCAGGAAGTTGCTGTAGAACTTGCCATCTAAGTTGCTCGGACAGAGTAAGTGAATATCGTCAACAGCAAATATTTCAATACTTTTATTAGCTAGATTGGATATCCAAAGATGCTTTTCTTTCTGGTCAAATTACTGTTGAACCTGCAAAAAGAAAATATACAAAGAAGGAAACATCAAGAAAACAGAAGACGAGAAGTTACAGATTTACAAGATGAAAGTGTACCAATGAGATGGATACATATCTAGCACAGATTTAAGAGGAATAGACAGAGTAATACTTTTTTTTCCAATTCAAAATATTTTTCTATTATTCCTATTTATTTCTATTATTTCGCACTATTTGTTAGTGCGAAAAGGGCCTATACAACATTTTTTCCTTTTTTCTTTAAAAATAAAGCTAATTTTGAAATATTCTTTTTGCTTTATTCTAACTTAATTATTTTAGTTTCTCCTATACAAAAACGCCAAAATGTAGTTATGTTACTTTATTTAGAAATTTATATAACCGATTAACTTTACTCCCAATTATCTTAAAATAGTGAATTTGTGATATAGTCACCTCTCGTTCTGAGCCACTCAAATATTAGCTTACCTGCAGTATTTGGCCGTATATCATTTAGTTTCAAAGAAATTTCCGCCAAGCATTGCTGACGAGCACATTTTTTATAATAGTGAGGATGTTTCACATTATACAAATTGCTCCTCTCTATATATAAATCTATTAAAGCCGAAACTTGCTCCTGGCTCTAAGACATTTTTATTCACACAGCAAATAGCAAAATAGAAAAATAAACACAAACCACACACTATCAACAAAAGAAAAATAAATTTCAAATTTCATGAATTTATGTGCTATGTCAATGACGTATAATATATAGACTGAGCAGTCCCGTATTCTCGCTATATAATAGGGTGTCCGAAAGATCTCCGCTCAAGGTTGAAGGTATGTTTACCTGAACAGCGGCGTGTTTATTTATAATTTAGTGACAATAGTTATTTTTTTAATTAAAATTGAATATTTATGATTTTTTTTGTTCCCGTTTATAAGAGATAAAATTATTTTTATAAAATAGCATGACATTTTACTAAAATAGTAAGTAAATAATTCTCAATAATTTAAAATAAAATTTGCTTCTCACATAAAATATGTACACACAAAATGGCGGAAATGTTTTCAAACACAAGATCAACTTCGTGATGCTTCGTAAGAAATCATGAACTTCGTGCATCTTCGTATCAAAACTATAAACAACAACAAAGGTATTTATATTGTGGACACTTTTTAAAGCGTTCACCGAGTCTAATGTCTTGATTGTCTTTATGATATTTTGCGACCAATCAAAATTAAAGTTTAATCAAACTTACCTTGAAAAATAGAATTCCTTTATTTTTAGAGGATTTGATCAAACTCAGGATGTGACGTCACATGCTGTCAATTTTTTGGTTTAGTTAAACTAGTTTGATCAAATATTTGACCGTCTGACACGGACTTAAGGATATTTGTAAGTTTATCGAAATATCTGCATGAAAGAGGAAAGTCAGCATGGGATTTAAAATGTTGATAAGACTGTGGCGCACCCAGGGGGTTTTGGGGATTAAAATATAAAGGGGGCATATAAAGTAAAAAATATATAAAGAATAGTAGACAAAAAATCAAAAACGCTAATTGAATAATTAAATTACCACTTTTAATATGTAGAACACAATAAGTATTGTATAAATACACAATAATTAATAATATTTTTCATTATATGGGGCGGTGAAAGGAAAAGTGGTGTAAGTCATCTGAGCATCATTTTGAGATATAAAAGGTTTTACTAGAAACGTTGTAATTAAATCTGTGAAACATTTATGAACATGCTTGTGATATTTTTTTATTTACTAAGAACATGTTCAACTCTATTAACATTTCTGTAAAAATAAAACTATGTTAAGGGTAGTTTTTAAGGGTTGAAATGACTTACACCACTTTTCCTTTAAGAGTTTAAAGAGAATGTAAAGAAAGCAAAACATGTTTATTGTTTTTACATTATAAAATCAAATATAAATTCACTAATTTATTAGTCATTGTTTTCTTCTACATCAGGAAGTGGTCCAGCTTCGTCATTGACTTCATCAGATGATATAAGATTTCTAAAATAAGAATGGTGGACTGGAGGAATGTATGGTAGTAAATACATATCCCGTTTTTTAGCTGGCATTACTGGTCGAGGTGCTGTGTACAGGCAATCCAGTTGAAGATTTTTCAACAATGTTGGTCTTTGAACTAATCGTAACAAGGCCAAGGCAAAATTCCAGTTTCTATTTTGGCCGGTGCAGCTGTCACTGTACAATACAACATGCTTTAAATTTGCTGCACGTAATTCTATGGGCTTTGTGACACAGGCACTGATTTCCTGAGATCCTCTCGACGCTGTTGTTTTATCCCATCCATACATGTAGCCTAAGCCAGTTGATAGCTCATGGCAGCCCAAATTGTAAATGTACATATTACATTTATAGTATGCGATAGATGTGGTTAGTTTTGGGAAAGGTAGGGCTTTCTCTAAGTCAAACGTGAATGCATAGTAAGAATCGTCAGTCTGGGCCTTTTCTGTATCCTTTTTCATAGAAGTACGTGCCAGCTCGGCCTTCCTAAGATGGAGTTCGTGCTCAACTTCAATCTGTTTTATCTCATTAGCATCTGTTGCTGCAGCTTTTTTTAATTTGTAAGCATCACACTTAGAGCACGTATCTTTTTGTGATACATGAAAATGAAGGTTGTACTCATTATTGAATGTACGACGATAAATATCACTGGAAACGGGGACAATAACTTGTTCCTGACAGTACACACTGTACAAACGATACAGCAGGGTAACATTAAGGTCAGAAGATAGATACCTACGATTGGGATTCTTATTCCTTGTGTAGTGCGATTGGTAAGATGGAAAATTTTGAATATGTTTCCGGACACAGTTCATACGTTCTTCAGATATTTTATTAGTTGGTATACCATGGCCTCGATTATCTGAACCAGGTGGTTCCGCTTGTTTTATCTTATTAATGGCCCGTGACATTTGGCCATCAGATATCTGAAAGGTTCCAAGAAAGTATTTTTTACATACTTTCGTGGTTTCGCCTTGTTTTTAAATGAAATATTGGTTAGACACTGTCTTACCAGGTAGTGACTGATTCCTAGGACGTTTTATTTTAGGTTTCTTTTGTTTGATCAAACCACAAATAAAAGCATTATGTGCTGTAAATGATTTCAATTTCCAGAATGAATCAAATGCTTTTTTTCTGTCTTCACGTGACATAGTTTCAAAACATTTTTTATTGCAAAAACAGTTGTTGTTTGAAAAAGTTTTACCTGCCACTACTTTTCCTTTTGTTGTCTTATACTCACAACCTGAGTTGCGAAGTCGCTTTATTTTTTCTTTTTTATTTTCATGCCTCTGTCGTTTTCGTGCTCTATTGGGTTGTTGAACTTCTACTTCTCGAATACTTTCGCTTTCATGGTCTTGCAGAGGGACTTCCTCATTTGATTCACAGTCTGAAACAAACCAACTTTATTAAAATAACACTCAAAAACGTTGTTCTATTTATACGAGTTTATTTATTGTTCGTGTAGAGAATTCGACATTTTGAGGTTAGTTTTTATTTTATACAAATAAATATAATACACAAGTTTAACTTACCAATACTTTCTTGTTGAGAATCAGAAGGTACCCACTCCTCATCTCCTGAGTAAGCGAAAATACTAGGCTCAACACTCACATCACTTAAACTGTCGTTATCCATTGTATTGAAAAATCACAACTACAAAATACTAAACAACTGTCATAGGAATGACGGAATAGTGGTGTAAGTCTGATTTGCACCACTATTCCCTCTACTACAATAGAGATTTTGTTTGACTGTCAAGTTTGTGCTGCTATCTGTGAGCAAATGGAAGACTTATGACTTACACCACTGTTGCGTCTGATAGATTTAAATATGGAGATTTTGAATATGCAATTATCTCTATTCTATAAAAAAAGTGACTTACACCACTTTTCCTTTCACCGCCTCATATTTAGATATAGATACCTAATATTAGGCTTATGACAAAAGTAGACAGAACGAGTCTGTTGCGAGTAGCATGCGCCTACAGGACTGTATGTGCAGCGGCCTTGTGGACTATCACGGGTTATGTTCTTCTGCATGTGTTAATAGTAGAAAAAAGACATCTCTATGAGAGAAGAGAGCATTTGACAACAGTTATAAAAAAATAAGAAAGGAAAAGATCAATAGAAAGATGGCAATAAGAATGGAACAACAAGAAAGATGTTGCCCAGTGGACCAAGATGCTGATCCCGAGCCTAAGGGACAGAATAGATTGTCTGTTTTAGGGCGTATCTTCATAGGATCAGAAAGACAGATACAGATAAATGCCCATACTGCGAATATTCCGATATTGTTACTCACACAATGCTGAAGTGTAATAGATGTCCAGTGGAGAGAAACAGAAAGTATAAAGAAATAGGTATGAACCCTGTGAGTGTAAGAGAGAGGATCGTGAAGATGACGGGAAGTACGGAGGGATGGAATAGTCTTCACAATTTCATCCTAGCAGTAATTAAAAGGAAAGAAAAAGAAGAGAAACACCAACCAGTCAAACGACAGAGATAAGATCTAAATATATTGAAGGTTAAAATAAATTTATTGGCGTTTGAATCTTTGATCTTGCACGGATAATTTTTTTATACTCCAACAATTAATAGAAAAAAGAACATCTAACCTTCATCGACCTATAAAACGCGTATGATACAGTTCCAAGACTTAAATTGTGGCAAGCTTTACAACAGCTCGACATTAGTCCATACCTTTGAAGAATAATCACAGAGGTATACAGGGATACCAGGATTCATGACATGAAAATATTACATGAGATGATGGTTAAACTATTTAATAAATGCTTAAAAGGACAAAATATCCCTGATGATTGGAATGTTGGATACATCAGCTCAATATACAAAAAAGGGGATAAACGCAATTGCTCTAATTATAGAGGAATAACTGTTACTAGCTCAGTTGGGAGGTTGTACGGTCGAATAATAAAAAAACGAATTGAATCAGAATATGAAGACATAGAGGAACAAAATGGATTTCGGGCAGGAAGATCGTGCATTGATAATATATTCGTTCTGCAGCAGGTAATCGAAAAACGGAAGGCAAGGAATCTATCTACCCACCTATTATTTGTAGATTTAGAGAAGGCATATGATACGGTACCTTTGAAAAAACTATTTTATACATTGACGAAAGTAGGTCTCAGTAGAGAGTATGTGGATGCTATCGCAAATATATACAAAAATGCAAGAAGTGTCGTTAAAGAAGGAAACTTTATATCTGAATCATTTCCAATAACCAAGGGGCTTAAACAAGGATGTTGTCTGTCTCCGACCATGTTTAAAATATATATTCAATCATCGCTAGAGCAGAGGAGAAAACAAGTATCCGGAATGGGAATAGACATAGGCGGTGGTGAATGTCTAACAGCTTTATTTTTCGCAGATGATCAGGTAGTCGTAGCGAATGACGAGGAAGACATGGACTACATGTTTAGAAAACTAAAGAAAGAATATGAAAAATGGGGCCTCAATATGAATATGGCAAAGACAGAGTATCTTAAAATAGGAGATGGTGAAGAAGATCCAGAGTTAGAAATTAGACACACAAAAACATGCAATGAATATAAATATCTCGGATCTATAATATCTAAAGAAGGCACTACCAAAAGAGACATCGAAAACAGAACACAGCAGGGAAAAAAAGTGGTAAACATTCTAAACTCTATACTTTGGTCTAAAGATATTAGACAAGAAACGAAATTGACAATCTATCGAACCTTGGTAGAGCCTATTATGACTTATGGGGCAGAGGTTTGGCAGATAACGCAGAAGGATAGAAAAAGAATAGAAGTAGTAGAAATGGATTTTCTAAGGAGAGCGTGTGGTATATCCAAAAAAGATCACATCAGGAATGAAGATATTAGAAGGAGGACAAATACTGTATATTCCAGTGTAGATAGAATTGAAACGAGACAACTAGTGTGGTACGGTCACGTGAAACGAATGAATGAAGATAGATGGCCAAAGAAAGCTTTAAATTACATACCACAACAAAAAAGAAGAAGGGGAAGGCCTTCAGTTGCCTGGGAAGAAAATGTACGGCACATAATGAGAGATAGAGCCATCAGAGAAGACGAATGGATGGACAGAAAACGATGGCGGTCGAAATGCGAGAAACGGCAGAGGCTGTAGGAACCTCGCTTATATATATATATATATATATATATATATATATATATATATATATATATATATATATATATATATACAGGGATAACAATACTTACCTAAAAATCGGAAATAGACTATCAGAGCCAATAAAATTAACTAAAGGACTAAAACAAGGATGTAGTATGTCACCCTTACTGTTTAATTTATATATTGAGGCAGCCCTCCAAAATTGGAAAAATCACTGCCAGGTAATGAAAATCCCCATAGGAAATGACGTACTATTGTTCAACTTTGCGGATGACCAAGTCCTCCTAACTCAAGATTCTTATGATCTAGAATTTATGATAAAGCGTCTATACAGAGAATATATAAAATGGGGGTTAACAGTCAGCATGAAGAAAACAGAATACTTATCAATCCAGATGCAAGGTTTGAAGTGTTGATAGAAGAGGACGTGTAAATCAAACGTGAAAAAATTTAAATATTTAGGTGTACTCATTGCTAAGAACGGCTTGGGAGAAAGGGAAATTAATCACCGAATTAATCAAGGACATAAAATTGTAGGATATCTAAACTCCTTGTGGTGGGATCGCAACATTTCCAAAAGGAACAAAAAAAGAATAGGGCAAACCATGGTTGAATCCGTTCTTCGTTATGGCTCTGAACTGTGGATAATTAATGCGACCTGAAGAGAAGAATGTTGGCACTTGAAATGAATTGTATAAGAAGAACATCACATTGTGCTAGAACAACAAGGCAGGAACGGAAGACCAACGAATCTATACGAAATAACATGAATGCTACAGAAACGCTCATTGACATAATAGAAAGAAGAGGTTCAAAATGGTTTGGACACATTGAGAATGCTTGACGAACGTTGACCCCAAAAACTTCACAAATGGAAGCCCCCTGGAAGAAGAAAAAGAGGTAGACCTTGACGCTCATGAAATAAAGAAATTAGAAGAGCGATGGAATCGAGAGGTTTGGAGGAGGAGCATTGCCTTGGACCGGGAGGATTGGCGGAAGAGAATGGGAATACAGCGATAGCAGTCTCCAAAATGTATTGTTGTAATGTAAACATAGCAAGGAAATAAAGAAAAAAAAATAAGGGATAGTAGCCTAGAAAAGAGTAATAATTATTTAAATAATTATTATATATTCCAAATTGAGTAAGGAACAAATAACTCGACCTAGTTTAAGTGTATTACACGAGTTCAATATCAGGTCGCCACAATTGTTTAAAAGAAAAAATCATGTTTAAAACATAGATCTTTGTTGAAAAATACCACCGCCGCCAAACCCGGTTAAGCACGAGGACTGAGTCAGCAAAAACTCGACATCGGTATTGCGACCGGTAATTGAGAATACGGGTTCATAAAAAACGAACGAAGTGGACCAGGGAGTCAGTAAGAACCGGACACCCGAAAGTGCTCCACGCCAGAAGCACGGGCGATCGGGGCGTAAGCAGCCAGTGAGCGCGCTATTGGAATTCGACGGGGTAGAGTACCGTATAAGTGCCGGTATCTGGTGTTTCGAAAATTCGTGATAGCACGCGGTACCTCAACAAACTGATCCTGAATTCCAGTAGGACTGAAGGGCGTATTCATTAGCTAGGGCCTAAATACGCGAAGGTAACTAAATCTATATACTAACCCAAGGAATATATAAAAACGTAGATTGTCCACCCTTTAATTTCTTGCTAAGATCTCTTCTCGTCTACCTTCGCGCCTGAACAAATCATTATTGGTTATAACTGACAGCTTATCTTAATTGTAGTATATAGTCTATTTAATACATTGTAAACTCGAAATTTGGTTTTATTGTTCCTCCCCGGCCGTTACAGGCAGAGACTAGAAGAGCACACATTTTCCGCTTATGCATTTCTCCGGCTTCTAAAGCAAGCCCATAGACTCAACTCTTTACAGGACCTGAGACCTAGAAGTCCTTAACCCCATTTTTTCCTAAATCTCCCTACCCTCCTGAACCCTTGAGGGCGAAACCAGTCAGTTCAGACTAGTGGGACCAGTAAATCTTGAATCCGCTCGCAGGGATAAGTATCCCCTAAGAATTGTAGACGAATCCAACGATTTGAGACAGGCGTCTTTTACAATGATGACAGCGGCATTTATTAGAATGGTGACAGTAGGGTTTCCGCGAATATTATAAACGGTTCTCCAAGTATTACAGTGGTGACCCCCCATCAAGTATTACATTGTATTTACAAGTTGGATTAATGTCAAACGTCAATAAACTTATTTTAACCTTCAATTGTGGCTTATTCCCATTAAAATAGTAAGTACTTTAAAATACCACAAGAAAATAGCTTCAGAACAATAGATAAGATCTAGATAAGAGAAGGGAGTGTTCCAAAAATGTCGTCAGTCTTACAGCGGCCACCCCACTTTCGGAGTACAGTACGTGCGACAGTCAACTGCGCACAAGTAAGAGAGGGTGGTTTTAGTTGGTAGGCAGGATAATAGATACCTGAACCTTTGGCACTGCTATCTTTAGTACTTTAAATTAAACTAAAACCCAAATTTAGTGACTCAAAATGGAGGTGGCATAAAAAAGATTCAAACCCCCCTCAGACAAATTCTGGGTGCGCCACTGTGGTAAGACAACAGATAAAACGATTGTTTTGCGGGCAAACGTTTTAGTATCTCATCTGATATTAAAGTGTAACGAAGTGTATAAAATCGATGTATAAATTCGAATATAAATGCGAATACTCTTATCCAATGTACAACTTCTCGATCGACGATGTGAAAAAAATCGAAGTCGTGTAATAAAAATTTATTGGTACTTAATAAATACATCCACTCAATGAAACTTTAAACAATGATTTATGTATTACTTGAAGAGGTAAATATTCTAATTAGACTACGTGCTCACAAGCTTTCAATCCCAATTTATAACATAATATATCAATATCAATTCATCAAAAAGTAAATGCAGTTTGTAACTTATACCTTTGAACCTAGATGGTTACACAAATATAGTTTGAGCTAGAAAGTCATTGCAACAGATTATTTGTACCTAGACGCTTACACAAATATAATTCAAACCAGGAAGTTATTGCAATAAAATTTAACAATTGATCCAATTCTACCAGAAGGTACATAACCTCGTCATTAAAGTATATTATAGGTATCTATTCCAATATACAGTGAAATTAGTGTGAGAAGGTTAATGCGAGATTACAAATTAAGGAGCATATAAATTGGAAATCGAATTCAGGATTCAGCTTAAATCTGTGCTTTCTAAACGTTGCAAAGCAAGCAAACGACAAATGTACTGGCATAAGGATTTCTAATTGTATCCACGTCATGCCAATCTATCCCATGGACGTATAAACACAGATGGAGTTATTTACATAAAATTGTGTAGTCAAAATTATTTAAATAGGTCACATTCTCAGCACCTTCAACTGTTGTCACGTTTTGTTTTAAAATTTCTTATTGAGGAAGTGAAAATATTACTCCGTATTTCATACTCTACAGGTGCTATCAAAAAAAAAAAAAATAATTTATTGGTTAGATTAATATATTTAATTGTAATCAAAATATCAAGTATGCACATAGTGTGCATTATCATTTAATAATAGCGTATAATAGATATCAATCAATTATTTTATATGTAGAAGCACTGAAAACTATTTATAAATAAAAACGGTTGTTTACATTTCTCTGTCTTATGGATCTACGTCAAACTTCAAATGCTGTTCCATGTTTGTTTACTTTTTACAGTAGATGAGGAAAAGTTGTTTTTCGATATTTTGGCTGTATTTTGAGTGATATTTGTGAAAAGTAAAATAAAATAAACGAAATATTTACATTCCGATCTCTCATTTCATTTGTAAGTACATACAATTTACATTATTTAAGATGAGGAAATAGGGAAGCGTGTTTGTTTACATTTTAATAGGCGTACCATTGGGTTTATTCATCTTCATTAATGTATTGAATAAGATATGAGTTCATGAAATTAGTAGACATTTTTAAATTGTAAGTAGACATCATCTGATTAAAAAAGATCTGTTTAGTACCTTTTTAATTTAATATTTCTCATGGATACAAATAAATTAGTGAAATGAATAAAACTCATTTATTTTTCTATGTAGGTTTCCAAATAATACTGACGATCGAACTATTTGCGTAGCAAATTAAGGCGAAAACAAAGATTTTTTATTGTAGCATTATTTTGATACCTATTAAAAAATTAACTTAAATTCAACTTTATTTAATTGTATTAATTTTAAAGCAAATAAAATTGTATTTTAATTTTTCTATAAAGACGTGATTTGTTAATAGTTAAACTCTCGTTTTTTAAAAATCTTTGTTTTTATACATTATTACTACTTCCAATTTTTAAAATCTGAATAATTACCCGCGAGTAAAAATTCAAGCACGTTTATGCTCATTGCGGAAGCATCACATTCTATCGAAGCTTTAAAACATTGTGTGTTAAAGGTATCTTATTGCTGTGTCCATCTATGTTTATACGTCCGTGATCTATCCGGACAGAAACCACTTCGTGAAATCGATTTCGATTTCCTAATACTCCATACTAGAGTAAAATAATAAAAATAAAATAGACGTTTTAGGTTTGATTTCGTTACATCGTACCACCATTCGCTGATATGCATATTTCAGCCTCTTGACTTCTTCAGAGCGAACTCATGGCAAACTCTGAAGAAGCCAATAGGCTAAAATATACATATCAGCGAATGGTGATACGCTGTAACGAAATGAGTTTCACGTTCGTTTTACGAAGTTTAACTTACATGATGTACTTATAAAATTTTTGCTTTGCCGTCTATGTTTTCCTGTTAGATTCCATGTAGTTTTCAACATGAATACCATAATTATCTTAACATTAGTATTTGATTAAGGCCTAGTAACAAATTACAGGTAAAAACAAAACCAAAGCACATAAGTATTTGCTGAACGTGATATACTTTCAGTACACACAGTCTTTATTTAAATCTATAATGTTTAATATTTTTTGTCACATAGAAATAAACAATAAATGTCACATAGAAAAAAATTACACAGCTAAAATAATTTTCTAAATATGCATATTTCGCCTTATCTACTTCTTCTTAGTTTCCTGAAAGAAAAAAATATATTATTAACCATTAAAAACATCTAATATAAATCAAATAAGAAAGTATTGTGATTGGTGCAAGTAGAAATCAATTTATACCATTTTCTCCTAAACTGGCAGCAATAGCAAAAACTACTAAAATATTGCTGAGAGTTCAGCTTTAAAATGTGCCGAGGGGTACATAAACTAGTTTTGACAATTATATAACCTGACACACTGTCAAATCCTATTTCCTTTAGCTCAATTACATGAAGAATAAAAAAGAGTTACAGGGAGCCAGGTACCTTTTACCTTCTTTCAATTGGTACTTCTGTGTACTCAAAAGTACATTTAAATTTTTATATTATTATTTATTACTTATTCTTACAATATTTTTTTATTATTTATGGCTCCCAAACTTCTTAATATAATATCTGATTTTTGTGGTTTTCTGGGTTTTTTAGAAAAACCATGTTTTCGACGACGTATCTAATGCCAATACAGTTTTGTAATGATTAGTAAGTCACCATCGGTTTATGGATAAACTCTTGAATGAAGAAGAGTCATTTGACGATGATGATGAATTTCTCAAAAATTAAAGTGAATAAAAATCTGGACAGTGTCCCTACAAAAGAGAATGTGTTTGATCAAGTAGTTATGAGCGGATTCCTTATTTTCTTACCAAGGGGGACGAATTGGGTAGTAAAGGTAATAAAACCCCACAAAAACATCTACAAGGGTTCAAAACATAATTATTTTGAGCTACATGAATACATTCATCTCAAAATGAAAAACAACTCTTAGGAATGCTGGAAATGTTAAATGTGAACTGTTAGTAAAAATTACATGTTATTTATGTATAAATCGTACGATAGCATAACACATAGAGTCGATGTGGTAGACAAGTTATGTTTCACCTATAATCGCGAAACACAAAACGCTGGCCAGTGGTTGGTGTTTACAGTATTTTAAATATAGCTAAAAGAAACAATAATATATGAGAGAACATCCTTCTAAACCTTTTTTAAGACAAAAAAAATTGACCACGATGTGCCACAAAGCTCGGACCTAGGCCCGCTACTCTAGAATGTACTGTAAACGTTAAATATAGGCTCATAACGGATAGGGTAAACACAGCCCTTGAACTAGTTAGGATGTGGCTAGAGAAGAAAGAACCGACGCTAACCACAGAAGGAGGTCATAATCTTTAAAAGCCCAAGAAACACCAAACAGAGCTTCGGTAACAAAGATCATGAAAAACGTATAAGATCCAGGGACAGGTAGAAGAATTCTTATGGAGGTGGTCCACTCCACCATACTATACGCAGCACCCGTATCGCTGAAGGTAATGCATAACAAAAATACACAAGAATTCTAGAAAAATCTCAGAGAAATGTCCTGTTGAGGGTCGTCTGTATACAGGGTGATTGATTAGTGTGAGGAAGCTCAGTAGATCTGTTATAGTAAAAATTACAAAAAAAAGTTATTAACAAAAATTGTAGGCAGCTTTAAACTCCATATTTTAAAATTAGTTACAATCCTACAGGGTGTTCCATAAGATGGTGGCAGACCAAACTTATGTTTTTTTTAAATGAAACACCCTGTATTTTATTTTAAATTTGAAATCTGCTTCACTTCCACATTACAACAATGTAAAGTTTTATTATGTTATACCGGGTATTTAAAAAGTTATAACCAATATTACCTGAAAATCGTATCAAGTTTAACTCCCTGTATAATTAAAAAGGATTGTAGGAACATTGATCTATTGCAACCATAGTTTTTTAATAATTGTTAAAAACTATAAAACATATTCATTTTCATAATATTCATTAAATCAAATACAGGGTAAGTCAAAATGCAAGTACATTATTTTCTTAGTAATTTTAAATAGAACACCCTGTATTTTATATCACTATCGAAAAGAACTAATATCGTACTTCATATTTTATAAAGTACTCCCTATACCTAAAGTTATTAGTTTTAAAGATATTTTTATTTTTCCATCAAAGTATTAATTTGGTAGATATTTTAACGTTTACCAATAATTATTGTGAGTTGGCCATGATTGATTTGTCAGAAACTGACAGTTTGACATTAATATTTATTAATTCAGTATTGGGGTACACTGTAAATTAGCAACAATTATTATTTAGTAATTCAGTAATTGATTCAATTTAAATTAGCAATAATGAATTTTACTACTGATGAAATGGTAGATATGATCTGGATATTGGGGGAATGCAATAAAAATTCATTACTATCAGCTAGAATTTATCAAGAACGGTTTCCAGATAGGCGACAACCTAGACAAGATACATCTGAAAAATTGAAAGATCGATTTAACCGCACTGGTTCAGTGAATTATGAAAAACATGAACGAACAAAAACTAGTGTGACAGAGGAAAACGAAATGAGTGTGTTGATGGCGGTTACAGAAAACCCACACACAAGCATAAGGACTATTTCCAATGAACAAGAACTTAGTTACTACTCTGTTAAAAACATTCTATCTAAAAACAAGATGCACCCTTATCATATTCAAAAGCACCAAGAATTAATTAATGATGATTTTCAGAAACGAATAGTATTTTGTGAATGGGCCTTAGAAAAAATTAATGAGCAGAGAGATTTTTTTGATTATGTCCTATTTGATTATGTCCTATTTGGTGATGAAGCTACATTCCATCGAAACGGTTCTTTTAATAGGCATAACTTTCACTACTACTCAACAAGTAATCCATACCACATAGTAACACATAGTCAAACAAGATGGTCTCTAAATGTGTGGGGAGGTATCGTCGGTAACCATGTAGTAGGACCATATTTTTTTGAAGATAATTTAAATGGTGAGATTTATTTAGATTTTATCGTAAATCAGTTACCGATATTATTAGAAGAGGTTCCACTTAATATACGTGAAAAAATGTGGTTTCTACATAACGGTGCTCCTGCGCACCACAACGAATTAGTACGTGGTGAGCTTAATAATCAGTTTGGGGAAAGATGGATCGGAAGGGATGGACCGGTAAGGTGGCCCCCAAGGTCACCAGAATTCAATAAAATGAACTCATTTTTTTGAGGTTACGTTAAGAACGAAGTATATAAAATACCCCGAACAACAAGGGATGATATGAAAAATAGAATCCGAATTGCATTTCAAAATATTTCTTTACAAATGCTTAGTAATGTAACCAACTCTTTCAATGACCGTTTTCAAGCATTACCATTTTTTATAAATTTTATTTTAAATAAATTGTTTTCTTTTCTGTGTCGTTATTTCGTTACTAAATTATTAAACAATAATGTCAAACTGTCAGTTTTTGACAAATCAATCATAACCAACTCACAATAATTATATTGTGAGTTGGTAAACGTTAAAATATCTACCAAATTAATACTTTGATGGAAAAACAATAATATCTAGAAAACTGATAACTTTAGGTATAGGGAGTACTTTATAAAATTTGAAGTACGATATTATTACTTTTTGATAGTGATATAAAATACAGGGTGTTTAAAATTACCAAGAAAATATAGTATTTGCATTTTGACTTACTCTGTATTTGATTTAACGAATATTATGGAAACAAATATGTTTTATAATTTTTAACAATTATTTAAAAACTATGGTTGCAATAGATCAATGTTCCTATACTCCTTTTTAATTGCACAGGGAGTTAAACTTGATACGATTTTCAGGTAATATTGGTTATAACTTTTTAGATACCCGGTATAACATAATAAAACTTTACATTGTTGTGATGTGGAAGTGAAGCCGATTTTAAATTTAAAATAAAATACAGGGTGTTCCATTTAAAAAAACATAAGTTTGGTCTGCCACCATCTTATGGAACACCCTGTAAGATTGTAACTAATTTTAAAATGTGGAGTTTAAAGTTGCCTACAATTTTTGTTAATAACTTTTTTTAGTAATTTTTACTATAACAGATCTACTGAGCTTCCTCACACTAATCAATCACCCTGTATATAAGACGACTTTGACAGTTGCTTTACAAGTGATAGCACTGGTGCCACCAATTCACCTATCAGTGGGGGAAACAGACTGAAGACCTCCTAGTTGTATGGATATCAACTTGTGCGAAGATGGGATTTCCAATTGATAAAGACGGGCTATTGAGTTCAGTACAAAAACCTGTTCGAGAGGCAAATACACTTCTCCAAGAAATTAACGCACCACTTCAATAAACCAATTTTATTTGTAAACAGGTAAAGAATAAAAAATAAAACTTCACCAGATTTATTTTACATTTTATTAGTAATTATAACAAATTTGTCTAATCATCAGAAAATGTTGAAGTACAGGAGAAAAAAAATAAAACGGAAAATTCTCAAAAAATAATGATAAGAAAAGTAAACTAAAATATGAAAAAAATCTTAATAACGAGTGTTTCCACCTCAACTACGTATAACAGCCTCACATCGTTGGCCCATACTTAAAATTAATTGCCGTATTTCATTTTGGTCTAGTTCTCTCCAAATCTGGATCAGCCTCTCTCCCACTTCCTGTAAGTTGTTTGGTTGGATCGGTGTCGCTCTTAATCGCCTACCAAGGATATCCCAGAGATGTTCAATCGGATTTAAATCCGGATTATGTGCTGGCCATTCCATAGTGTTAATTTCTACCTCTTTTAAATAATTTCTGACGATCTGTGCAGCGTGAGGTCTGGCATTATCTTGCATTAGTAATAAATTTTCACCGATATAAGGAGCGAATGGTACTACATGTTGCTCCAGGATCTTCAATATGTACCTTTCAGCTGTATCAGTTCCATTTTGTATGACCACTAGGTCCGTACGTGCGGTCAAAGAAATACCGCCCCATACCATAACGGATCCTCCACCAAAAAATGTGGTGTGTGAGAAGTTACACTGAGCATATCGTTCGGTGTGTCGCAACACACGAACACGTCTGTCGTTATTGTACAAACAAAATCCGGATTCATTAGTAAATAGCACTCGTTCCCAGTCAGCCTCTAACCAATTAACGTGATCTCTGGCAAAATGTAGTCTCCCCCTTCGACGCTCTGCAGTTAATAGAGGACCTCTGGCGGCAATCCTAGGTATTTAGTTGTATACCCTAAGTCGCTGGCGAACAGTTTCAGTACTAATTTGTATAGCATGCACGACTCGAAGCTGAATTTGTAGACTTCGATGTGTTACAAAACGTTGACGAAGAGCAGAAATTCTTAAAAATCGATCTTGAATAGGGGTAGTTTCCCGGTTTCGTCCTTACCCTGGTCTACGAGTATGATCCCCTATTACGAGGAATAGACGGATGTGTGAGACACATTAAACCGACGACCAATTCTTCGGTAACTCCAACCTTATTCCGACAGTATCACTGCTTGGGCACATTCATCTTGGGCACATTACGTGATTGACGCTCCATAATAAACACAATTAACAATAATAAACAATTAAACAGCAGCCGAATAAAATTCGTGAACACTTAAAAATTACTATATTTATAGAATTAGTACATGTTTTGCTTCTTTTTGTTTTGTCGCAAAAAAAAACTATAGCGATAAAACACGGTCAATAAATATAGAGTGTACGAATAGCATATACAAGGGGCTTGCAATATATAACATTGCAGTGGAAATTTTTATTAACGCTAATAAAATATTTTAATATTTCAAAGTGGTGCGTTAATTTCTTGGAGAAGTGTATTAAAACTCCTTTTGTCAATGATCGTCCTGGCAAAAAATGTTATTACATATTCCTTAACAGGCACAAGCAACTTTCCCAGAATAAAGCAGAATACATTCACGGTGCTAGAGGCGCCGTAACTGAAGAGAAACTTCGTAAATAGATCGAAGAGGTTGGTATGAATTTAAGCGATATGAGTGCTACCAGTATATTAGATAATCATAAAAGGATTTATAATATGGTTGAAACTTGTTTCTGTCTAGCCCCAAAAAGTGGTATTGTAATCGGACCGCGAGAAAAAAACATCTTATGAACGAACCTCATCAGATAAGAAAAATGTAACTACGTTAATGCACAAGGAAAATTCGCTCGTCTTTTAACAATTTTTAAATATGGTATGATTCTGTCCGCTGTGTGTAAAGCAGCTCTTAAAGGTTCGTAAAAACTTCTGTATCCCAACACCTGTCTCAGTGTACATAATATGATAATTTTTGAATTATTTTTATTATTATTCTCAAAATTTTACCAAAATTTCACATTACTTCAAACTTGTGGTTTCTTATGAAAGCCAATCGTTCCATAAATACTCTCACACTCGTTTTTTTTTATTTATAAATATTTTTAGGTTTAAATCTCTAAACTCTAAATTATAATTTTTCGAAATTCAAAAAAATTAAAAAAAAATATGGAAACAATATCCTTATCATTAGTAAAGGCAAAGATAATGGATAATTATAAAATTATTGATATTAGAAAAAAGCTATTACTATTAATGATGTCGCCAAAGACAATTTTTATTTTGAGTATGTGGACTTATTCCTAATTATCAGTTTTAACGTATTGTAATACTCACTTAATTAAACTGGGCTCTTTTAGTATGACTGGTCTCGAAGCTCTCTTCGGTCGAGGACTACTGAAAATATACAAATTAGATATTATTAATAAAATGTTCAGCGAGAAATAAATAGTTAATAACTAGTAACACGAAGACATTTAGTTTGGTAACGATACGAATATTTTTTTGCATTTATTTAACAATAGTTAACTCTCCTTAAGAAATATTTGTTTCTTAAACGTTAATAAGAAAAAAAAAGGAAAATCTACCGATGTTAAGTGTGAACTTTGCGAGGGAAATCACCTGCAAACTATAAAAGTTGAATTATCTATGAGCAAAAAATAACTTTCCTGGACTTAGACATCAAGAGGTGAACCGACTTACTAGTCAATCGATAAAAACAGAATTCACTAGTGTCTAGAGCCTGACCCACTATTCCGTGCAGAGTTGCGCAGTTCATTTGTATTCATTTCTGAATGTGCCAATGAGGTTTATATCTATTTATTAAATGATGAATAGTTATTCGAAAAGCTCTCCAATAAAAAATATAAAGAACTTTATCAATATATTGGATTGCCATGCTTTTATTTAACTGTTTTTGTTATACAATGTATTAAAGTAACAATCCCTTCTATATTAACTTTTAAATATATAGCCTTTAGGATACCTACTTACAGGTACCTACCTACCTTAGGTACATTCCATTTCACACCTGGTAAAAATATAGGCATGTTTCATTTATTTGACATAATATCTATTTTAAAAGAATATAGGTACATATCTTAGAGTACTATATACATTATTAAAAACAAGTGGAGATACGAAAATGAACTCACTCTTCTTTATTGAAATTAGAACCTTTTAAAGTCATAAGGAGACACGCAGAGAGTGATCTATTCATTAACCACCCTGTATCCTAAAATAGGTTAATTAAAACTATAACATACAATATATCAAAGTCCTGGAAATTTTGTGCATAATCCAAAAATTTTATGATATACCTAACCAATGTTTCATTTAAAATAAGAAAGTTGGTATCATAGTAATTGATATATAACATCAGTCAACATCCTGTATATAAAATAACAAATTTTTATCGGAAAAAATGCGCAAAAAGGACTTTTTTAAATACTTTTTAAAACTATTTTAAAAAACCTTCAATTTTGATTTGCTATTATTTGCTATTAATTTTAGAGTTATTCTAATGCAACCAACAATACACATAAACCTCATTGTCACATTCAGATGTGGATACAAATGAACTGCGCAAGTCTGCACAGAATAGTGGGTCAGGCTCTAGACACTAGTACAGAATTACAGATTTGGACAATTTTTGTGTCACTATGGAAATTCAGTTAGAAAATGCAAACAGCGTAGAGCCCGATAAAGTCCCCTGGATGTGGAACCCTCTTCAAAAGTGAGTACAATGCTTAACAGAGACATTTAACTACCTATTTACTACTACTATTTCCTATTATGGAGGTTTGGAGGTATTGTACAGGTTTGTAAGCTATGACTCCTCTTCCATCTATCTTGCCTTGTATTAATTATTAAGTGGAATATATTATACCATTTTGACCAGTTCAGTAACGTTTCTCATCTGCTGTAAAAAACTACGAACTGTATCTACGAAACTGTAACGATCCGAAACTCCTGTAAGTTTCACGTATTTCAAATTCCCTCTTGTATAAAATGTGAATTTGAGTATTGCAATTTTCTATTCGAACGAATGTTTTTTATACACAAATCAAAATATCCTAATTAAAAAATATATTGCTACGTGGAACATTCTTAACCCGCGGGAGATTTTTTACTGCTGAGATTGCGTTTATGCGCGAATTAGACGCAATTAAAACGCCTGTTACCATTTATATTTTCCTTTCACATTTTATGTTCGCAGTGTCGTGCAGCGTTAGTGCTTTTTAAAAGAGTACATCCCGTAATCTTTTTATAAATCTTGATCTCTGTTTTTTTTTCTATACAACACTAAATTTGTATTTAGATTCTAAGAATCGAAAAACTACATATAATAATGGACAGATAAATTTCCAATTTTCATTTTTTTTAAATAACGTTCAATATTAAGATCTTTCTTACATGTTTTTACCGCGTCACTGACAGAGTTCTATTTTAAACTTTTTATAAAGATGTAAGAAGGTATTAATTGTATTGGACATTTCGTTAAATTATTATGTCCACTTAAATGTATGTTTTTGTTATTAATAAATATGCCTTGTACGTAACCATTTTGTATTGTTTCACTAACAACCTTCTTTTCTCTTGGATTAAATATAAATATATACAAGGTGACTGTGATTATTTCTTGTTTATTTAGCTAGATAAGTATATTGGTTATTGTAATTGCTAAATATTAGGTATTTTGGTTTTGAGTTTTCTTTGTCCCTCATAAAAAAGACAAAGTGGCGTCCTTTTTGGCAATTTTTTTTATAAATTGTTTTCTGTCCATTTTGGAAAATTATCTATGATTTTTCTTTGTTTTATTTATTCCATGTGGAAATTTGCAAATAGAAAAATATTCTTAACGATACTTACGACTTAGGTATCTTCATGGGAGACACAGATCTAAAAATAGATAATACATAATTACTAATGACATTACCTTATATATCTCAGTATTCATTCTTCGGAATGTTTTTCCTTTAACAGAACGATTTTTTAAAACAATTTTCGCCAATCAGTTAAATTATAATATTTTATATACTTGCACAGAGGAAGTACACAAATACAGTAGAGTGGTCTGAGTGGGGGGTCGTTCAATTATTACGTAAAGCAATTAGTGGGGTGAGGGTCTTGTAAAACGCTACAGTGAGTTACAGGGGTAGGGGGTTCGAACAAAGCGTTACGTAACATTGTTTTTTTACTTAAATAAAAAACTATAATAATAAAATCTCCCAAGTTGACAATGCTTTTCGTTTATGTTTTATAGGGATTCTCTAGATTGTATTGTACAATTTTGTTATTTTTAAATAGGTAAAGAAATAATAATAAGACTTACTCACAATCAATTTAATTTAACAATCAGACGACCGGTTTCGCTTTCTACAATTTAAGATAAATAAAAGATAGAATAAACACATAAGTTAGTTCATACAAATTAAAGTAATTATGCCAATATTACATGTCTGTGGTTTTCAAAATGAATAAATTTGAATATATAAAAGGTATTAACAGACAAGGTAAGACCCACAATTGGTATAAAGTAGTAAAATTATATTGTAATAAATTAATAAATGAGCAGATAAATAAAACAAAATAAACATGTAAGTAATGTAAGTAATGTTTATTTTGTTTTATTTTGTTTTATTTATCTGCTCATTTATTAATTTATTACAATATAATATTACTACTTTATACCAATTGTGGGTCTTACCTTGTCTGTTAATACCTTTTATATATTCAAATTTATTCATTTTGAAAACCACAGACATGTAATATTGGCATAATTACTTTAATTTGTATGAACTAACTTATGTGTTTATTTTATCTTTATTAGACACCACCCTAATTGGGTTTATTTTATTGCAGCATTAGTTTAACTTTGTATCTAGACCTGAAGATGCTTTGCAAATTGTAGAAAGCGAAACCGGTCGTCTGATTGTTAAATTAAATTGATTGTGAGTAAGTCTTATTATTATTTCTTTACCTATTTGATATGGACTCACACAAGCAACACATTCATGATTTGTTATTTTTGTTTATGTTTTACGGGAAATTCTTCGACTGTATTGTACTTCCTTTTTATTTTATTTTCGTTATAAATAATACAGAGAAATGCGTTGCTGTAGTCAGCGTTTTAAATTAAATTCATTATATTGTCATCAAAAGTTAAAAAAAAAACGTGAAAATTGACAAATACTATGTTTCGGCGGAATATAGAAAACCTGAAGATAGCTTGCAGCATATAGCAGAACCTAATCTGGCATGGCGTAGTACTCACATCCCTAAATCGCAATATTTCTTCGGATTTCCTCTTGTCGGAATGTCCTACAGCCATCCTATCCAATCCTTCAAATCCCAAGTTACCTTGCGGTGCCAGGTCAGTGAGATAAAGGATCATGTAAGTTTGCAAGTTATTTTACCGACTTTCCGGTACTTTTGGCAACATAAATGTTATTTTTAGGAAAAAGCGCTCACTTGGGTGTTACGTAATGTTTAGGTAGGGGTAAGGGGTCTTGTAAAACGATACGGTGCATTAGATGGGGGTGAGGGGGTCAAAATTCTGGGCTGAGTGGTGTAAAGGGTACTCATCGGCCTTGGTTCGAGTTTAGAGGTGTAGTTTTTCCTTTTCTGAACTTGGTGGGCTTTTTAATTATTAGCGATTCTCATTGGAATAGGTTTAGGGCGTCGCTAATATTAGTGGTGCTTCCTTGATTTTTGAACTCAGAAAGTTCATAAAGGGAGATCAACTTAAGGTCGATTCAGACACATCAGTCACGTCTCGTCACAGTGATTGCGCCGAACCGAACAATCCGTCATACAAAATATTCTTTAATACAAATATGTTGCCGAAATTCACACTCATCAGTTGACAAACAGTTTCCCAGCTGTCAGATAGTTGATAGTTATGTGACCAAACAGGACCGGTTCGGCGCTGATGTGTCTGAATCGACCTTTAGAATGAATTTGTGAAAAGCTCGGTCGCCAAAGTTGAGAAGCAGTGAATTTTTACTAAACTTTACTATACTTTAATAAATTAAAAATAAAAAGTTGTGAGTGAAAGTGTTTGTTCTACGTGTTCTAGATAAGAGTGAACTTAGCTGAATTAGAGATACACTGTAAGTTATTTACCTCCCTTATTTGACGTGGTTCGAGAATTTTTTTATCCTGATTTTGGTCCGAAGGAGATAAAAGATTGTGGTTTTCATTCCGATATATTTTGAACGCATTATGTAAGAAAAATTACTTCTATCAGTGACCAGAAATTGAATGTTTTTCATCGGGAAGTTGGTTTTTATTTTATGTAGAACAGAACTTTTTATATAAAAGTACTGTTATATATTAAATAAAAGTGTTTTATTAATCACAGATCGATAAATCAAGGTAATTCATATAAAGTAATATTGAAAATACAACTTTGTACGGTATTAAAAATTGAGATAGTATAGGGAATCGAATTATAACCCATGACGAATCCAGATTTTGCCACGCATTGAAGAAAATAAAGAGTTGGACGAGATAGACACATAATTGAGAAAAGAGAAAAGCATAATTGAGAAAAAAATTGAGTTTGTTTTTTCTAGATTAACAAATACCATACTTACACTTTTCGATTTTCTTTTCCTTTTGTTTTCTTCTTAACAGTTTCTTTGGGATTTGGTTTTTCGTCATTGGTAGCTTCAACTTTCGAAGACGATCCTTTCGATTTAGCATTAGCTTTGTTAGTTTTTCTTAGTTTTATTTGTTTTACATCTGTAATAGGAACTGTGTCCAATGATTCGCTTATGGTTTTTACTGGACTAGTCGAAGTGCTCAAATTCATTCGTTTTAACAGAACTTGTGCCATCTTTTCACCACTTAAACAGAAAATGAACAAGTGTGTATATGAACCGTTGTGAACAAGTTATACGATATTTCAAGATATTACCATAGTTATTACTATTTTAATGGGAATAAGCCACAATTGAAGGTCAAAATAAGGTTATTGAAAATTGAAGAATTTTCAATTTCCACTTCGGAAACCGTTCTCAAAATATAAACATTAATAAATTAAAACAATTTATTTTATACACTCCGCGTCATAGAAAACGGGCCACCCCAAATATTTAAAATATTTTCGAAATTATTATTTATTGCTACAATATTAAGCATTTATTTTCTTGTATATTGAATTAACATTATTTTATTTTTAATGTGTCTTGGGTTATTTAAGTTAAATGGGTTGTTGCGAACGCAAACCGACCCTGTAACTGGAATGAGGATATTCGTAGAACCTATAAAACAAAACAATTTTGAGAAAAAGTTGTTTACAACTTGATCAATTTTCGAGGAAGCGATTGTTTTGAGAAATGTTTGATATTGTAAAGGGTTCTAATGAGTTTTAAACGCATCTCAGTATTACAATAGCCGACTTAGTGTGAAGTAGTCTTCAGTTAATAACTATGGAGAAGTTTCAAAAATGGGTTGAAATTGTAACGTTACTGGGAAGTGGATTAAGTCAAAGACAAGTTGCAAGGCAATTGAATGTTAGTCGTTCGACTGTACAAAAGACCCAGCAACGAATTATTGTCACAGGATCTCACCAACGGTGACCTGGTACGGGTCCAAAAAGAAACACAACCGCTAGGGAAGATCGCGTCGTCCTTCTTCCTGCATTACGGAATCGGACCCATACCGCTAGAATGCTTCAAGGCCATTTACAGCAAGCTCAAGGACCAGCAATCAGCCTTTCTACTATTCGGCGAAGATTAAGGGAGCAAGGTCTGACAGCTTGCAGTCCAGCAACGGGACTCTTACTTTCCCCAGCTCACAAAAGTCGAAGACTAGATTTTGTCCGTAAGCACATCAATTGGACAGCAGACGATTTAAAAAAAAGTATTGTTTACGGATGAGTGAAGAATGTCTATTTATGGTAAAGACGGACGTAGTAAGGTGTACCGACGAGCTGGAGAACGTTTCGCTGGTTGCACTTGGGCACCACGGGTTGCTTTTGGTGGTGGTTCAGTAATGTTTTGGGCAGGGATTTCTTTTGATGCGCATACGGATCTCATCGTGATCCGTATGCGTATCCCAGAAAAATTTTTGAGATACATTTTTGTGTCACTAAGCCGACGATATTTTAAAGTAGACAGCTTAAATATGATTGCTAATATCACTGAATTGCATTATTATTGTTTTAAAAATAACTATTGGTTATAATAACAGCTCACTATTTTAAAATAATCTTTTTTGACAACGATTTTTGAAGTGATAATCGAAACGTCACCACAATTATAAAATACAATCAATTGTGGCGTAATACCATATAAACATAATATTTATCAATAAACGCAACCTAAAAATTACCACTGAAACTAAAGAGATGTAACAGTGTACAAAATACACAAAACCTAATTGAAATTATATTCAGATTTTTTTTTATACCCTTTTATTAATAATATACAATAACACACCTCAATCTTGTCAATCTACTGATTCTTGTGATACTGATGTTTCCATTATATTTTTAATTTACTCTATGCGAAGTACCTACTATTTTGTTAACAAATGCAATAAAAAACACACCTCACATTGAAAATAAAATCAAAATAATAATAAGTAAGAACACATTTAATAGATTACAGTCTTTATTTTTTAAGCGTATAACTTTTAACAGTACGATAAATACACATATACAAATAATAAAATGAAACTAAATATTAATGTCTAATTTACACAGCAATTCAATTTATTCTGGTGACCATTCCACAAAGTCCATAAGAAAGCTATGCTTCCAAAAATATCCTATCTTTTAAGTTCGATCGAACACTACACTTCTACAAAATTTCATTGGAATTGGTTCAGTGGTTTCAGAGATTAGCAAAAACGAACATCGTGATAATAGATTTTTATATACATATACTTCATCTAATTTACTTACCGTTGCACGTCATCTGCGTCATAGTCCGTGAGGTCACATGATACCAACACGAAATATTTAGGCGGTAGGTGTGTTCTCTTTTAGAATACCTTTGCCGAGAACACTGGCATTACAGCCACTAGACATATTTTATTGTATACGCGTAGAAATAATATTTAAAGATTTCTATTAATGTTAACTTAATTGAATTTTAAAGTGAATACCGCTTGTTTCATATGTTTACCTATTTAATAAAATCTGTTCTTTTTAGAACAAAATTAGTGTTTAATTTCAAAAAATCACATAAAAATTTAAATAGTCGTTGTAAAGAGATGGCAATACTTTTAGACTAATGGCAGTACGTTGTAAAGAAATGGATTTAGGACTTTTTATACTTTGGCAGCTATGTCAACTTCGATCTCTGACGTAGATAATGGCGTGCAACGATATGAAAATGAGATGAAGTATATAAAGATATAAATCAATTTAATGTTATTTGTAATTAAAGTGAATAATAACACATATTATCCCCACATAGCAGTGACGACTTGTGACTACTAAAAGAGGCGGTACACAAATAGATAAATCTACCATAGGTAAAATTACCGCGTACTGGATGAAAAACAATTTTTTTTTCGTTTTTTAGGCACAATTTCTTTAAAATTAACATTTATGCATAATTAGATGACCGCATGGATAAATAATTTTGAAAATAGATATTATGTCATAAAAATCCAACAACAAGAAAAAGACTAACAAAATAATAAAAACTTTAAAGGTATTTAAAGGTACACTGTTGAAACATATTTGAAATCTAGTCTTCGTTCGGTTTTACTAGCAAAACGGTCAATAACTCGTTTATATTAAAGTCTTCAATGTTGTCGAGAAGCACTTTTTCAGCTGATAACATTCCTAATGCACTTAGTCTTTCTTCTTTCATCGAGTAGCATAAAAAAGTTTTTATCCTTTTCAACGTAGAGAAGCATCTTTCACCTTCGCATGTTGACATAGGCGTAGTCACTAAAATTTTTAGCAGCTTAATAAATGGTATCTAGTTTCTTGGAAACTAGATACAATTTCTCCTTTTGATAATAATGCCAAGAGTTTCAGAAATGATGTGCAGTTATTTTCTTTCATATAGTACTTGCAGTTCTGTTTTTCAACGTTTTTTTTTTTAGAAATGGATATACGTCAACAGTATCAGACAGCAATTTGTCTGGAAAGTTTTTTTAATATTGGTTAAAATGAATCGCAAACTGCCAATGCTTCTCTTTTTATTCATTGAAACAGATATATGAGACTGAGAACAACGTCGCCTTTTTTGAGAAATAGATTTATCGGTTTCTACTAGCTCCGAATCTAGTTGGTCAATAACTGTATTCATTTGATCACGAATTTTTTGCATTGTCTTTGTAAATGTTTGCAGATCTTGTTTAATTTTAATGGGGTCAGTATGAATCATCTGAAGTTCCATAAAAAATATTTCTACACGTGGCATGATCTTATGAAAAACTGTTAATCAAAATATGAAGTCTTTATTCTGTAATCTAAGTTTATATGCACCGGCTTGCTCAATCATTGAATTCCATTTAAACCACTTTTGTCATTCTCTAAAATATCCATGACTTGATAAGCTCATTTCGGTATTGATAAACTGTATGGACTCCATGAGAATGAAAATTCCATCTAGTTTGTGATGATCGCGATAATCGGTATGAGCTATCTCATCTAATGCCTTTGTTCTTTAAGGTGATGTAGTAAGGAAAAAGAACACATCCCAATTAAATGGGCGAAAAAATCCGAACAGATGCATTAATTGAAGCAGAATTACTCATTATAAGATTCATCTCATGTACATAGTTATGTACCGGGTGGTCCAATAAGCCGATCTCTCGGCTATATATCAGAAACTATTTATGCTATAACTTTAGGAGAAAAAATTCCTTAGTAAAAGTGGCCAAGAGAAATCGCTGGAAATAACTTTCAAGATTCTGGATTAACCGCTAGGAGGCGTAACCTGCAAAGAAAATTTTGAAAACCAGTTTTTTTGGGAAATATGTCCAATTATACCAAGTGTTAAATAAGTAAACTAGAAAGAGCATAAATTCTGCACAAAGTTGTTCAAGTACTTTTTTTTATTTTTTCAAATAAAGGGTCGGGGAGAGTGGGAAAGTATTTGTGGATAAATACCTATAACTTTGGTTTGGATCAACCGATTTTAATGAAATTAGTGTCATTAGAAAGAGTGTGGATGAATTATTTCACATCGACTATAAAATACTTGCATTTAGTTTTAATAGTCGTAGGTAAAGGGGACTTTCAAATAAAAAAATTAAAATTTGTTTTTCTTCTAAGTTTTTAACGGAAACACCTATTTATTGTAAATTATAATCGAACTGGATTAAATTCGTAACAAAATGGAGCAAACCGCATGTTAATAGCTTTTGTTGAACTCGAGATATGAATAAAAACTCATAAACATACGTAAGTATAGTATTGACACACCCTGTATTATAAATTACATTAAAAAATAAGTCAGTAGGTATTTTCAAATTTTTTTATAGCAGAAGAATCTTAATGTTGATACCTATTGTATAAAAAATAGTTTTTTCGAAACTAAGTAGGCTACGACAATGAATTTGACGGGGAGTTCATATTGTTTATTTATTGACAGGAGACATTATGGCAAAGAAGTTTTTGAAAGAAAGGCAAAAAGATTCAGAGAAACTGGTAGTTTTTCTCGTCCTTGTTTTAAACGACGTAGTAGAGTTATGACCGAAGATAATTCAATCAATGTTCTTGCTTTAATTCAACAGAATCCACATATAAGTAGTCCGAAATCTCTACTTCTTTGCCACAATGTCTCCTGCCAGGATATCTTACAGAATATATACGTGAGGCAATAGCGCCATTTTGGTGATATTCGAAATAAACTCCAATCATATCATACAATTTGATATACTCATCGCGAATTATTAGTACTGATAATTAATTACTAATATTACCAATATTAATATCTATTGAAAAAAATGCAATTTTCAATTCAAATTATAATACATATAACACTTCTTAACAATATTTTGACTGCTGTCAATAAATAAACAATATGAACTCACTGTCAAATTCATTGTAGCCTACTTAGTTTCGAAAAAACAATTTTTAATCATATGAAATAACAAAGGTCAAAATAGGTATCAACATTAAGAGTTTTCTGCTATAAAAAATTTTGAAAGTACCTACTGACTTATTTTTTAATTTAATTAATAATTAATTATTAATACAGGGTGTGCCAATACTATACTTACTTATGTTTATGCGTTTTTATTCATATCTCGAGTTCGATAAGAGCTATTAACATGCGGTTTGAGCCATTTTGTTACGAATTTAATCCAGTTCCATTATAATTTACAATAAATAGGTGTTTCCATTAAAAATTTTGAAGAAAAAAAATTTTAATTTTTTCTATTCGAAAGTACCCTCTACCTAGGACAATTAAAACTAAATGTAATTATTTTATAGTAGATGTAAATTAATTCATCCATACTCTTTCTAATGACACTAATTTTGTTAAAATCGGTTGATCAAAACCAAAGTTATAGGTATTTATCCACAAATACTTTCCCACTCTCCCCCACCCTTTATTTGAAAAAATAAAAAAAGTACTTGAACAACTTTATGCAGAATTTATGCCTCTTTCTAGTTTACTTATTTAACACTTGGTATAATTGGACATATTTCCCAAAAAAACGGGTTTTCAAAATTTCTTCGCAGGTTACGCCCCCTAGTGGTTAATCCAGAATCTTGAAAGTTATTTCCAGCGATTTCTCTTGGCCACTTTTACTAAGGAATTTTTTCTCCTAAAGTTATAACTTGAATAGTTTCTGATATATAGCCGAGAGATCGGCTTATTGGACCACCCGGTACATACACATTCGGAATTTTATTTACGGAACATAGGATTTTTAATACAATAACTAAGATTCCCTAATTTGAAATTAACCAGTATAAATTTCTATATAACATCACGATGTTTTATAACGAATTTATTTGTTCCACTGTATTGCCCCTACTCTGCGGTTTGTAGTAACGTATGTGTCACGCCGACAATGTTGCTCCGTCTACCGATTTTTCCTGAAAGTCCGGTTTTGTGCAAATAATAAATAATGTTTTATTAACATCAATTTTGTTTGTGTTCATTAGGTATTATTTGAATTATTAAATTTATACTTAAATACATTTATTATTCTAAATATTGGTTATAATTTCCAATTAAAAAGAGTGAATTATTATTATTTTATTTTTGAAATTCCTTTTTATTTTTATTTTTAGAAATCTACTTTTTCTTAAGCCGTTTTGACAATAAAACATAACCATTTTTTTAGTTAAATATTTATAATTCCATATCTACATTCATAAAGACGTACGTTTTCGGCAAATTGACATGCACTCTAGCTGTGTTCCGTTTTTACACTTACACTATTTAGCAGCATCGGGGAATGAATTGAGACTCCAGTCGAACCAATGAATTAACTATAAAACATCGCGACGTTATATTGAAATTTACAGTGGTTAAGTGCAAATTAGAGGATCTGAGTTATTGTAATAAAAATCCTATGTTCCGTAAAAATTTTTCCAAATCTGAAGATTGCAAAAGGATATTTACCTTAAATTATTTTTTGTACCCCATTTACACCTCCGCTCATTACTGACGCTACGTCATAACTTTGCGCAAATAACTTATTTGGGGCGTCACTGACTAAAGGATTAATTTAAAATATAATTTGCTATTGGAAAGGCATTCGGTCCGGAAGGATTTACAAATTTCCAAAATCTTTCTATTGAATAATTGATGGATTCGACCGTTGATGGAAATTCATTTTATGTAATAATAAAACACTCAAAACTTTGTTTTCAAAACTTCCACATTTATTATAAAATCTTAACATTACAGCTAATAATGCTAGGATATGTTAGATAGCCCTTTGGCCTACTCAATTAAAAAAAAATGGCTGACATAAGTATTCTTTAAAATGAAGTATAATGGATAGTGTGAGGAGCTGCAAATGTCCCATACCACTGAAAGGAGTGGGACACTAGTAGGGAGGTCCGGGACAGGATGTAATTTTTTTTTTTTTTCGACACAATAGAAACTTTTCTTTATTGTACATTGTATTTTGTCAATTTAACCGGAAATACAAACAATGATTTTACACTCTCTGTACCTCCAGATGATATTGGTGCAGGCAATTTAAGCAATATATCCTGTTTCTCAATAACGCTATTGTCCCCCACATTCGGAAAATAAAATTTCCAGATTTCTCCTTTTTTACGCATGAATTGAACTTCAACTTCATCTAATGAATCACACTTCAATACTCTCCCAACATAATAAACAACAGACTTTTTAGTATAAAATTTAACAAGCACAAAATTGTCAGTCTTAAGATTCACAGAACTATTATTCCAATCTATTTGTTCCATTCCATCCTCCTCAGAACTCAGAGATATTTCTAGGTCATCATCTGTATCTTGATATGGAATTTGTATTTCCTCGGACGAAGACTCAGAATCACAAACTTTCTTCTTATTAGATATATTGCGGATGGCTACAGATAATTTACCAGACTTTTTCCTTTCTCTCTCGACAGCTAATCTTTCGGTCTCTGCTTTCTCTGGTGTACTAGTTAAAATACGACTTCTGCCTCTCTTCCTTTGTTGATGGTTTTTCAAAAGATGTAGAAGGATCTTTTAAGGAAGGATGTTCTTATTCTGCTGAAGATGAAGTACCATTAGCTTGCGCAGATGGAGGAGACCGGTTAGTTACTGAAGATATTAAAAATTCTGCTTCGGTGAATGGCTCACTGTTGAAAGAGTAGATGCCAGTCTTTCGAAAACCGGCAATAATGTTCTTCAGCGTTACAGTCAAAGGGTAAGCTTGCCCCACAAGATCACCTATGCAGTAGATAGGTATGGTTTTGCCTGGGTGATTCAGTAGCCAATCATTACAAACTCTGTTATATTGACTTTTAAATAGGGCAAAAACAGATACATCGAGGGGCTGTAGTATGTGACTACAATGTGGTGGAAACGTTAAAAGTATAACTCCCTTTTCTTTTGCTATCATTATCACTTCTAAACCCACATGGCTCTCGTGGTTGTCTAAAATTAACAATATTGGTTGTTCCTTAGTGCATTTTGTGTGATGAATTATGTGTTCTAGACTCTGTTTAAAAAGATCACTTGACATCCAACATGTCTTGCTAGTTAGTGCAATACTGCCTGGAGGAGCACCATTTAAGAAAAACTCCTTATATCTGATTCTGAGAAACACAAGTCAGGTGGTAAAGCGTTTCCTATTGCATTTACTATAAAAAGGCCAGTGATTTATTTGCTCCCCCCTTTCAGTCAGTGTCACTTGTCCTACTTGCTTTTCACCACGCTTAGCCACAACCTTAGGTGGAATATTGACTGTACTTATTCCTGTTTCGTCACAGTTGAATATACGATCTGGGGTGAGATTATACTTTTCATAGATAGTTTTTAAGTTATTTAGGAACATATCAACATTGGTTTTGTTGACGCTTGTTGCCCTTCCCAGAATTGTAGCTTCTGGAGAACGTAGCGAAAGTTCTTTGTGTCGTTCCATGAAGCCTTTGAACCAGTCATATCCTGCCATTTGGTTAACTTTCCATGAATTGCCTACTTTATATTTCAGGGCACTTGCATAATGCCACGCTAGAATTCTGACCTGAACTGATGTTAAACCATGATGCATTCTACTTGCAGCCAGGATGTATTCTACTAGAGCCAATTCTTGCTCTTCGGAGAATACCATGACACATATCAAATTAGAACAAAAAACAACGCATTCTTTGTTGGGAGCTTCATCATATTTCTTCAAATGGCGTTGAAGAGCCGATTTTAAAATATTACAAGTCTTGGCTACCTGACTTATGCTTTTTCCTTCTTTAATCTGCTGAACGGCCTCCACAATGCGAGACTTTAATGGAGCAGTCCTCTCAGGATTTTTCTTCTTCCACTTATGAGACATCTTACACTATAACAAAGGAAAAATATACAATTAGAAGAATTTAAATAATATCAAATTAAAATTAATACATAAGGGGAGGACGTATGCTATGTCATAGTCCTCCCAGTGGAGCATTTTACAATAAATCAGTGAACAAACATAACCTCAAGGTGCCCCAGCGTTTTGTATTATATAATTTACAAACTTAAATAAAAACATATCATTATATTGGTTTCTATGTTGCCTTGAAATATTATATTAACCAGAAAAAATAATTCACGAACAAGTTTCTTACCTTTCAAAAATGAAAATCAATAAAATTCTCTCTTGATCACTACAAATGCTTTTACAACACTAAACAAATAGGAAATGCTACAACCAGTAATACATCGAGTGAGAAAGTACAGAACTTTTAGTTCACATATAAAGGTGGGAAATTTGAAATGTCCCACAACTCCCTTGTCCCAGACCTCCCCCTTCTCCCCTATGTAGATAATGCATTGATATTAAAAAAAAACATAGTAAAAACAAAAGTATTTTTAGTGATCAATATATGTTTGCCAGTGCCATGACCCCGTAGCCATTTAGGACTAGCCGCCACTGCCACATAGGGTGTATATTTCGAGCAGAAAATTATTTTTTATGGGTGCTTTTAGCTCTCTACATAAAATACAATAGTACTTCTCATATTGTCACCTGATTTGTTAAGGAAAAGATTTTAACCACGGTTTGACCAAGTGGTATATTTTAAAACTTACCTATTCTTTCTCTTGGTGATGAGTGTGGAAACAGGACTAGCATTTGATACAGATATTTCAGTGTTCTTTTTTTTCCTTTTACGTCTTACACTAGATGGAGGTGTCGGTATAATTGGGGTTGAACTGAAAGAACAATCAGAAAAATGTTTATAGACTAAGCAACAACAGGTAAGATAGCAGTTTTATTATTCTTTTTATACTTTTCTTAACTAGATCATTACATTCATGCACTTTTGTAGAAAAGTAGTTAGCATTAAGTTTTACGTTCATGTGAGTGAATGTGTTCATTGACAACTTTCTTTTTAGATTTCAAATATTTTGAAATTCATTTATCAAATCAGTTTCTTCAACCGTCTCGTAAATCAATAAGAACATCTAGTTGCCGTGATTCGTCGTTTGGACGATATCAATCAACATAAATTCCTTCGATTCTACGATTTTTCTAACCTCTAATAGCATTCTTGGTATTGGTAATTGAATTATTGGTATCAGATGAGCTTGGAGTTTAAATTCTAAAGTTTGATCCTACAGGTCCAAGTCGGTTTTATTATTTGGTTACTTGATATCAAATTTTGATTTTCACCGTACAAACTAACTCAATTTTCTATATTTAATATTACTTTATGAATTACACATGTCGTGTAATAAAAATGATTTTTTTACTTAAATGTTGACTAGTACATGTGTACTGTAATGTATATTTTATAGAAATAATACAAATAAACAGGAATATGATAGCATTAACCACAAGATCTTATCAGTGTATCAAAGAAACTAACTCAAAAAATAAACTGTGAGCTTAGACAATATTTTATAGTATATGTCTACGATCAGATATCCTCAGCCGAAACGGATGAATCCTAAAAAATAGCTTTATTTTGCTAAAAGGGGCATCGTAAGAAATAGGACAGATAATAAGAGCAAACAAAATTTGCATTTCGAATTTACATAATACATATTGAGAAAAACAAAAACGGGATGTGGTACTCCGAGAGTGACCGAGGACGGGAAGCATAGCTTTTTTATCCACGGAGCGATTTTAATTTAATTTTAACTGAACTCACTTAAATTTAATTCAACTGAATTCAATTCAAATCAATTATTTAATTAAAGTATATTCAATTCGATTTAATGCGATTCAATTCGATCCCATTCCATTCAATTAAATTCAATTCGATTCAATTCCAGTTGATTTCATTCGATTCTATTAGATTCGATTCCATTGCATTCAATTCGATTTTATTCGACTTGATTGATTCTATTTAATTCGATTCGATTACATTCCTTTCCATTTGACTCCATTCCAGTGGATTCCATTCGATTCGACTTGATTGCATTCGATTCAGTTTTATTTTATTGTTTTTATTTTTTGTAATTTTATTTTAATTCATTGTATTATGAAATTTTTGAATGATTCAAGTTTTTAAAATTTTTTACATTTCCAGTACCAGATACTACTTTTTAATCTACTTAAGTGTCCAATAGAATTATTTTAAAAAAATTTCAACATGTATGCAAAACAATCATTCCGTTTCATCGTACTTCTTTTGTTTTTATATCTTCACACCTCTTCGCGATCATGTATGCATTCAATCCGTAGTTCGAGATGAGAAAGCAATGCTTCCAAAAAGTTTCAGAATCTCCAAAACAATCTAAATCAAGAAATGTTAGCCACGATTATCGCAATAAACTAACTTCAGTATAACTTACCTTTTTAGAGATCGATTTACGAATCTAAGTGCCAAGTTAACAACATGCCAAAATATGGCTAAATCTAGAAACACATATCAATTTGATTCGATTCGATATTTGATTCGATCCAATATACGATTCGATAGTTGATTCAATTTGATTCGATTCCATATTCGATTCGATATTTGATTTGTTTGATTTGATCCGATTCCATTCTATTCAATATTTGATTCGATTCAATTAACTATTCGATTCCATATTTGATTCGATGCGATTCGATTCCATTCGATTGGATTCCATTCAATTTGATATTGGGTTCGATCATGTATTTTTTTGTTTATATTTTATTTTATTAATAAACACGCATGGGACTACGTTTACTACTCTATGTAGAATGTAGTGTGTAGTCGCGCGATCTGCCGTTACAGTCCCTACAGTCGGTTTTATTTTTTTCTCATATCGCTGCGATCCTCCGCTCCGTCCGTAGCTCGCGGTAAGAAAGCTATGCTTCCAAAAAGAAGTCATTAGACTCTCATCTGTGCCAGTGGCACCCCTTGTTCAGTGGCTATGTTACTGGAGTAACAAGCTGGATTTCAATTTCTAATTTAACTGAGCTACCATCGTGCTTCGGAGGGTACGTAAACCGTCTGTCCTGGTTACGAAAATAGTCCTTAAGTCATGTTAGGAGCGCTTGCGCGACCTGAAAACCTAACACTAGACCTTAGCCAGAAGGTTACACGAACTTTACTTCTACTTTACCTGTGCCAGTAACACTTGTGTAATGATCCAGTTGCCTCCAACACTTGGTGAAACTGGACATTACAACGCCTTTTCCAGAACAGTTTCCAGAAATGGAATATTGAGAAAAAAGTGCCAAAATATAACTGCTGTAGAATAAATCATAATTACAGAATGGAGCCCGATCGGAAGAAGAAAGAGAGGAAAACCCCGAAGTTCATTCAGAGACGAAATCGACGAGGCTATGGAGAAAAGAACCCTGCGAGATGGAGACTGGAATGACAGGGAAAATTGGAGAAAACGGTTGAGTGAAGAAAGACAGTGAAAACTGTGGAAATCCTTGGTAGTAGCAGTAGAATAAATCATTAAACGAAGAAGAAACGAAGAGAAGAAGTCGACGAAAGAAAGACAGAGATATTGTGCCGAGCAGAACACTTTGAACAAACTTTTGGCAGAAGTTCGTATAACATATTTACAGACAAGAAGCGAAACGAGACTAAATTTTAGCAAAATTTAGTATTTCAATATGTGTACTTTTAAATATGGTTGGCGTGTGGAAAAATTTTAAATGAGATAATTATTTGGCCCAGTCTTGTTATTAAGAAAATTTCAATATTTTTTTGTCTCAGCGATTTCTTTTTCCCTACTTTCCCTCTTTTGTCTTAACGTTTTACCTACGGTTTTTGCCTGTTTTTGTATGCTATGTATTACATTCAAGTGCGACTATAGAATATTTGCCACCTAAATACTGGTCTAGTAGACCCCAAACATATAAAGCCCGTTTACTAAAAACACTAACGTATTAAACTGTATTTTTTTTAAACAGTATTATTGTTTGACATGAATTGTATTTATACCATGAAGAGTAATAGTACACTTTTAAATCCACGCATTTACTCCGGTATTCTGAAAACGGAATCGGTTCCGATATATTAGAGAATTATCAAGTGAAAGAGGGAGAATACGGTAACGTTATTTTGACAGCGGGACATGCGCAGTATGAAATGTGAATAACGTAAATGATTTTAACGTTTATGGGCTCCGTTACCGTACGTCGAATAGCGGGTTTGATATACGGTAACGTTAGCAGCGAATCGCAGCAATTCGTCAAGACTCGGGACTCGGAGATTGAAGTTCCTGTTCTGTAATTTTATCTCTGTGCATTGGTTAACACGTGTTTTCTGTTTTCTTGGCATCTGCGAGACAAATAAAACATTTTGTTATATTTCATTATATTTATCAATTATGAACACGGACATAGTGAAAACGACAAAAAGGTTGCATACTATCCAAATTGAATACCGAATGTACATTTTGTATGTTATCATTTATAATATGATTTAGTATTAAATCTTCTATAACTTCGTCATTTTCTTCAACTAATATTGCTTGTTCTAAAATGTCTTTCATATTTCTGTAGAAAAAATTTGAAACCCAAAATTTACAAAACCAGACAAAATATATACCTTGGGTGAAAGAAAACAAAAAAATTATTTATTTTGCTGTCATATACGACATTTGACTGACAGCTGCCAACTTTAACGTGAAGCACCAATTCGACTATTTGATAACTCTAAAATTACATATCCGTTAAAACTGTATACCGTAAAATCTAGCGTTAACGTGTCAAAATAACAGAAGGATAAAATTTTACTTGATAACTCTCTATTCCGTCAATTACTTGTGCTTGTCTCTGAAAAGAAGAATGTTTCAAGGGGCTATAAATGTTTGAAATCTACACCAACAGAATCAATTTTAATATTTATATCTAAAGCATAGTAGGAATAAATTATGATTTATCTGTTAGTTAGATTTTATTAAAATTAATTAGTATTGTTACAAATGTAAGAGAAGAATACCTGAAGACCCCTCACTATATTTAAAAAGAATATACTCACGTAGTGATTGTATCTGATTTCAGGACAGTTTGTTCCAGACTGTAAAAAAATGATGAATAGATGAAGTTTATACATTAAGATGATGAATTTCGACAGCAATCAATAAAATCACATTTATTATATTTTTTTATTACACAAAATCTGTTATGTTAAAATTATTTAGATTTTTAGAAACACTATAGTTCTAAAATAACCACGCAAAAAGAAAACCAGCGAACTGAAGCAAACAAAAAACGAAAGACATAGCAAATAGAGTATGAAAAATGAGAGAATCCAGAATGAAAATTAAAGGAAAATATGACATACAACTTTTAATGCTGTTATGTACTGTTCTTCTGTATCTATTGCAGTCTTGGCTGTACAAATCATTTGATAGATAGAGACGAGACTACACGAAACTAAAGCATCGAAATTTGTTTTGATAAATTTATATTTCGATCAAACAACTGAATGAACAGCAAAACATATCAAACAACAAAGCATAAATATGTTTCTATGTTAAACCCTCCAAATTTTTCGACAATTTGACGAATATTATGTTCTCTTGTTGCTTTTATGCAGTATAAACTGCATCAATCAGATGTATTTATAAAGTAAATTGTAAGGATTTGTAATTGTAATTCAACAGATTACAACTACATCAACTACATCGTTATTTAGAGCTGCTGTCAATATAGTCACGATAGCGAATATGGTAGCCAACAAGATATCCAACGATCGATAACGGTCATGGAACTAGAAGAAGAAGAATTCAACAGATATTGGACAGACGCATTAGTATTTACATACACGAATTATTGCACACAAAACAACATAAAAATCGTTGACTAAACACGACAGCCTTATCCAAACATTCTTTAAAAAATAACCATTCTTTCGATTTTGAAAATGCATACATTTTAGAAAGAGTCAAATTATAATTAAAGATATATATTGGAGATGATACACATTAAAAACAATCAATCTACAAAAACTACAAAACCATATCTGGAAGTGCACAGACATAATCCATATGTATTTTCGTTTTTAAGGAACCACCTTAATAATTTATTCCTTCATTTGCACCAGACTATTTTGTCACAAAAAAATCTATTAGTACTTACTTTTGCTGTTCAGGTACTGGGGATATTGTACGTTCTAGAGTAGTGTCATTTTCGTCCACATCTGCGGTACTTATTGATGGTCGACAAGTCGTGTCATTTTCTATCTAAAACACACAAGTATTTTTTATGATTTACTTAAAGAAATAGGGGTTGAAATTTTAAAAAATCATTAATTTTAAAAATACCTTAAAACATTAAAAAATACAGATATAATTTTGAATGAGCAACTTGTGACAAATAGTTTTCCCCTCCTCAACTTAGTTAAATACTATAAAATGTAAACGCATAGTAAAAATAGATCACTTAAGTAAAGCACTCTACCGAAACAGCTGTACTGATAATAAATGTTTTGTTTTTTTAGTTAAAAAATACCTATTTTCCGAAAACAAATTTTTGTAACTTAATTATAGCTGCTCTACCACTACACAATGGAGTCGCAATATACTGAAAAATGCTACAGTGTAAAAAGAGACATACGTTTAGAGAAAAAAGACATACAAATGCCTTTTGGTATATTGTATACCGCGATATATAAAAGAAATTACAGAATTTGTTTCTGGAAGAAAAAAGGTATTTTTCGAATGTTTCAGCGATCGCTGTATAGTAAAGACACATACTGTCTTGTCTCGTTTGTATCATCTAAAGTAGATGGCGCTACGTAGCGAAATTACTCTGTGGAGCTAAGCGCGAGGTGGTTCGGGTCTTTCTTTCGAACTTCTTGATGACGGCGGAGAGTGCTGAACATCTTGTTCCCACCGTGACGTCCAAGTGCGCGTAGCACAAAGAAAATCACCGCTAATGTTTGTTTTTTTAAATTCCGTAAGTACCGTCCCGACCCACTGCTAATTTTTAAGAAGAAAGCTTGGCTAAGAATCCCACCTTCATCTTTCCGAGTTTACCATCAGTTTTACCACAAATCACAGAGAGACTTTTAAAGACAAAAGACATGCATTCATGCCATCTGGTGCATTTTACGCCACTCTCCAAAAAAAACCTTATTTTTTAAGTGGTATTAAAAAATGTTTTTGGGGGTTTTGAAATTTTCAAATCTTTTAATTTAATATCCAATAAGATAATAAATAAGCCAGATTATTTCGTCCTAAATTTGACTACACTAAAATTTGGTTAGGCTGTTTAAAAATTGAGTATTATTAATTCTGCTACTTCCTGATCTAATTTCTAAGAAATAAATTGAAGAATATACCAAAAATTAAACTTAAAGATATTCAAATATCTATTTGCAACTACAAATTTAATTTGAAAATACAAACAGAAATAATTGTTTATACCTGCAGCACTTATTAAGAACTGTATTTTTTCCGTTTGTAAACCTTTACAACAAATTTTCAATTTATCATTTTCATCATCTGCAGGTATTTCCACAATATTGAAAAATAGTTTTCTTACTCCTATCTATAAATCTAACGAACGTGTGCTAGAGACCGTGCACAAAGAGCGAGCATTGATCAACATCATCAAAATGAGAAAGGTCCAATACTTCGGTCATATAATGAGAGGACCTAAATATCGCTTACTCCGGTTAATCATTCAGGGCAAAATCGAAGGAAAACGTTGGGTCGGAAGAAAACAACTGTCCTGGATGCGTAACATTAGACAATGGACAGGTCGAACGGTCGAGGAACTGTTTCATCTAGCTGCCGACCGGGAATCATGTTATCAGCTTGTCAATATGACGATAGTCAACGCTTGAATACAAGCACGGCACACAAAGAAGAAGATCTATAAATCTGGCAATCGTGAGTGTGTTAACTATTATAGAGGTATAACTATTCAGTCAGCAAATCCCGAAACTTCTAGATAAATTGGTATCGATAAATCTCACCTGGGCTTGCAGAAACATAATTATTGGTGAACAACATGGATTTTCTAAGGGGAAGTCAACATTATAGTGTATTTTTATGTATGAGAGAGTAATAAAACAATAAATTATGTATGCAAATCCCTAAACTGTTGATACGGGTGACTCAATGAAAAACAGATATTTGTCAACAAGTTTACAGAAGTATATAGGAAAACAATTTTAAATTGAGTATGACCACCAGGTATAAAGGTTGGAGCAGAATAGAATACAATAGTTGTGAGGGTTACTAATCCCTAAATAAGGTTGCCAGTGTCGGAGTGATGGAGGTTAACAGGTACTCATGAATTTGCAAGAAATGTAAGATGTTTATTTTATTGGTTATATATAACCAATAAAAGTTTAATAAGTACCTACCTATTTGCAAAATAAAGTTTAATTCTTTAGATAAAATAAAACGTTTTATTTTATCTGAAATTAGTGCATTCCACGAAGTAAGGGTTTCAACAATCAAACATTTAATTCTTTACTTGCAGAAATCTACGACAGTAATTGACTAGATAATTACCTTCTAAACTTATTCCACAGAAAATGTGATAGTGGGTTTTTCCATTTTGTAGGAAGGTCCAAGTGGCGTATTCAAAATTCTTAACAGTTCACTAAAAGTAGGTACTTCAGTTGCAAGGTGCAGTTTATTGTGTATACTAGTGTTATGGAAAATTTGGAAGTGCCGTGTAAACGCCGAAAAATTGGTCCTTTAACAGTTAATGAAAAAACATTAATATTTAATTGTTTTAAATCATTTACAGACAAACGTTTATGTGAAAGTGTTGATGAGACCGTTGAGTTAGTTAGCAGTACACTTGGTGTTGGGAAATCTACGATTTACAGAGTTATTAAAGAAGAGAAATGTGGTAGTTTTCAAATGCCACGTAATGCTCCAGGGAAACCAAAATTTCAAATAGAATATCATTTTAAAGAAGGACTTCGACGGAAAGTGCATGAATTCTTCTTTAGACAAGAATTTCCAACATTGGATAAAGTTCTTGTCTCAGTTCGAGATGATAAGGATTACCCAGAAATGAGTCGAAGTACGTTATGGAAACTTTTAAAAGAAATAGGCTTCCGCTGGAAAAAGAATCCCAGAAAGTCTATTTTATTAGAAAGAAGCAATATTCTCATATGGAGAAGACATTTTCTAAGAACCATAAAGGAAATGAGAAACCAAAAAAGAAAAATATTTTATCTTGATGAAACATGGATCAACGAGGGTCATACACCAAATAAATTTTGGCAGGATGAAACTGTTACAAGTCAAAGGCACGCTTTTGTAAATAACTTATCTACTGGTTTAAACCCACCATCAGGAAAGGGACGCAGGCTGATAATAGTACACATTGGCAGTTCAGACGGTTTTGTTGAAGGTGGTTTATTAACTTTTGAATCAACTCGTACCGGTGACTACCATGAAGACATGAACGCTGATGTCTTTCAAGAATGGTTCGAACAAATGATATGTTACGATAAATTCTGACCCAAAATCGTAAATATATTTTACTAATATGTTTTTATTCATTCATGAATGTTCTAGGTATACCTACCTGACGAAAATCAGCCGAGCCGCTATAAAAAAAACTCGTTCCAGTTTATTCGAGACAATGCAGGTCAACATCCATGGGGTCTCCCCTCGGCTATAATACCAGTAGTACGTCACATTCCAGTATTTTCGCCAAGGGTCAGGTCAGGTCTAGGCGGTCTTACGGTTCTTTATATAAGAACGAACTTTTATTGAAGGGGTCAGTCATAAGAAGATCGGTAAACGCGGTTTACTTGTAACGAAACGTGAAATAAATACATTTGTAAAGTTATTTAATAAATTAGTAATTAGCTACCGTGAGTTTTAATAAATTAGATTATAGACAATAAATTAGAATAAAGACAAATAAATTCGAACTATATAAATATACAACAGATAGATCTTCTTCCTAAGAACTGTGTAATAGTAATGGATAATGCAAGTTATCACTCCGGACTTATAAAAGGACTGCCCACAACCAAGTGGTTAAAAAAAGACTTGCAGAATTGGCTGAGTTCAAAAAATATTACGTACCATCCCGGATCTATAAGAAAGGAACTTTATTCGTTGTGTGCCCTTCATAAAGAAAAATTTTAAAAATACGAAATTGATGAAATTGCCAAAAATCGTGGAATGACAGTACTTAGATCCCCACCATATCATTGTGAATTAAACCCGATTGAACTGGTATGGGCACAGATAAAGAGTGAAGTTTCAAGAAAAAATACCACTTTTAAAATTCATGATGTTAAACAGTTGTTTTTGGAGGCCCTAAATAATGTAAAACCTGAAAACTGGGAAAAGGCAGTAAATCACACTATTAAAGAAGAGGAAAAAATGTGGAAGCTGGACAATCTTACTGATAAAATGATCGAGCCAGTTATTATAAATCTTGGTTCTGAAAGTTCATCTTCTGAATCTGATTTGGATTTGTAACAAGTAGCTGTAAGTTTTATATTAATATTTTTATTCATCTATTTAACATACCTTAGACGGTTTTAAAAACTCTTTTTCTCTTATGTAATTTTTAAAAATTAAAAAAAATGTGAATTTTTTAAAACCCTTTTTAATGTAGGCCAGTCAGTTCTAATATAGTGTGTGATAAAAGAGGTCACTTTTGTTTACATACACATAACACCATGGACGTATAAACACAGATGGACTCAGTTATTTACATAAAATTGTGAAGTCAAAATTATTTGAATAAGTCACATTCTGAACACCTTCAACTGTTGTCACGTTTTGTTTTAAAATTTCTTATTCGCGAGTCGCTGAAAATATTACTCCACATTTTATACTCTACAGGTGCTATCAAACCAAAATAATAATTTATTGGTTATATTAATATATTAATTGTAATCAAAATATCATGTATGCACATAGTGTGCATTATCATTTTTAATGATAGCGTATAATAATCAATTATTTTATATGTAGAAGCACCGAAAACTATTTATAAATGGCAACGGTTGTTTACATTTCTCTGTCTTATGGATCTACGTCAAACTTCAAATGCTGTTCCATGTTTGTTTACTTTTAACAATAAATGAGGAAAAAGTTATTTTTCGATATTTTGGCTGTATTTTGAGTGATATTTGTGAAAAGTGAAATAAAATAAACGAAATATTTACATCCCGATTTCTCATTTCATTTGTAATTACATACAATTTACATTATTTAAGATGAGGAAATGAGGAAGCGTGTTTGTTTACATTTTAATAGGCGTACCATTGGGTTTATTTATGTTCATTAATGTATTGAATAAGATATGATAGACATTTATAAATTGTAAGTAGACATCATCTGATTAAAAAAGATCTATTTAGTACCTTTTTAATTTAATATTTCTCATGGATACAAATAAATTAGTGAAATGAATAAAACTTATTTATTTTTCTATGTAGGTTTCCAAATAATATTGACGATCGAACTATTTGGGTAGCAAATTAAGGAGAAAACATAAAGATTTTTTATTGTAGCATTATTTTGATACTATTAAAAAATTAACTTGAATTCAACTATATTTAATTGTATTAATTTTAAAGCAAATAAAATTGTATTTTAATTTTTCTATAAAGACGTGATTTGTTAATAGTTAAACTCTCGATTTTTTTTTAATTCTTTGTGTTGTAACGTGTTTTTATACATTATTACTACTTCCAATTTTTAAAATCTGAATAATTACCCGCGAGCGAGTAAAAATTCAAGCACGCTTATGCTCTTGCGGAAGCATCACATTCTATCGAAGCTTCAAAACATTGTGTGTTAAAGGTATCTTATTGCTGTGTCCATCTATGTTTATACGTCCATGCATAACACTTTATAACACTGAAATAATTCATTTATTTTTTACAATTATTCAAAGTAATTTTTCAATTAATCTTGAGCACGCCCATGGAGTGGTCGGAGGTACCAGTTAAAATTATGCTAATTACTCTCTCGTTCATAAAAATAAACTATAACAAACCTTGTCAATTACCAAGAATACTCGTTGGGTGCATTTGAGAATAAAATTCAGATCGACAGCATTTACCTGATCGACCTGGTTAATCACAACCTTTTGGTCCACAAACTGCATGCATCTGGCTTTGATGACCCTATTGTTAATTGGATAAAAAGTTTTCTGATGGGACGTGCACAGCAAGTTCGTATTAACAATTCTATTTCAAAATTATTCCATTGTTGTTTGTGTGTCCCACAAAGGTCTCATTGTGGTCCCTTGTTTTTTAACTTGTTAATTAACGATATTGGTAAGCCTATCAAAAACTCACACTTTATGTTATTCGCTGATGAAGTTATTTCGTTGTATACATGATAAATCGGATAGAGATCTCTTGTAAGATGATGTAAATAATATATGTTTATGGTCTAAACAAAACGGTTTAAGCTTAAATCCAACTAAATGTTCTTATATTTCATTTGGTCGTATAAATAATCTAACAGCTAATAGATATGGTCTTAATGATGTACTCTTGGATTCAGTTACTGAAATTAGAGTTTTGGGTTTATTATTGTATTGTACATTGACATTTAGAAGTCATTTTCTTAATATTAAGGAAACAGGATTTCGTAATCTTGGTTTTATTTATCGTAACAATAATGATCTCTCACCTATTGTATTCAAATTATTGTATTGCTCTCTGGTTCGCTCAGGTCTTGAATACTACTCTGTTGTTTGGTCCCCATTTCATCAACTCTACATTGATGAATTGGAGAGCGATCAGCGGAAGTTTCTAAGATCTTTAGCTTTTAAAACACATATTAATATACGAAATACTGAGAATTATTTCATAGATTATTCTGTAATAATGTCTCAATTTAACATTGCTACACTAAAGAACCGCAGGTTGACAGTTGATATGTTAATTTGTTTAAAATTCTAAACAACGTTATTAATTATTCCCCGTTATTAACCAATGTGTACTTAAACAGAATACATAGAACTCGACACACTGGACTCTTTTATATTCCTTTTCAGAGGACTGATTATGCTCGTCATTTTCCCTTGTCGAGAATGCTCAGCTCTTGCAATGACTTCCTATTGGATCCATTCTGTCCAAACATTAAGGTTTTCAAAAGGCAACTTAAGACTCCAATTAATCTAAATATGTGATATTTTTTTACCTTTTGTGATTTGATATACTGTTTTAATGTACAAATTTTTACTGTTTAATTCTTTCTTTTTTTGTTTTGATGTTTATTGTACATGATATTTACTTTTTGCTATTTTTTGTATTTTACGGTTCTACCTTTGAAATAAATAAATAAATAATTAGATATACTTACTTTGTGGCTTGTGAATTTTCTGAACGACTATGACCTTGAAAGTACCTGTTCGTCAGGTCGTCCAAAATTATTAAAATTTGTAGAGTCGAAGCATAAATTTGTACTTTGCGTAAGCATGAGTCATAGCCATTTAGATAATCCACTACCTCTATATATATTTTACTTTGGTGACGGCATACTAACCTCTGTTTTAGACCAATCAGATCGATCTTTGCTGAAAAAATCGGACGCAGACCCCGAGGGTGATAAAAACGAAAAATTATCGAATGTACTGGCAAATTTAGTGCGACCTACACTACCACTCAGAATGGTGTTGTTTTCGTCTAACATGGAGTTGCTAACTTCGCCGGAGAGAGATGAAGGACTTTCTATAAGGGACTGCTGAGACGTATTTTGCCTATTATTTATATATTCAGGTCCGAGAGGGCTGAGATAAATACGTATCTAAAAAAATGTAATAAATGAGTAACGTTGATAGCCGATCGTAAAGCTCAACTATAAATGATGTTCAATAACTAATTGTAGATACATCACTTCAAAAGTCGCAATCTCTTTATTGCCACACTCCTGAATTAAATTATGTGAAATTAAATATATATATATATATATATATATATATATATATATATATATATATATATATATAATACGTTTACTCTAGTTACTTTTACTCAAATAACAACATTGCACGGAATATATTAAGCTTTATAATGAAATCTTAGCCTTCTTATTATTACGAATTATATTGTAACGGGAATTAAACCCTTCTTCTAAATGTGCCTATCTTCTAGAGATGTTGTCGACCACATTGACCCATCTTATTCTATTCACAGCAGCTCGAAATGGATCAGTTGACGTTAGACCAGTCCATTTCCTAGGATTGGCCAGCCAGGAAATACGTCTACGTCCAGGGCCTCTCTTGCCCTCAATATTGCCCTCTAGAATCAACTATAGAAGTCGGTATTTATCATTACGCATGATGAGGCCGAAGTAAGCCAATTTTTCTGTTTGTATGGTGTTAATAATTTCTTTGTCTTTTCTTAGGCTCTGGAGAATAGTTATGTTACTTGTGTGGTGTATATATGAGACCCTCAACATACGTCTGTAGCACCACATTTTAAATGCCTCCAATCGCTTTATAATATCTTCTGTAAGGCTCTAGCTTTCTACTTCATAGAGAAGGATACTACAAACGTAACGTCTAAGAATTTTTATGCGTATATTGATACTTAAAGATAAGTTGCAGATAATCTTCCTAAGGCTGTTGAAAGAGGTTTTGGCTTTTTCAATACGAGTTTTTATTTCGTAGCTGTGATCCCAAGTATCCTTAATATTGCAGCCTAAATAGCATATTTTTTTAACTCTTTCTAACGGTGTATCGTTAATTGTAATCTAGGCGTATATGTCGGTGTTCTTACTAATGATCATTATTTTTGTCTTCTTGCAATTTAGTTTTAGGCCATATTTGTTATGTGCGTCTACAACGTTATCCATCATCTTTTGGAGCCCCTACGCACTATCCGCCAGCAAAACTGTATCGTCTGCATATCTATTGTTGTTTATAAGTTGGCCATTTACAGCAATCCCATCTTCTGATTCGTCCAAGGCCTCTCTAAAGATGTTTTCAGAGTATATGTTAAATAATCCCCTTGACAATATGCAACCCTGTCCCACTCCTTTTTCGACTGTGAAGATCTCGGACAGTTCATTTTCTAATCGTCATCATTATCATCAGTAACTCGACAACCCTTTCTGGGTCCTGGCTTGTTCTAGAATTTTCCGCCATTCTGTTCTGTCCCTTGCTTTGTTTTTCCAGTTGGTAATCTTAAGTGTTTTCAGATCTTGTTTCTCTTGTTCCATGTATCTAAGTTTGGGTCTTCCCTTTGACCTTCTCCCTACTGGTGTTTGCCTCATTATATGTTTTGGCGTTTCAGTCTCCAACATCCGATTAACATGGCCCATCCAGCGCAGACGTCCAATCTTTATGGATGTTATGATCTCGGGTTCATTGCATGCTGTGTATAGTTCAAAGTTCTATCTTCTGCGCCATATATCATTTTCCTTTACCCCCTTATATATGTGTCTAAGGATTTTTCGTTGAACCTTCTCGAAATCAATGAAACATCGCAGGGATGTCAACACATCGCAGTTGACATCCCTGGCTCTCTGTATTAGAACTTGAAAACTAAAAAGTGCTTCTCCCTTCCGAGTTCTGCTCTGAATCCAAATTGAAATTCACTCAGTGTTATTCTAATTTGGTATATATGCGCCAGTGAATACTTTGAATACAGTGAAGGAATACTTTAAGTACATGGCTCATCAAACTAATTAATATATGTTCTCCACATTTTCTACCGTTGGCTTTTTTAGGAAGTGGAATGAATATTGATAGTAGCCAGTCTTTTGGTAGTACCAGTCTCGTAGATGTTGCTGAATAGCTTCGTAAGAGCTGTGATTTGGTGTGACTCTAATAGCTTTAAAATTTCACCATGCACCTCATCAGGTCCTGGTGATTTCCCATCTCTAAATGCGCGTACAGACCTACAAACGCATGCGATGAGCAGCCACGAATACACATACGTGTGCAAATGTGGACGGCGCTTTCGTAACCTCTCGCCGCATGCGTTGCTTCTCGCGAATGACTTGAGCATACATGCTACGAGCCAGAGTGTTGTCGGTTTTTTCGCACACATCAAAGAAACATACGTGTGCGTTTGCGCTCAGTTTAGACGGATAGCGTGGGATTTGTTGCATTTGTAAGACAAGTTCGGATTTATTGAGTTTTATTTGTGTGTGTGTGTGTGTGAGTTTGTGCATTATTGGCTTCGGAGACTCTGTCCATTCGCCATCTTACCTTTATGGGATAATTTTGTATTTTTTATTCGGAAGCAATAAAGGAGTGCTCCTTGCTTTCTTCTCGTTTGCTATACAATCATAGTCCTGCTCTAATTTTACAAAGAATTATTTCCTATATATCTAATTTTACAATTTTACCTTAGACTTGTATTACTGTTATAACATATATTCAGCTTGTTTTGAATTATTTACTTTTGTTGTGTGTTTTTTTTTATTTCTTTTTTTCTTTTTTTTATACATACATTTATACATATATACCTACATATAATTATTATTTTCTCTCATCTTTTTATCTTATATAATTTGGGATATTAGACTAGGATACAATTTGACGCTCAGGGGTCGATCAGAGCATTTAGACGAGACAGGTGGACCTCGGATAGACTTAGGGCTTTGCACGAAGGGAAAAAAACATAGGTTATAAACTTAATCTAATACATAAAATATGTTTATACAAAATTTGATAAATATTACAATCTTCTGAACTTAATAATTGGGTTAGGTTATATGGTTGGATGATTTTGGGTATTTTGGTTATTTCTTCATTTAATATTTTTACTTCATTACTTATTTTAGGACAGCCTAATATCATGTGCTCTGTTGTACCTTCTTCTCCGCATGGACAATCAGGAGAAACACTTAATTTTATTTTATATTTATACTGCGGAGTTAAAACATGGTTGAACCTTAATCTGCACAATACAGAGAAAAACCGCTTACTTCCCGACAGTCTTGAGAACCAAGATTGGCTAGGAGGCTCGATAACTATGTTTTTATAAAATTTTCCTTTTGGACTGCTTCTATACATTTCTCTCCATTCTGTTAGTAATATGGGCTTTACGTGGCGAGCAATTTCATTGTGAGGACATTTATAATTTAAATATTCTCCTGTTCTACTTCCTATTTTAGCTTCTTCGTCTACTTCTTCATTTTCTTTTATTCCACAATGCCCTTTAATCCAAACAAGTGATACATTAATTTTTTAAGATTGTAGTTCATGAAGTTTAGTAATTATTTTGGTAAAAATATAATTACTATTGACCTGGTGGATATTTTTTATTTTGATAACAGCACTTTTACTATCACAAATTGCAAATGATTCTTCTGTAACTTTCATATAGAAGAGCTTCTAATATGGGAGTTTTATTTATTTTATTGATTTATGTGTAAAATGGAGTGGTCAAATGAACAATGTTTGCAATTAATAGATTTGTATGAAGAAAACCCTATATTATGTTATCAGTAAACGTTCCTTAACAGGTATGGCTTTTCGTAAGACTGCGTCGTTTTTCTTTATTACGGGGCCTATATCATTTAAAAGGCGTTCAAAGTTTTCTTCTGACATACGTGTAAAAGTTTGAATTTGTTCAGTATTAGGTTCTAATGCCAAATCTACTAGTAAATCGGACTTCATTTGTAGGGTTCTTTTAAATAAATGCGCCGTCTACCATCGCCTATTTTTCCTTTGTTTTTTCTTTTTTAATGAACTAATAACCACAAACGCGGCACTAACCATAAGCAGCTCCTCATCAGACATTTTTTCACGAATGGATGGAGCGCCTTGAGCACGCATACATATGCGGTGATTTCTAATTTCAACGAATGCTCTGAGCGCGAATGGTTTGAGTACGCACGCATATGCGTGGCTTCTCACCGCATGCGTGTGCTAGTCTGTACGCGCCTTAATCCGCTTAATGGCCATATTTACTTCTTTGTTTGTTATTTCTGGGCCGTAGGGATTGTTTATTTCAGTCGGACTTCGTGCTGCATCTTTGAATAATTCTTGCATATATTCTTTCCATCTTCATAATTAAACTCACGGTTCAATTTATTTACACTTTTATTTACTACAGACTAGACTTAACTCCATAGCAATAATAATCTGGCGACATAAAACACATTCTTTATACCAATTATCATTGTCTTCCACGCATGAAACTAAAGACAAACCAGCTTCCGCCTGTGTAAAGAGGAAAGTGTTAAGTAAAGATACATATTATTTTTATGAACGATCTAGACTCAATACATCGAAAAGAGAAAGGTACAAAAAGACGCTCGGTGGCGTTTTCACATTTTAAGTAGAATTTGTGACCAGAGACCACTAATAACTAGACGTTTCACGTAGGTAGCTCAAGGTCCAACTAAACTAAATGCCATTTGTAGTACCGATACAAATCTTTTGATGTCGCTATACTCTACATATAGTCTATATTCTGCATTTTAGGTTTGGAACCAAACTAAAAATTATAATTGTCAATTGCCAATTGTCAGTAATTGATTAGCGCCTATATAATCAGATTTCAGATGATTATTATTCGTCTAGATTGTTTGATTTGATGGTTATTATTGCTTATATTAGTTATAAGAAATCAAACTAAACTTGGTTTAATATCTCTGGGTTATTGTTAGTATTAACATGTGGCTTAGTGTTATAAAAAATCATAATTTAGATATGATGAATTCCACTGCAGTTTTTAAAACAAAACGAATATGCGACAGGCACTTTGAAGATGTTTGCTTCTACATGGAGTCATAGCTTGTACCAAAATGCAATTCCCGAGAACAAATAGCTGATTGATTTTGGATTATTCTTCTAATCTACATCCCAGAAGTATTTGAATGTTTTACGTGAAAGCAAATGTAATAGAAAGTAAGTATGATTTGTAATTATTAAAAATTATTTTTCTTGAAGTGAATAATGGTATAAATTATTATATCAACTTTTTGTTTTAGTTGAAAGTTTTTCAACAAGTAGAGATGCACAATCTACACACATGTTTCAATAATTTGAGATACCCTATTGTAGTAAATAAAATTGTACAATTTTCAGTGGTAATTAAGCATATTTCTATTGTATTCTAAATTGATCATAATCATGGTGCCACAAGATCGTGTATACGAATCACTCAAAGTTTCGTTTCTTCAGATTTCATATTTATGTAGGTAAAACAGATAAACGACATCGTTTCGTTTTCTTCAATGTAAAAATTCGCCTTCAAAATTTAATGTATAAATGAACAAATGTAATAAAGCAAAGTTTCGAAACTTACCTCTCTAATACGGTCCGTAATTGGCGATGGATTGCTTACCATCGATTGATTGCTTACCATCGATTGATTGCTTACCATCGATGGATGTTTGCTTAGCATCGATGGATGATTGCTTACCATCGATGGATGATTGCTTACCATCGATGGATGATTGCTTACCATTGATGGATGATTGCTTACCATCGATGAATGATTGCCTAGCATCGATGGATTGCTTACCATCGATGGATCGATTTCGTCGACTTCCTCAATGGTCAAAAGCCGTTGGCTAAAATAAAACAAAAAATTAAGGTACAGATTCACCTATAGCATGACTCTACAACGTATGTTAATCTGAGAATTATTTATAGAGAATGTAATGAAGGAAGAAATGGCAGAACACAGATATTGATCAAATATTAACTAATGGTATATTTCTGTTTTTAATTTTAATAGTCTTCGTTATATGTAGTAACGTTATGACAAAAGAGTGGGATTCGAATGAGTTTTAAATTAATTTTTTAGTAACAAAATATAACAGATTAACATTAATTAACAAAACACTAGTTGTTGAACATTATTATCTTGAACTATGTGTAATTTGGTGACTTTTGAAAAATAAGATTTTTTGAAGCAAAAAGAACCTATGTATGAAGTTTCAAGAGTCTAAGACTTTTGTCCAATAATTAGCGCACAAGACGATTATAGTATAATCATAATAGACTTCCCCTGTCTGTACCTAAAGTTCTCGCTCTTCTGATGTTTGCAACCAGATTTTGTTTACCTTTCTTAAATCATTCAGGTAGCGTGTAGGTAAACTTCCTCTAATTCGCTTATCTGCTCTTGGTCTCCATTCCAGTAGTTCATCTTCAATCCTTAATTGCTGCCATATGTCCAACCCACTTCCATTTCAGGTTACACATAATTTCTATGACATCTATATTAGTTTTAGTTTGTAAATCTTAGTTTCTGATCTTGTCTTACAGCTAGATACCTATTATTGATAGTTCCATTCGTCTTTATGTTACCATTAGTCTCTAAATGTTTCTGTGCAGTGCACCATTCAGCATTACTGGTATACTATAACAAGTTTCAATTAAAGTTGACTCATCTACAAATTGATTTGAGAGCTAACGGCAAAAATGTTAAATGTTATGAGTAAATTCTTACCGGTACTTACCGGGGTGAAAAGTAAAACGGTTCATAAAATTTGACTCCGTAACAATATACCTTCGGTATACCGGTGCGATTCACGAGCGAATAGTTGAACAAGTTCGTTGAATACTTTAAAACATTGATAAACTTATCAACACTTCGCTGGTCTATATATTTACGTCCTTGGAGAGAATGGGAATACAAGAAATAGTTTATTCGTTTCACATTCCATATCTGCATAGGCGTGGTATGTTCTATTTCTTGTAAATATATTTATTTAATATATTTATTAAATATAAAATAGTTTTTGAAGTAGGTAAACAACAGACAAATAGCAGAATATGATTGATGTTTATTCTATTGATAGCATTAAGATGGATGTCGTAGCGGGCCCAAGTAATGCACGAAGAAAGCGGAAGTTTACGTCGGTAGAAGAAAAGCAGATTGTCTTTAGACTGTATGAAAATTTAAAAAATGCACTTTGTACAGTGGAGGCTGTAGCTCAGTGTTCATTTTTAACGGGAGTATCCGTGTCGACAATTAAACGCATTGTACTTGAAAAAAAAAAAGGTCACAGGGATTGTGCAAGCTTCAAAAGTACATTGTCGTGGTAAAAAAATTGAATTGTACGAGTATCAGAAAAATTTTGTACAAACTATCATTCTTTCTTTTTTTTTGAGAATAAAGCGCCAACCCTCAAATCGATTAGGACAAATGTAATGGAGAATGACATCATTCCAAAAATGAGCAAAGAGACGTTAAGGATAAAAATAAAAGAAGATTTAAAATTTGTATATGCCAAAAGATCCCGTAAATCTGTCTTAATAGAAAGAGAAGATTTAATCTCAAGGCGACGAAGATATCTTCGCTCTATAAGAGAGGTTCGTTCTGTCCACAAAAAAAAAATTATGATCTGGGTGAATGCTGGGAATAGTAGACATTGTCGACAAAATAATAATAGACTAAAGTGTGACTGGGATTCCTCTTCGGACGAGTCGCTGGATTCCGAAAAGCATAACTTAATTATTATTTATTGAAGTTATACTTCTATACGCACGGTCGGCGTTGGAAATTTGCATGAGAGTGAATCTGTGAAACCATTACATATGTAAGATAATGAGTAAGAGAGACAGACGATATATTTTCTCTCTCTTCCTCTCTCGAGAATAAAAATGTTCCTTTTGTATGTATGTATATATATATATATATATATATATATATATATATATATATACAAAAGGAACATTTTTATTCTCGAGAGAGGAAGAGAGAGAAAATATATCGTCTGTCTCTCTTACTCATTATCTTACATATGTAATGGTTTCACAGATTCACTCTCATGCAAATTTCCAACGCCGACCGTGCGTATAGGAGTATAACTATATATATGTATATATATATATATATATATATGTTGAACAATTATTCCGGGAAAATATCCGTTGGTCATTTTTTAATTGCAGACGTTTCGCCAAGGTCTCACTTGGCATCTTCTGTGCGTTGTCTTCGGTCTCGTAGTCGATAACTGAATGAGCTGCGCTCAGTCCTCACTTCTTTTATATCGTGCGCTGTTCGAGCGGATCGTCGCTGATTGGCCGTATTCGTTACGCCGCTAGGCCCCGCCCCCTGGGGAGCGAAGCTCAGGCAGTCAGTTTGATGTTGGCGTCTCGAGATTATGGACTTCCAAGCTTGGGGCAGATTTAAGGAGTCGTCACGTTTGTTAAGAAGACCTTCTTTTTTCAATTTCTATAGATTCTCTGATGGTTCTTGTTTTGAAGTGTTCAATGTTGGCTATTTGTTTGCAACTTTCGAAGTTTATTTTATGGCCTGTGTTATGCTCGTGTTGAAATAGAGCAGATGTTAGCTGTCTGTTGCGAATTGCTAGTTTGTGTTCCTCTAATCTTGCGGAAATTCTCCTGTTGGTTTGTCCGATGTAGGTTTGGTGACAGGTTCCACATGCAATTTTGTAAACACCCTGATTTTCCAGTTTGGTTGCATCTTTGGGGTTTCTTAAGATCGATCGAACTGTTTGCTTCGGTTTGTAGATTGTCGATATGTTCTTTTTTCGGAGAATGCGCCCTATCTTGTCGGTGGTTCCTTTCACGTATGGTAGAATAGCTCTTGGTTGATTTTTGTTGTCTTCTTGTGTGTTTTGTGTGGTCTTCCGTTGTTTCTTTATTGCTTTGTAGATGGTGTTTGAGCTGTATCCATTTTGTTTCAGTATTGTTTTTATGTTCTTGAGTTCTGCATTTCTATGTGTAGTACAGGTCAGGCTATTTGATCTTGATATCAGAGTGTCAGCTACTCCTTGTATTTGGGAAGGATGGTGGTGCGAGTTGGCTTGTAGATATCTATCGGTGTGAGTTGGTTTTCTATATACTGTGTGTTCAAATTTACCACTCGGTGTTTTTATTGCGAGAACATCTAAAAATGGAAGTTGGTTGTTATCTTCAATCTCCAGGGTGAATTGGATTTTTGGGTGTTGATTATTTAGATGATTAAGAAATTGTTCAAGTTCTACTCTTCCATGGGTCCAGATCACAAATACGTCATCTACGTATCTTAGCCACAGTTTCGGTTTTTTATCGTATGTTTTGATGGCTTTTTCTTCAAAGTAAATCATGAACATATTGGCCACCGCCGGTGATAATGATGAACCCATTGCTGCTCCATCTGTTTGTCGGTACATTTGTCCATCGTACATGAAGTATGCATTGTTGAGGCAGTGGTGAGCTAGTTCTATGATATGGTCAGGAAGGTCTTCGTATTCCGATATTAACTGGAGTGCTTCGTTTACTGGTACGTTGGTGTATAATGACTTGACATCGAAACTAGCTATAATGTCATTGTTGTTGAGTGTAGTTGAAGTCAATATTTGTGTGAAGTGGTGTGAGTTTTTAACGTATGAGGATGCCTTTTCCGTGATGGGTTGGAGTATCTGCGCTATGTACCGTTCAAGTTTTTGTAGGGGTGAATTGAATGCGCTAACGATGGATCGCATAGGTACACCTGGCTTGTGGATTTTTGGAAGACCGTAGAATTTTGGGCATCTACTGGATTTTTCTCTTGGTATGAGTGCCCTTTTTGTTGTTTCGTCGATAGGAGATTTGTTGATTTTAGTTTTTGTAGTTTTCTCCAAGTATGTGGTGGGGTCCCTCGATACCGCTTTATATGTTTCATCTTTTAGGAGGTCTTGCATTTTTGATTTGTATTCCCCGATGTTCATGACGACAGTTGTGTTTCCTTTGTCGGCCGGTAGTATGATGATGGATTGATTTTTATTGAGGTGTTTGAGGGCTTGATGCTCCTTGTGCGTAAGATTAGGCCTCGGTGGTTTCGCTTTTCTGAGGATGCTGGCAACCCGGTGTCTTATTTCCTCTGCATCTTGCTCGTTTAATGTTGTTAAGCTTGATTCAACATTGGCTATGATTTCCTCTTTGGGTATTACTTTTGGTGCGATGGCATAGTTGAACCCTTTCTCCAGAACGCTCTTTTCGGGTTCAGAAAGAGGATAGTCTGACATGTTATGTACAGTATGTTTGTTGCATGTTGGCTGTGGAAATTTCGTTGTTTTTGGTTTGAGCTTTTCTATCTTTCCCTCTAGCTTTTTTGTTGAAATTTGTTTATCTGTTTCAATGCGCCAGTATGTAAGTAATTCAAGTTGGTTCCATAGAAGTGCATGAATGGTTTCGCTCAACTGTAGATGTAGTTTGTACAGGCGGTTCTCAACCACGCTTATGTTGAATCGTGTTTTCTTTATTTCTGCTCTAAGTAGAGCAATGCTGGCTTGTTTTAAAATAGCTTTAGTCTTTCTCGTGTTTGTATGATGAGAAAGTTTTGTAAATGTAGGTTGAAGGTCCAAGTCTCGGCATTGTAGTAGGAAGGTGAGGTTGCATAGTAATTGACATCTCTTTTTCCTTAAACTCTCATAAGTTTTGGTGGCATTAAATGTCTCCTCCCCGTAGAGGTGAATAATGTTAGTTTGAAGTGTTTCACGGATGGAGTAATATGTTGAACAATTATTCCGGGAAAATATCCGTTGGTCATTTTTTAATTGCAGACGTTTCGCCAAGGTCTCACTTGGCATCTTCTGTGCGTTGTCTTCGGTCTCGTAGTCGATAACTGAATGAGCTGCGCTCAGTCCTCACTTCTTTTATATCGTGCGCTGTTCGAGCGGATCGTCGCTGATTGGCCGTATTCGTTACGCCGCTAGGCCCCGCCCCCTGGGGAGCGAAGCTCAGGCAGTCAGTTTGATGTTGGCGTCTCGAGATTATGGACTTCCAAGCTTGGGGCAGATTTAAGGAGTCGTCACGTTTGTTAAGAAGACCTTCTTTTTCAATTTCTATAGATTCTCTGATGGTTCTTGTTTTGAAGTGTTCAATGTTGGCTATTTGTTTGCAACTTTCGAAGTTTATTTTATGGCCTGTGTTATGCTCGTGTTGAAATAGAGCAGATGTTAGCTGTCTGTTGCGAATTGCTAGTTTGTGTTCCTCTAATCTTGCGGAAATTCTCCTGTTGGTTTGTCCGATGTAGGTTTGGTGACAGGTTCCACATGCAATTTTGTAAACACCCTGATTTTCCAGTTTGGTTGCATCTTTGGGGTTTCTTAAGATCGATCGAACTGTTTGCTTCGGTTTGTAGATTGTCGATATGTTCTTTTTTCGGAGAATGCGCCCTATCTTGTCGGTGGTTCCTTAAAAAATGACCAACGGATATTTTCCCGGAATAATTGTTCAACATATTACTCCATCCGTGAAACACTTCAAACTAACATATATATATATATATATATATATATATATATATATATATATATATATATATATATTATTTATGTATGTTTTGTATGATTTATTAAACGTTTATAATTATTTTAGGCTTTTGTATTTCAAAATAATCACTGTCTGACCGAGAACTGTCAATTTTGAAATCTGTTAGTGTTATGTCTGATTGGCAAATTCTTTATCTGTTTGGTTCATACGCTGGTGGTTGTGAGTTCGAATCCCAATTACGAATTTCCTTTTTTATTTTTAAAATATTTAAAAACCTCACGTTAATCTTATTAAATATATGTAATATACACAAAAATGCTAAATTTTAAAATAAAATGAAAATTTACAACATAATCCGAGTTGTTGGTTTTTTATTTTTATTTTCGTAAAGTAAGTTATGTATATTGGCTGTAAGTTTTAAATACTTATGAATATTACATTTTAATTTATATTGTATTATTATATTGAATTATGTTGCAGTGTATTTATTGTATTGTAATTTTTATAGTAATAACAAAATAAACAATGAATTTTACTGCAGAGTATGTGTAAATTTTTTTTTGCATTCAACTCCTTTTATACATATATGAAAATAAAAATATATATTTTCATTAAAATATTGATATAATTCTTCATTTACTATACTCCGATTACAGGTCAAATGTTTATATACAGCAAACGATGCGCCATATACCTATATAACTAATTATTTTTCTCTTTCTGCTCTCTCTTACCTATAGCATTACATATGTAATGATTGTGCAGATTAACTCCCATATAAATTTTTAACGGTGAACGCGTGTATAGAAGTATAACTTCTACCGGCAGTACTACTGGACTGCCACACCCGTTTTTTATTTCTTTGTTTTGCAATTCTCCTTCTACATTAAACATTTATTTTGCAAAATTTGATTATTTAATAATTATATCGGTCTTAGATTTAATTTTAAATAACTTAACTAATAATTTTAAATAATCTTAAATAAATGTTAAATAATTATTTAAATATTATTTTGGTACGCCTCTTCAAAGTTGATACGGGGAATATCGTTTGATCGCTTTAAGTGCGATGTTGCCAATGAATCACTTTCAATTGAAAATTGTTATAGTACATGCTGATCGCAGACTTTTCTCTTCATATTAATTGGAAAATTTTCGGAAGGTCTTAAAACAATGATACGTCTGTATGTAAAAATGTTAGCGGGTCTGGGCAATACTACACTTTGGATGAATTGGTAGTGTGTTGCCTAAATCGTGCTAGACAGGATGCTGATATAACAGACATTTAGGGACTAAACACCCGAAAATCTTTCAGGTCATAAGAATGAAAAGATCTTATCCGACGTAATAAATATACTGAAACAATGTGACCTCCTGAGGTAAAGTGTTCCAGAAGCAAACATAGCTTCTGTTATAAATCCCTACAACTAAGCCCTGTATAGGCTAATCCTATTATGGATTATCCCCATTATTCTCAGGAATACCTTCAGTGCATAGCTCATAAGTGCAATTGTCCGACAATAAGTGTTTTTGTATTATGCTTCTCAGGAATGTTTGTGAATGTCGATACTAAACATTCTTTTAAGTAACTGTACTAATGTACTTTTATTATCATAAAAATCAACCAAAATGTCATTTCTTCATTGACAAATTTAAAAAACTCCATTGAGATGTCAACTCATTGTCTTAGAAATTTTGGACCTGTTTCTTCAGTTTGCTTATCTACCATCTGTTTAATTGAGGTTTTGTCTCTGTCAAAATGTTACTATTCGAGTCATTTGTATTCGCTATTACATGTATAGGGTTTCATTTTTATGGCCCTTAAAATAGACTATATAGACTATAGACTCAGCTACATTTTATTTTCCCTAAGTATGTAATAAAAACGCCTACAATAAAATTCCACTATTTGGAAGAGTGATTTCATCGTTTAAATGCCAAATTTCCTCAAATTTAAATGTACACAGCGGCCTTCGAAAACTACCCGTTCAATTTGCGGTTTCTCATGAGAAATCACAGAATGTATAATTAGTACATTTATTTGTGCTTCTCTATAGCTGACTTGAACTTATCTGGACGCAATAACAAAACGTTGAAAATAAACGATATTAAAGAATTTCTTATTAAAGCGTTCCTCCATGTAACTTCAGATAAATGGGCTAAATGGGTTAAACAAGAACATCGTATGAGGGAACTTGACACTCATATCGAAGTTTTAATAGAGCCAATTATAATTACACCTGTTGAAGATAATGACAGCGATAGCAGTGCTGCATCTTCAGATTTAGACAGCGAATAATAGTTTCTAATTGTTTATTAAGTGTATAGTGTTTATTGTTTGTGTTAAAATAAAATAGTACGTTTTGTTACATTAGAAATTATTTTTATTTTGTTTCTATGGGATTTTATTTTGTTTTTATATTGTTTAAGATTTTTTTTCATTTTATATAATGGGACAATATGGCTCCTGCCGAACACCCATTAAAAAAAAGTAACGCACCAAAAGACGAACCTCTGGGCTGATGTGGAAATTGTCTTAAAATTTGTTTAAACAAAAAATTAATTCTTTAACTCTGTAAGGACGGGCCACTTCAATAGACGTTTTGTAACTTCCGCGACAGCCGGGTAGCATCAATAAGCTTTCTGCAAATTTATTTGTTTTTTTATATCTTTTTGCTTATGGTGTCTGTATTTTTAGGGGAATGTAGTAAATAAGCCAGAAAATAGTTATTCATGTTTAATTTACTGACGTTTCGATCTCTATATCCAGAGATTTTCATTTTTCTATAGGTTTTTGCTTGTGACATTCTGTATTTTTAGGAATAATGTTAATAAGAATAATCTATTAACTCGCAATAACCTTTTCTTGTTATTTGAAACGTTTTAAACGTTTGGTATTCCTTTTTTCAGGTAGCTTAGCTTCCTCTGTGGATGTGTTGGTTGTTGCTTTGAAAACTGGTCGCGTTGGAAACAAATTGGTCGCATTGCTCCTTTGGTGATCTTTTCCCAAGTTAACATGCTCCTGTTCTAACTTGGCTATACCGTACTGAAGACGACCAATAGTCAGAAATATGTATATACGGTTGCCATCCACCTTATACACATATTTTATTATATTTTTTTCCTTTGTTGCGAGTAAATCCGATACCTACTTACTTCGTTACTGAGCGTGATAACAAGTACGTCATCACGCCCAGATGGATAACGTCTCTCATATGACATATGTATATGCCAAAAATTCATAATATAAACATAAAAATTTACTCGTTTCATAATTTGTGTGCAAAGTTGTCTACAAGTCTCTAACTGAATAATTAGTTTGTCCCTAACTGAATAATTAGTTGGTCCCTAACTGTATAATTAGCGTAAAAGCTAATTAGGTCAAGATATTGACGGTTAGATTATGGACTTCTTACTATAATGCTAGGAGTAAAAAAATAAATTAAATCATACCAATAATCTTCATCATTATTTTCAACTTCTTCTTCATTTATCCCATCATCTTCCTCTTCCATGGCAAGGTTTGAACTGAAATCCACTAAAAAAAAACAAATTCAACATGTAATAGGACATTACTGAAAACATACACTTTGGTAGAAGTAATCGATTTTGACAATAGTGATTCCGACACAGTACACAAGTTTACATTTGAAAAAAAGTTCTACTAACTAGCCTAATAATTACGCCACTCAGTTTCATAGATTGTCCTCTTCAAATTTGTTTTTGATTGCAATTGTGTTAATAGTGCAGTATATTTTATTTCGTTTTTACTAGTTTTATACTAATTTCTAGTAATTAGTCATATTTAATTACCTTATAATGGGAAAATTCCCAGAGGTTGGTTGTATATCATAGTTAAAAAAACTTACAATGAAGTACAAACCTTCTACTGTAAGTGGTATAGTTTATAAAATACAGTGTGGGTATTAAATCTTACCCTCACTAGTGGACTCCGTTATTTAGGACAAAGATGAAAAACGCTCGGACCCGTCAATTTTTATTTTAATAGAGGTATTTTATAACATAAAAAAACTGTCACACCTTTCATCCCCTTCACTTGACAGCTACCCCCTCAGATTTTGTAAATAGCAATGGGGTGCGATAGTTCGTTGGAAAGGGTTTGAAAAGAGAATTCTAAAATTTATCACACTTTACTGTAACTTTAAGGATCTGCTTGTTAATAACGATTTATTGTTTGGAAATACACTTTGCGATACAACAATATAAAAGTAAGTACACTGGTTTTGCTTTAATATGGGACATTCGGTATAACAAAGTTTATTTAATTTTTATTCTTAAACGTTTATACCGAATTATTTTTTTGCAGAATAAATACTTTTGAGGCGTTAAGAGCGTAGGCGCAAATTTTAGATGAAGCGAATCGGCACCGACTGTCCTATCCCTAGTTTATCTTTCTTTACACAGCAAATTACGTGTAGTTAAATTCTCAATGGTATGAAAGCTTTAAAACGGTCGATATCTTGTTTATCCAGAATCGGCTTAGCACATGTATATCTGTGAAAAGCTGTGTTGTATAGGTATTGCTCAATTAATTCATAAAGACTTTATTTATTTCTTTATTTGCGTAAATTCAAATATGGGACGTTGTTACAAGAAATGTATTAGTGTAAAACGAAGAAATAGACGGTTAGCTCAATTGAAAGTACTTTTTATATAAATTAAATTAATTACTTTTGTATTTTTCTGTAAAACTGATTTGTAAATATATAGTGAAAATGTCATTTATAAAATCGATCAGTAAACCATAATGTTTTCATTACATTTTATTTTCCTTTAAAGTAATAAACTATCTGTTTGATTTTTGTGGATTGTATGTTTGTGGTTATCACTACTAGCATTGTAGTAAAAGGTTTACATGTTAATACACTATAAAGAAACTGTAGGTACTAAGTAAGTAATACATTCATTTGTTTTTAAAATTATTTAATTTGGAATATTATAGACGAGCACGATATTCTTGAGTGGCGGCTCAAAAAGTAAAAGAGATATTTATTAAGTAAGCCATACTTTTAATTTTTTTAACATGAAATGAATACGATTTTTCTATAACAGTCAATCCCGTATTTTCGAAGAACTTGCCAAGGAGAACATTTTCTTCTTCATTGAGTGCCTCTCCTATCGGAGATTGGATAATATTAGGGCGATTTTAATTATATTTACTGCTGTTTTGAATAATTCGTTAGTATTACAGCCAAACCACTCTCTTATATTTCTCATCCAGGACATTCTTCTATGGCCTGGATTTCTGCGTTCTTGGATTTTTCCTTGCAAGGAGGAGAACATAATAAAAGAATATTCAGCTACTACGTAAGTTTTTTTTACCAAATATAAAATGGAGTAGCAGTAAAAAGTACAGTAAACTTTTAAACATAAATAAATAATTTATATGTCTTTTAGACAAACTACTTCAGATTTCATATTACAAGGAAGAAGAATTTTAGATGTGCAATATTTTATTAGGCAAATACTGCAATTCCCTCACCACAGATTGTTCAATTGCTTTCGGAAGATATTACGATAACTAGTGAAAAGCGAAAAGGATGTTATTCTAAATTTACTCTCTGTTGCTCAATGTGTCGCATAAAACATGAAGTAGAAACTGAAAAATTTAAACAACTATCCCTCAACGTCAATTCTGCAGCAATAACTGGAATAGTTAGTATTGGTTGAGGATACACACTACTAACTGAATTACCGTCTAGTCTAAATATCCCACTACTATCAAAAAATATTATATTATATTATATTATTAAATAATTGACTTATACCATGAAAGTTCTTGGACATCAATGCTTGAGACTGGACAAGAAGAAATAAAATTAGCAAAAGAGCATGGAGATATTAATAAAGATGGCTATCGTTTTATAACTGTTGTTGCGGACTGCTCTTGGTCAAAGAAATCATATAAAACAAATTATAACGCCAATTCTGGAGCTGCAGCCATTATTGGTTACAGAACCCAAAAGATTCTGTATCTTGGAGTAACGTTAATTATACGGAGAAGATAAAGAACACGTATGTTATAAAAATTGGACAAAAGCTTCGACTACAATGGAAAGACAAATAATTCTAGATGTTATCAACAAAACGATATAGTTTCGATGGAAAACTAGTACCAATTTTCTTACGAAAGCTTTTAAAAAATAACATATTAAGATTAAGAACTGCTGTTACAAAAGCAACTAAATACCATCAACAATCAGCTAAACCAAGTGACTTAAGAATAAAGTTTTTGAAAAACGATACATCTAATATGCAGCAAGATTAAAATTCCATGCAAATAGTCTTTTAAAAAATATGAGTAACAATTATGCCAAACAATATAGTAATGTAATAGCAAAGTTTCTAGGAGGTAAAACAATAAATTATAGCTCTCGAGGGTCCTATGACATGAGATGCCACGCTGCTGGTTTGTCTTCTTCTTCTTATGGTGCCTATCCGTTACGGATGTTGGACACTAGCATGGCTATTCTGACTTTGTTGACTGCTGCCCTGAAAAGTCCGGTAGTGGTTAAGTTAAACCATTTCCGCAGGTTATGCAGCCAGGATATTCTTCTCCGTCCTGGACCTCTTTTCCCATGCACTTTACCTTGAAGTATGGTCCACCAAGTATGGTATGGTTACTATGAAGTATGTCGTAAAATTCTAAAGGTCAATATCAACAAGCCCTTCACAAAATTATTAATAATTTAGTCTATTAATAAACTCTGAAATAATTTAATCTACTCTTCAACTAAAAGTACGAATAAAATGTGAAAGTGCATATTATGTCTGTAGTTGCAGTAAATAAATTAAACCGGGTTAATTTGTCTATGCACACCATGTGTCACTGAACACCACCGGTTCCGACTAAAACATGGCTGATTCCTTCTGCGCGAAGGAGATGCGCGTACTTCTTTTTTTAAGCAGAGTGGGCATTCTGATTGTTTATTATTCTGTGCTTAAGGTATCCTATATATTGTTGAAACGATAATATAGTTAAAGTATAGTCATACTTTCATATACAAAATGTTCTAATTAAGGAAAAAATATTCTTCTTCTTCATGTACCATGTTCTTTCGGAACGTTGGTTACCATTATAGCTATCTTAATTGTATTCACTACCACCCTAAATAGCATGCTTGTATCAACACCATACCAATCTCGCAAGTTCTTTAACCATGAGGTTCTTCTTCGTCCTGACTGCGTTTGTCTGCTATTTTTTCTTGAATGATATTTTGTAGCAACCTATATTTGGGACCTCTCATTACATGTCCAAAATACTCCAGTTTTCTCTGTTTGGTGCTTTTTATGATCTCAGTGGTCTTGCTGAGACATTCTAGTATTGTGGAGTTTCGAATCTTCTCCACCCAGGAAACTTTTAAAATTCTTCTATAGCACCACATTTCGAAACCCTCAAGGCGATTTAGATCGATTTTATTTACAGTCCAGGACTCGACATCATAAAGTAAGACCGAGACCACGTAGCAGCGAAGTAGGCGGTTTCTCAAAGTCAATTTTAGGTCTCTGTTACATAACACCTTGGACATCCTTCTAAAGCTCTAGCCTGCTCTATCCTAGATCTAATTTCGTCGTGACTTTCTGCGTTACAATTTAATTGCTGTCCAAGGTAAACAACTAATGATAATAAGGAAAAAATATTAAAAAATTTAATATAACTAAAAAAACAAAATTTAATTGTGAAATAATTGTGATATAACAAATAATAAAATAATAATTATAAATAATTGACACTCTGTGTATTTGCATATAACTTTAAATACGTCGGTATTCTCTATTATTTCGCTTTCCCTACAATTAATATAAATATTGTTTGGCTAAATTCATTGGTTTAGGAGTTATCATTTTTTTAATGCCCTACAATTTAAGGAAAATCGAAATATCTCCGGAATTACAATATTAAGGTATAAAAAATGCAATAAAATACGGGAGTTCCATAAAAACAAACATACGTTTGATACGTCCACTTTATGAGACCCCTCGTATATTTCAAAATAATTTTAAAATTGCCTTTATATTCCCATTGCAAATTTATTTCGAACACTTTCGATAATACATCTGTTTTGAGAGTCGACAGACACGTTTTCCTAGAACTGCATCGACATAGATATAATAGTAGGGCATCGACACCCAAAAATTTCAAGCACAGATGTTTTTACCTCTTGAAAACACTCATTTATATGTAATTTCTTAGGGTAATAAAAAGCATATAAAACAATCCAGGAAACACACTTTTGAAATAATTCAATAATGATAAGTTATTAATTATGATTAATAGGATCTTATTGCAGAGAATATTTATTACACCTAACATACTTAATATCTTTTAATTAATAGTTTTTATTTTACTTTGAATGTAGGTACCTAGTTATTATACTATGTATTTTCCAGAGGCCTATGTAACCACTTTTTTCTATATCAATAGACAAACAATTTAAGTTTTAAGTCTTAAAAGTACCATTGATATAGTCCAAGATAAATATTGTAAATAAACAATAATGGTAAATTGAACTGAAAGCTAGAACATTGAAAAGTGTTTTAATCCTTAAACTCTAAAAAAAAATAAACACAAAAATATGTAGATGTGTAAAATGAAAAAAAAAGCGTTATACCTCTTCATGAAAGCAATCATTATTTATGATGTCAAAATTTAATAATTCACTCAAGATATTGTCATGCGCCACCTTCGTAGCTTTTCATATCTACACCATGGCCACTTTAGTTTATTCCTAAACTCGCATTTACGATTATGAAAACAAACTCTTATAAAATAATACTTTTATTTGAACTTTAATGACTTCATCTGATACTTAGATCTTCCATAAATAATAAATAATAAATCATTTATTATTAATTTCACATCTTAAATTAATTATTTATCAAATAAACTAATAATATTATTTAATAAGCAACACAAAATATTCCTGAAGCCGTGTCAAACATTTAGTAGCTTTGCCACCACTTTCAGTTCGACTGAGTGCGTTGTATGACAAAGATAGGGAATGTTCGATTTGGAAAATATTACCGCGGACATAGTGTTCATTTTTTTCGAATCCTGAAAAAACTAAAACATATTTTTGAAAAATTTAAACGCAGAATGAAAGATTACATTATTACCGAGGGCCGAAAGTCCATTAGAATAAACAAAAAGTTTTTTTGAATGAGATATATGAGATTAAAAATCACACTAAATTTTCTCTTGTTTTTCACCCCTGTAACTAATTAAAATAAACATTATAGAAGTTTTCAGGGACTTTCGGCCCTCGGTAATGATGTAATCTTTCATTCTGCGTTTAAATTTTTCAAAAATATTTATTAGTTTTCTCAGGATTCGAAAAAAATGATTGCATTTAAAAAGCATTGGCCCGAAATTTTGCGCCTACGCTCTTAAAACATATCGTGGTTAGAACAATTTTTTAAATAATCTAGTTGGCGTGTCTAGTTTTTGACAACTGTCATAAAAACCAAGCAATTAGCACTGTTGATTGTAAAGGATATTGACAAGAACTTGTGATTTCGTGGGCTTTAGTGGTAACCTGTAAATTTGTAGTATTCAAAAGTCAAAACAATCAAAATGGCACCACCTCGTAGATTAATAGACAAATGTGAAGCAATTTTAATATTTAGTGAAGCGGCGGTAACTACCATGAAGCTGTGAGAATATTTAATGAACGTTTTCCGAATCGTCCAATTGATCGACATTACTATAGACTACTTGTCACCAAATTGTGTGAAACTGGTTCTGTAGAAAGGAAAGGAAAAACAAGTAGATATTTTGTCTCAAGTTGTAGTGAATCCATCCAGTTCAACTAGAAATGTTGCTCGCGAATGCAAGTATATATATATATATATATATATATATATATATATATATATATATATATATATATATATAAATATATATATTTATTTTTCCGATGAAGCTACATTCTATTTAAATGGTCATGTACATCGACAAAACGTAAGATATTGCTCTGACAAAAACTCTCGATTGTTTCGAGAGTGTGATACTCAATTTCCCACTAAATTAAATGTTTGAGCAGGTATACTAGGGGATCACATTATAGGCCCTTTTTTATCGAAGTTAATTTAACGGGGGGAAGCTATCTTAATCTATTGGAAACAAATAATTCCTGTAATTAATGATGTGCTTAGAAACAATCCAGGCGAATTCACCCAAGATCTTGTTTTCCAGCAAGATGGAGCTCCGCCTCTTTACGATGCTCGCGTTCGAAATTTTTATAAGATGGATTGGACGTCGTGAATTCATTGAATGGCCACCAAGATCACCAGATCTTACTCCTTGACCTATGGGGTTACCTCAAATCCAAACTGTATGGGAGCCAGTTGACGACACTTGATGAGCTCCGTCAAAGAATAATCGAAGAATATAATAAGATTGATACGCAGATCCTACAAAGGGTTAGGGAGGCAACGAAACAAAAAATCTACTTCTGGCCAGGAAGTAAATGGAGAATATTTCGAGCGTCTCCTGCAGTAATTTAAGTTTTCTTTAGGATTATTTGCCAGTTCCTTTAATTTTAAAGATGGTGTTTAATACATTATTTTTTGTATATTTTATTTTAAATAAAACCATTATGCCATACAAAATTTCAAACATTACATTTTTGAATTCTTCTTTTCAATCCCTTTCCAACGAACTATCGCACGACCCCCATTGCTATTTAAAAAATTTGAGGGGGTAAATGTCAAGTGAAGGGGATGAAAGGTGTGACAATTTTTTTTATGTTATAAAATACATAAATCTATTAAAATAAAAATTGACGGGTCCGAGCGTTTTTCATCTTTGTCTTAAATAACGGAGTTCACTAGGGGTAAGACTTAATATCCACACTGTAGATATAGAATGCAGTATTAGCCAATAGACTAATTATGCACCAATCACAATTTTTTCGAAAAATATCATTCCCAAATGGAAGTAGATTCAGTCCAAAGTTGTATTGAGCGTGAGCTCAAAAATAGAAAAATTTATTTAACAAAAGATTTTCTAAGAACGACTGAAAAAGCAAGAATGAAACCAACACCATATAAATATAAACAATTAGAATATCAAAAATAAAAATAAAATAGACAGTTTAGATTTGATTTCGTTACAGCGTACTACCATTTGCTGATATGCATATCTCAGCCTCTTGGCGTCTTTAGAGCAAACTCATGACAAGCGATTTCCGATTTATATTCTAATTAGTATATACTTTTTTTACTAATTATTCTTTTGATAAGCATAAACTCTACAAATCTATAAGATCTCGTAGAGCAACGGCAGATTCTCAAGTGGCCGATATAAAAGTCATGAGTCCTGAGGGAATCATTCAGGTGAATGTGAAGCTTGATACGAATCATCTTTTGCTCAGTCTAACTTGTAGATTGAAGACAATGGATCCCATAAAACATTATCCAAACATTGAAATTAACAAAGAAGAAATGGATGCACTTACAGGAACTAAAAAGTGTTATTCCTAAGAATTGTCTTGCCTATTGCCTATTATGACTCACTTTCTTCGGCCTTGAACCAAAATATCCCCCCAACATCTCCTATCTGTAGAAAATGTGCTGAGAATAATAACTGCAATAAATTATATTCCAAACTTTCAATTGATTTTTTCTAGACTTACATATATTTTTACGCGAATTTACTACAAAACAAGTAAAAAAAATATTAAAATATCAGGCGACCCTAAAGAAGGTTTATTGTCTCTCCTACAAAGTACAAAACTCATGTTACAGCAGAGAGTTATTGTCACATCACCGACGATATACAAAACATTTTTGAGCATTAGGAATATGAATTAAAATTTTATAAGACAACTTACATTCTTCATGTTCTTCTTCCGCTACATGTTCCCTCGGTAGGCTTAATGCATTTCTTCTAGGATACCGAGAAACAAAATCAATCTAAAAAAATAAGATAATAGAATAAATTTTTTAAATTGGGTATTTTAAAGGGGAAGGTAACTGGTAGACTGGTAGGCCAGTCGATTCCCTTTTGTAAACAGAAATATTTTAATGAAACGGGAATCTTGTCATTGAAGTTATTGAAAAATGATTAATATTTCAATCATCAGAAGAAGCAATCGTTGAAATAATCACAGAAATTTCTAGTCAAATTTAAAAAAAAAAAACTATAAATTTTATGAAAATATGAAAATAACTGTTAAACTAGTTTCAATAAGTTTTTTCTGCAATAAGGCAAAAGGATCTTTATACTGTTCCGGAAGATTTCTCCATAGATTATAGTGTTAATCAAAGCCTCAATATGACCAAAGAACTCTCGTCGACATTAAAAAAAATGGCTTGCTTAGACCAGTTGAAAATTCCTAAAATTGGTAAAGTGCTACATTTTGGAGATGTCAATTGATCTTTATTGGATATGGTGAGTTAGAGAATGTCTATCGCATGGGTAGATCTCGCCATATGTACTAAAAAATATTATGGCAAACGTTAACTGATTTGAATTGGGTACAATTATGACAATAGAAATTTGACTTCACCAAACATAAGTGATGGGTTGGAATATTCAGAAAGTAGTGTAATTGTAAACCTGACTATCTTTGTATACATACTCTGCCATTTTCTTCATTTTCATCAACTGTGGTACTTGGTCCAGAGTCAGATACAACATTTCTTCTTCTAGTTTTGTCTGCTGAAAGAAATATAGTCTGGACTATTTGAAAGGGGAGACCTTGAACTGTTTTCAGCAGGATTTTCTTCAAAAGCTCGACTAGTACTTGGGCTTTCACTTTCACTGTTTGTTGACATTCCTGTTGGAGCTCTGTTTTGAGCTAAGTTTGGTCTGCTGCTGTTGGCACTAGTAGACCTGCTACTTTCTAAGTCATTGAAGCGTGAAAGCGTTATGGTTGGGTTTTGTATCACCGTTCCATTTACAGTATGTGGCTTAACACTTAAAGTTTTTGGATCTGAAAAATTTAAAAAATAACAATGTATGTATAGAAAAGTAATTATATATGAAATTTAATCCAAAATATTCCACCCCTTCATCAACGAGAAAGGCAAGGATAGGAGAAATATAAGAAATATAGAACAGATGTTTTCTTGCCTGTTAATTCAAAAACACTTAAAACTGGCCTTAATTTGGAGACATATTAATTTGCATATATATGGAGATATATGTATTCATGTCTATCTCATAGTAGGAAATATGGGTTATTGGTTCCTTTCTCTGAGTTTGTCTTTGAAGTACCAGTATGATAAAAACACAACACGACACTTAACAAACAAACACAGAAATCTAAAGAAGGATAAAAAAGAGAAATGTATACCCAACACTATGAAGAAAAGAAAAATAAGCTACTTTGATCATATGAAGAAATGAAAAATATAAGTTAGTGTGATTGGTTATACAAGGTAAAGTGGAAGGAAAAAGAGGAACCGGGGAGACAACTCACGTCCTGCTTGAAAAATTTAAAGCAGTGGAGCAAAAAACAACAATAAAATTCTTCAAAACTGTTGCAGAGGAGCAAGGATGAGGCTATCTCAGCTAACATCAGTATTCACTATTTTCTCTTTCAGTGTTTATCTTCACTGTTTAAAGTTGATAAGAAATATACAGACTCAGCTCAATAAGAATTTAATTAATTTATTCCAGAGATAAAAATTCCATATCGTGATACTAGATGAGATTTAATACATTTTAGACTACACGCACCAAAGAAGTGACTGTCTTAGTGTTTTCACATAAAATACACCCCTCTATATTTACAACAAGCTGTTCATCAATTTGAATAAGTCAACAAAAAAATCACAACTTGTAAGGAGAAAATAGGAACTCCCCCCCCCCTGAAAATGACACTAGTACAAGAACTAAAAACCAATAATCATTGCAAGAGAATGTATTGTAACTGCTTCAATAATTTTATTTAGCGATTTTTGCTGTTTTTAAGAAAGTGTAAATGTAGCAATGTGTGAAATCTAAAGTATGAGCAAAATATATTTACCTTTTCCCAATCCACTAACAGCTGAGCCCAAGGCACATAAATGCATTATTTTTGCTATATGATTTACTGCTTCTGCAATTTTAGGAAAGCATGAATTTTTGGTAGTGCTCTCAATTGTACTGAAGATATTTTTTAAGTTCTAAAAAATAAATAAAATATGATGGATTCAAAATAAACAATACTTTCTTCATAACATAGAGTTATCAGCCAAGATACATCAGCAGTGGAAGATAGCTATAATTTTCTGGGATGAAGGTCAAAACAATACTCTATTATATTAAACACTATGTATTTTTATTGCCATATATATATATATATATATATATATATATATATATATATATATATATATATATAATATAGTTAGGTATTATTGACTGACACGTTATGTAAAATAAAGTTTTATTTTGTGGATGCAGTCATTTAAGTAGGGCAGGATAAGTAAAACTCTTTGTTCTTAAATCAAGCTTTCGCAAAATTTATTTGCTTCATCAGGATATGCTAAAATATGTTATGGTAAATACAATGAAATTAGAATTAAAAAAACATTGTATAAAACTATATAAAAATTTACAACATGAGGTTAAACCATTAAATTATTAAATTCACAAAACATTATTAATTTTTCCTAAATTATATTTTTATGCAAGTACAATATTTTAATTTTGAATATATTATGACATTGATTAATAATGATGTTTGATTTATGTCAGAAAGACACTCGTGTCTGTTTTTATTATTGATAATTAGCTCTAGATTGTTATTATGCTTACGTAAAAAGTGGCGCCAAATATGAATATTTAAATTTTTGAAAATGTAGTATTTATAGTCAGAAAATCATATATTAGAAAATTAAAGTATTAATTTTCGTAAGATAGAATGTAATTATAGATATTGCTGAGTTTGTTAATATCAGTGTTTTTATTAACGCATTGATATTTATTTATGCATACCATTTCTAAAAATTCTCATTTATTTAATTGGTTTTCACGTCTTAATATATTAGTTTCATTAAAATTAAATGAATGATTATTATTAATTGCATGATCTATTAATGCACACGTATTTTTATTATTTCTAAGGTCACTTTTATGTGATGAAAGAAATCTAGAAATCTAATAGGTAGACTAACATCCATACTTCATGCCTACTGTTAGCTACGACAAAGGCAAATTGTTATAAGGACAAAAGTTGGGCGTCTTGTCAAAATGAGTAATAAATGGTGAAAATTGGTCTATCATCCCGGACAGACCAAAAAGAAAAAAAGTTTTTGTGGCACTTAAATATTAGATATACTTACAACATATTTTGAGTTTAACGCAAAATATTCTTCTTGTAAATGTGTGATTTGTTTTTGTAATAAAGCTTTGTCTTGTTGAATTTTAGCTACAGTTTGAGCTAAAACTTTATTTTTTCCTCTCAAAGCTTGATTGTCTAAAATAAGAAGAAAAGTATGTAAATCATTGGTAATACTATAATACTACTAATATATATATATATATATATATATATATATATATATATATATATATATATATATATATATATATATATATATGTCTGTATGTAAATCATTGGTAATACTACTAATATATATATATATATATATATATATATATATATATATATATATATATATATATTAGTGGATTTTCTTGGGCTTAGGTTCATCAAAAAAAGTTGATTTGATACTAAGACATTTTCATATATTTTTTCGACGTTTCAGCAGGAAATCCATGCCCTTTTCAAGAAGTAATATTGACTAAAAAAACATTTTATCACAGACATAATACGGTTTAAAAGTTAAACTTTTGACTTACCAAACATATAAAAATTCGGTGCTAACAAGTAGATGTCACAATTAAAATAATATTAAAAACATAGGACATATCCACTAAGTCACTACATGTAAAATGTATTTTAAATCTAATATGTTATTTATTGATGTTAGTTTATCATTTAAACAATCAGTTATTTTAACATCATAGACTTTCTGAGATTGTCTTCTGTGTTTTTAAATTAAATTAAAATATATTTTGTTTAAATTTTTGGCATCTTTTTTATCATTTATTGCGTTATTATTTTTTTATTTGTATAGACTCTAGATGCTCTCTCTTCTTCCTGTTGGGTTCACTTTTTAGGATCTTGGTTTTCTCAATATCAAATTTATGTATTTTTTTTCATTTTCATGTTTTGTGAGGGCGGTTGAGTTTTTTTTTGTCATATTTGTGGTAACATATTCTTGAGTTAAGTAGCTGACTGGTTTGTCCACTATAAACTCCATCACAATTCGAGCAGCGAATTTCATATACAACATGCGATTTTTTTAATTTTATGTTTGGACAGAAGATTTGCAATTTGTTCTGATAATCCTTTTATATAGGGGAGAGACATATAGTTTTTCTTTACCGTGTTGGTTTCATTGTTGTTATTGTTATTGTAAAATTTATGCAGTGGCGATTTGAAAGTGTTGTCGACAAGGTGGTGTGTGTATGAATTAAGTGTTACTGCTGTTTTTGCTTTTTTAATGGCCTGAGGTCTATTGATAGGATCGGATAATCTAATAGCCTTATCAGCGAGTTAGATAACTACTGATTTCTTTTGAGATCGGGGATGATGAGAGTTGAAATTCAGATATCTCGACAACCAGGTTTTTTTGGTGTACCATGAAGTAGTTATAGTGCTGTTTTCTCTATGTAAGGTCAGGTCTAGAAAATTAATTTGACAATTTTTTTCAATTTCTAATGTGAATTTTAGTTTTTGGTGAAAGTTATTGAATTCGTTTAGTAAAATATCCATTTTATCCTCTGGTGCTGCACTCAAGCAGTCATCTATATAGCGATAGAAAAAAGGTATATAAAAATCTATTTTATTTAAAACAATTTCCTCTAGATGCCCTAAAACTAATTGAGCGATGGCACTGGATATGCTAGCACCCATAGCACATCTGTTTGTTGGAAGATTTTGTTTTTATATAGGAAATAGGTTGACTTTAATGTTGTTTGGACTGCGAGCAGACATTCTTCTAGAGGGATGTCTGTGAACTCTTTGATTTCATTCCACTTTTGTTTTTAATGTCTTTCGCTAAAGCTATTGGAATATTGGTGTATAAAGATACCACATCGAGAGAAACTAATTTATAATTTGGAGGTTAATGTATATTTTTGAGTTTTAATTTCAGGTGATCAGCATCTTTTAAATAGTGTGGATTTTTTACGTTGGAAATAATGTTCTTCAAATATTTTGAAAGGTTTTCAAAAGGAGACTGAATGCATGAAACAATAGGGTGCAGTGGCGCACCCTCTGTGTTTTGGGTAGACTGTATATTTTTGGAATTACAGCATTATATATCTTGAGGGAATTAGCAGTGTTTGGTGAGATGTAGCACATTTTTTCCCATCTATCGACTAATTCGTTATTTCTTTTTTGGAAAATATTCGTAGAGTCATTTTTCATCTAACAGTATGTTGTGTTGTCATTCAATAGAAAATCCATTTTAATGTCATAGTCATCAGACTCCATAATAATAGTCTTATTAGTTTTGTCAGTTTTCAAAACAACTAAATTGGAGTTCTTGTTTAAAAAAGCTTTTGTCTTTTTAATTTTCTTTTGTAGTGTTTTGTTTTCAAAAGAGTATTTGTTTTTATTTTTAAAGTTTGTTAAAATGTTACAACATTTAGTTCTGATATCATCCTGTACATTGGTACTTAAGTTAGAAATTGAACTCTCAATTGAACAAATAATTTCTGATGTTGGAATATCATTTTTATTGCGGATGGGAACTGCAAAATTTTCTCCTAAACTTAAAACATCTTGTATGTCACTGGGAATTTCTACATTTGTTAAATTTTCTAACCAAGTATCCTGCAATTGGTTTAGATGTAGATTTTTTTGTGCTGGAAATGGTTTAGATGTAGATTTTTTTCTAAATAGTTTTCGAAAAAAGCTGAAAAAATCTTTTTAAAATACAATGTAGGCTGTCACTGTAAACTGTCATTTAGGTATTTATTCTATTTATTTGTCTTGTGTAAATTGTATGTAATTATTATTGAATTCTAAAACTGTTAATATGATATGATTTATTTAATGGTTGTTATTATTGTAATTGGTATAAATGTAAATAAACTATTTATTTATTTATTTATTACTTATCAACTTACTGTACTATAATTAATTTTAAACCCTACACTTTTAGCTTGTTTTTTAGTTTATTAAGCATTTCATTATATTCTTCAAAACTGTTGCTTTAATATTATGGTCTGCATACCTTACAGGCCTTAGTCATTAAGTCAACACTTTACACATGTTAATGTCTGTCCACTTATACTTTTTTAATCTTTTCTCTATAATTATATTAAAATATATCTACAGTCATCTTAAAATTATAGAGATATTGTATCTCCCTGAATAAAACTCTATTAATATTTATATGTTCTGTCCATTTTTTGTTTTTAAGTAGGTAATCGTATCCATAAATATAGATAAATAAAAAAATTGTATTTTATAAACTTTCAGTGTAATGCTTCCCAACACATTTCACTTTCCTCAAAACTCACAGCATTAACTTTAATCTGAAGTAGTAGATGCTACTGGAATAACTACTAAAAACTGTTTTACTGCTTCAGATTATTTAACATCAAAAACCCTCATGTCACAACTAAACATTGAATAAAGAGGAGACTAAATTAAATAATAGTTAGGAACCAATAGAGGAATTTCCTGGAAGATAGACACATCTTACTTATTGTCATCAATCCCACAATTCTCAAGGGGTTGATGCAGAACAAACGATATATTACTTTAGTTTAAAATTAGGGAACTTAGTAAATAATAACTTTATAAATGATGAAAGGAAGAGACTTATGCCTAAAAATGACATACTCCAATGACTTTTATTATCAAAAACAGACTTATTCAAGCTATAGATAATGTAATAATAATATGTCTTAATCTATATTTTAATTTCATATTCAGGTATTTTAAATGAGTAATTTTTTATTTTCTTATGAAGTATTTGAAAAATAAAAACAAGCTTTACTGTCATTTTTTGTTTAATATCTTGTAATGCTGAATAATTTATATTATGGCATGGTTCAAATCAAAAACAAGAAAATAGACTAGACGAAATTTGCTGGGTATTTAACTTTAGAAATAATTACAAATTTGAGTAGTATAAATCATTTGAAAAACAAAAATGTGAATCTTACCAACTTCCATTTTTATGTAATTTTCAGACTGGTCAAATGACGATAACTCTACACTAGATCTTTTTCTTCGTCCCATTTTTAATTTCACCTTATTATAAAAAATTATTTAAACTTGCATCAAAACACAAACATATATTCGTAACCGATCGGAGCTTCTTGTTCAAAATCTTCAAAATACTTCAACTTCAAATCAGTTTTATAATAGGAACGCTGACGGTTGACAATATTTGACATTGACAGTTATATAATCTGTGACAATTAAAATCTGTGGCCTTGCGAGAAACACACTGTGAAGATAATTTAAATTGAAATGATTATTGTAAAAATTTCAAAGTGTTGACATGATTGCCACAAAATAAATAACAATCCAAATGCCCACTCTCAAATGGTGCCTTTGAAATGTGTCAGCAGGCGATCGCCATATTTTAAACGGAAATAGACTCGGATTGCGAAATTTCAAGTATCGCAAACTAAAGTGCATTGTAAATGTAACTTTGTAACCTGTTGGATTAAAAAACGACAAACTACGACAAAACCATAGGACGGATCGGAAATACTTTTACCCATTACTGTATCAGAAGTAAGATCAGCTTTAAAAAATTTAAGAACCATCGATCGCCTGGTGATGATGGACTCGGTATTGAGACAATAAAAGCAGGAGGAGAAATTCTATTAAGACCAGTAAACGAACTGTATGCAGTGATAGTCTTGTTACACAAAAAAGGCGATATTACTAAATTAGAAAATTATAGACTCATCAGCCTCTTGACACATACGTACAAACTCTTTATGAAAATCTTAACAAAGAGACTAAATTTGATTTCTATCAGCCCAAAGAACAGACAGACTTCAGGGCAGGATATGGCACAAATGACCATTTGCATCCCATAAAGATCTTAATAGTGTATCGAGTACAACATACCACTGGTCCATGCATTTGTCGATTACGAGAAGGCTTTTGATTCTGTATAAAACAGTACTAGAAGCCCTAAACCAAAGCCGAATAGATTACAGGTACACCACGACGCTAATCAAAAACATCTACGAGAACACTACATCAAGTATAACGAAGACACAGAAAAATTCAGCTTAGGTCGAGGAGTTAGACAAGAAGACAATATTTCATCAAAATTGTTCACGGCAGCTCTAGAGTCAATAATTAAGAACACTCAATGGCAAGATATGGGCATCAATATAGATGGAGAAAGATGAATCATCTAAGGTTTGCAGATGATGTATTAATCGCAGATAACTTACAGGATACAGTTTATATGATACATTCGCACAAAAGTCTATCTAAGTCTAAGTATAAAGAGCAGGATTAAAAAACTTTGAGAAAACTAAACTTATCACAAATCTCTTAAATGAATGGAAATATAACTATTGACAATAATACCATACAACAAACAGACACTTACAAATATCTGAGACACGAGATCAAAATAAGAAAAGACAATCAAACACATGAAATACAAAGGCGAATAGGCCTGAAATGGGTAACATTTGGCAAATTAAGCCATATTCTAAAAAGTTCAATTCCCATATGGCTCATCACGTATCTATTCGCTCCGTGAATAAACTCAGAGTTACACAACGAGCCATGGAACGTGCAATGCTGAACGTGAGCCTTCGAAATCACATTAAAAACCAACAAATTAGACAAATATCAGGAGTTCAAGACGTCATCGAAAGAACCACGACGCTTAAGTGGAACTGGAACAGAGCGCTTAGCCAGAACACAAGATGGACGGTGGACAAGACCTATTATGGAATGGAGGCCCAGAAACTATAAAAGAAGCCGAGGCCGACCACCGATCGATGATATAATGCGTGTAGCTGTAAACTGACTATACGCGGCTCAGTGTAGAGAAAACTGGAAAAATCTGAGGGAGGCCTATGTTCAGCAGTGGACGCGATTGGCTTATTAATGATGATGATGACGACAGAACCACAGAATAGTAAACAATCAGAATGCTCACTCTGTTTAAAAAAAAAGTACGCGCATCTCGTTCGTGCAGACGGAATCAGCCATGTTTTAAACGGAACCAGTGCTGTTCAGTGAATTTTTTTTGGTGTGCATAGTAAAATTAACCAGGTTTAATTTATTTACGGCAACTATAGACGTAATATGCACTATTTTATTCGTACTTTTAGTTGAAGAATATATTAAATTACTTCAAATGTACTAAAATTAATCTCTAAAAATTTGAATTACAATTCTATCGTAGCTTGTCATAAATTTCTCAATTCGAGTCTATGTTTCCGTTTAAAATATGGCGATCGTGTGCTGGCAAACTTTAAAGGCGGCAGCTGTTGAAACAACATATATATTTCAAAGCACACCCATGCCACAGAATAATAAACATACAGAATACCCACTCTCCACGGAAAATTAAGTACGCGCATCTCCTCCGCGCAGACGTTCCGCCATGTTTTAGGAGGATTTTAAAGAAATTATGTGGTGTGCATGGAAAAATTAACCAGGTTTATTTGACTTACGGCAATCATAGACATACTATACAATTATATTAACATTGTTAAATATAATAACATAAATATAATATAATTAAACATAAATATAAACAATGACATAACCACACAAATCATATGTATGTGTCCTCCTCAAACATGGCGCGCGTGCTGAAAAACTTCAAAGGCGGCATCTGAGAGTGTCCCTTCTGATTGTTTATTATTCTGTGCCCATGCGTTCAGACTACTTTGCATAATTAATGTAATTAGCTTACGTTGTTTTTGTTTTTAGAAGAGCTTAGCTTGGACAAATGTTGCCTATGCGTTCTGTTATATGTAAACATTGTATTACATGTATTGCTACTTAGAATAAATATATGACGACTAGAAACGAATTGATCAGGACTAGTGAATCGATTTGAAGCGCCAGTATAAAAGCTTCCCTTCAATAATTATATCTGGTATATCTTTATAACGTCCATATGTGTAAGTGAACATTATACACATTATAATGATATATAACTCTAAAAACACATCAGACTAACAATAAATATAAGATATAACTATTCATTAAACCGTTCTAACTGTCTAGTAATTTAGTAATTATTTTTACAATGTATTAGTAAATAAATAAAAGTGCTTTATTTAATTTTAAAAATATTATTTAAATTTTAAAAATGCAGTAAACGTAGTATAAAGTTTCTACTGTACTGCCTACTGTTCCACTTTTTTGTTGATAAACTATAAGCACAGAATAATAAACAATCAGAATAAAAAATCATTTGGCAGGCACAATTTGTTCTACATATAAAATTTATTGCAGAATGATATATAGCTATTCTATTATATAGTGAATATTTTGGAAAATAAAGAAAAACAATATGATACCATCAGTAAAAACTCCTATTTTTTTTTAATTTTACTTCTGCCATTACAGATCTTATACAAATTGCTACCTTCTAAATTGTTTATTACTCTGTGATTGTCTTAATTCTTATTTCTGTTATTGCAATTTTTTATTTCTTATTTATTGACGTCACTCAAGTGACTGTCAGCATGTCAGCTGAACGTTTTGCAATTTGACAGTCAGTCAACAAACAGTCCAATGGAAGGAATATGCTTCAAATTTTCAATTTTTGGTCAGTGATTATTGATTATTTTTATAAATAATCCTCTTATTTTTAAAACAACTTACAAAAGCCGTTTATATTAGTCATAATATTGTTACAATGGTGCTAACTAAAGAATACAGAATATGCATGCCGATGACTGTGGAAGAGGTAATATAAAGCACAATTTTTATTATTAAATTAAGAATAATTATGTTTTATTTTTAAAAGTATCACATAGGACAACTTTATATGATAGCGAGACATAGTTTGGAACAATCAGGAGATGGTGAAGGGGTCGAAGTAGTCGAAAACAGAGAATGTTTGGATGAAAAACACGGCAAAGGACAATTTACAGAAAAAAGGATTCATCTCTCAAGGTACGTACGTAAACAAGTTACTTTATTATGTAAGCTTATATGGATTATGAAAAGGAGACTATCACAATATCTCAGAATTATAATAAAAAAATTGACAAAGGAAATTAATCACTAAGTATCACTAACAGGTTAAGCATTTCCATTATGAGGACACTGTCAAAGAATATAGACGCATATGTCTCTATATTCCTTGATATTGATATTCCTACTATTAAGCATTTGGCCTGTATTGATCAATAAGAAATCCTTGTAAGGCTTTCACTATCTAAATTTTCTTCATATTGGCTTTTCTGCTTCTTTTCTATCTCTAAAAATAGAATCTCCAATTAAGTCTCTAGGAATCTTTAGTGTTTCTTTTCTTTTTTTGTAGATATTTGTAGACATATTTAGAAGCAAACTTCTTTATTACTTGATATGTATGAGATGCAATGATATTTATATTATACCTATTGTATGCAGGCAGATGTCTGTTAGGTATCATACCTAATTAATAAAAAATATAACTTTGGGTAATCATATTTTCTGCAAAATTTGAAAGTTTTGAATGAAAATTTATGAATATACACTCCCCATATTGATGATTATTCTTCACAATTCAGTCTACATTCCATGTAAACATTTTAGTAATATGCTTTGAAAAAGTCTTTCATCAAACACAATTCTTAGATCTTGAGCTGTATCCAATTACTGTTGATTTGTACCAATGGCAATATAAACATTTGTCAGCTTATGACTGGAACAATAGAAACTTGTGAAAAACACTTGTTTACATTTAGAAACACAAGTATTATTAACTTGTCTCCATTTCTACAGTACATAATTACAACATTATTACACAGCAAAAACAGCAGTGGTACATAGTGAGATCCCCTGTGCCTCCAATGTTACTCTAAAAATATCCAAAAAACCCCTTTTTGAAACAAACTTTGAATTTCTTATTATTGACAAATAAATCAAGTATGTTAAATTAATTAGTACTTAGGTAGTGTTTTATTTTTTAATTATAACGTGGGTCAGAAATCCTAACTGATTTCTTAAAATGCCGAAGTGCAATATCATTTATATTGTAATGATTTATTTTTGAATGTAGTGTGTGTGTTTACTGAACTGTTTATTTGCATGCCGCAAAAGCATTTGTAAGTAGATTGGCAAAATAATTATATTATCTTCAAAATATGCTGTTGGCATTTATTATTTTTATACAAACTTAACTCAAGCCACCCATTATGCTTTGTTACATTCTGAAACTCGGAGTCTTAGTTTGCTTCCAGTCAACACAGGACAAACTGGAAGGGGAAGACTATTGTATTCTCCAATCCTAAGATGTTACACTATTATGCTTGAGGATACATCATACAAGGAGAAAAATATTGTCTAAATGATATCCTAGAGAGCTGGCAAACTGTGGCAGATTATAGCAATTCCTGGGAATAAAATGGATACACTCTATAAAAAATGTACAGGAACAATTATGGTCACCAGATTCTGTATATGTCCCAACTAGGTAAGGTAGTTGCCTCAGAACTGACTTGTTCAACATCACATTGATGCAAGAGCCTTAAGTATGCTAAGACCAAGTAAAAGGTCCATCTGGTGTTGGTGAGAGTTTTACATAACAACACTGTTGAAGTTCCGAGAACTTGCATAATAGTTTGAAAGATGTACAATAAACATAATTTTTGCAGTATGACTTTTGTAGAACTAAAGACTTCCAGAGAGAAAAATAATACTCCAGATAGTTTTCTATTTTTTAGTACCTACAATTTGCATATTTGTGCTATATTTAATAAACTTAAATGGCTTACTGTGCAGAAACACTGTCTCTAACAAAAAACAGTGATTTAATGCTAAGAATAGTACAAAGAAGGATGAAGCATTCATTCACAGGAATAACAATAAAAGACAAGATCAGAAACAAAGACCTACAAAGCAGAGCTCAAGTTACAGATGTTGTGGAGGGAGTTGCAGATTGAAGTGGAGATGGGTGTGTAGTCAAATGGGGACAAAGGACAGATAAATGAAAGTCCACCTATAGAATGGCAAAAATTGGATCCATATTATACAATACCAGGCACTTTGAATACAAAACAGGAGAGGCCTATATCTAGCCTTGTACTTAAAACAGACTAATGATGATAATGACAAATTTCAATATTTAATTCTAATTGTTACTCAGATACAACCCTTGCACTACTATCACCTAAGCTACATTTAAAGTAACTATTAACATGATCAAATTTTTCAAATTGTGTATCATTTGGTTATTTTTATGAAAATGACTTGATTTTCTAACAAAAATGTAAAACAACCAAGTACCTATTAATTGACAAAAAAAATAATCATTTTCGCCTATAAATACTGTCTACTAGTTGGTAGGATAGCCAAGCGAGCTGGGCGGCTGGCTTCTCCTTCACTTCAATGCGAGAGATGTCAGTTCAAATCCCCAGCTCGGTGTACAGAAAACAAAAAAAAGGCTAACGCAGCAGTTTAAAATTCTAAATGAATCTGCGGCTTAGTCTAGAATATGCTGGTATCTGATCGGCCTATGGTGGAGCAGTACTGCAAGAGATAAGGGCTTGCGGCTTGGTGATACTCCTCCATAGATCCCTACCGGAAGGGTGTGTGCCGCCTAAATATCGGCTATATATAAGTAACACTGTCTACTAAACTGATATCATTTTAAATCAGTAATGTATTTTCCTGATCAAGCAGGGTGGAGCCTTTTCTCCACCTTTCTCATCTCATATTTAGTAATTTTGCTTTCAGAGTTGACTATTGATATTTATATTTTCTATTTTAGCCGTCTTCCATATTGGGTTCAGTCTGTCATTCCAAAGATATTTTATGTAACAGAGAAGTCATGGAACTTTTATCCATTTACTATAACTGAATATACAGTAAGTACATAATTTATAGTTTTTGGTGTATGTTTTTACAAACTGTATTAATTTAAAATACTATTTTTTTACTTTTGTATGCTATTTGGCAATAAAAATAATTTTTAAAGTTTCTCCAAATAAATTGAACCTTTATTTTTAATTGTTTTAACATTTGTTCAAGTTCAGAAGTCTTTGAAACAGATAAACATTTCAAAAATCTCCAATATTCTTTTTTATTCAAGTGTCACATGCTTGTAAACTGGCTATAATTAATTGCACAATCTTTATTTTATCTACTGCTACTCAGATTTAATAGCTTACTACATACAATGGGCTTATATTTTCTAGCAGTGACTTTTTTCTTCTTCCTTAAACACAATTTACCTTTAATCAGTACTAGACTATTAGAATATATTGATCCCAAAATGATCAACATATTATAATTTTTATTGTATTATTTTCTTTACTTATATAAGTATTCCTTTGCTTTCATATGCACTTATTGATTTTCTGTGGTATATTTTGTCTTTTTAATAAAGTCAGACTTTCTCATACTAAGAATTTCTGCAGTTTTCATTGTATTACTTCTCCTCAACTTCTCTCCATCATGCCAATCTCCATCTTGCAGGTGTCTTCTGTCTATGATGGCGTGTGCTTTATCTCTAGATTATTTTAGAAGCTCTCTTCTTCCTATCGGAATCTATTCTGTAATGTTGTTTATGGAGTCTTAATTCTATCTTCTTTTGCCCTCATTTTTGACTTTATTTTTCTTATTTATTATCCAGTTTTCAGACCCGTAAGTCAGTATACTTTTTGTCTAGTGTTATATATTCTAATTTTTTGCTTTTCTAATGTCCTGACTTTCAAAAGGCTAATTTAAAAAGAAATTATTTCTTGGGATTGTCCCTTTACCCAATAGTGACTGTAAACTATCTGTGCCATTGGTCAACATTTTAGTATTGCAACATTAGCCACATTGTTGTGTGATAAATAATATACATGTCAGAATTTACCTTGATGCAGCCAACCAACTTCATACGCCAATTAATTTAATTAAAACTAACATTTTAACATCATCAGTTGGCGCTACAGCCCTTCGTGAGCCTTGGCCTGCTTCAAAACATTCTTCCATCCTTCCCTATCGAGTGTCTGTCTTCTCCAGCCCCTCACTGCAATCTCACTCAGATCTTCCTGGACATCGTCCAGATATCTGAGTTTAGGTCGCCCCCTTCTTCTTCCGACCGACCTGTTTAGCATAGTTATCTTAGTGGGATCACTCTCATCCATCCGCATAATGTGACCCACCCACCTTAGGGGTATTGAGCTAAAAGAAAATTATGTCGAATAAAATAAAATAATTTTTTAGAGGTTTAATAAGGTTACTTATTAGACCACCTAGTACGAGTTATTTGTGACTGAACATTTTTCTATTTGTTTTAATCGGTTAAGTACATTTACTATTTTTTTTGTAGTGTTCCTTTATTCCCAGATTTAACATATCAATTGAAACCAAATATGAGAACAACAATGGATGTACAGAAAATGTAAGTTTTCTTTTTTTTTTATTTATATTTTCCATCTAAATATTTTTTCATAAATAAGAACTTACAAATTTCCATGATGCTATATCATCTTGAGAAAGTTCTACGAGTTTAGATGGCAACTTATTACAAATGTCATACAATACTATTGCAAATCCTAGTCTTTTACTATCAATGAAAAAGAAAAAAGTTATATCTTCTTTGAAAATACAAAATGAAAATCGATTTTTTCTAAGACCTCGTGAACTGTTTGGCGTTTTGTAATGAAAATTGACACGTGGCTTTCTTATTATGAGAGCATCTTAAAACATAATAAAAAATGTGTGCCCCAATAAAAATTCCGTGGCACTAGTGGTCCCTTAAACCGCCCTAAGAGTTTATGTGTGTTACATTTAGATTATTATTGTGTCACCGTTAGGTTAAAATAAAGTTTTTAAACTTTTTTGCCTTTTATTACGTCTTCTAAGAGTCAGTTATTATCGAGATACAGTTTCTTTTTATTATGATTTATACTTTGGATGTTAACAGAAAGCAAGTGTCCTGGGGAGTTAAAAATAACGCCATCTTTTACATATTCAAGCTTTCGATTACCGTGCATTTAAGATTATTATGAAAGCTGAAATCTAATACAAAATGGAAAATATGAATTTAATTATCTCTAAAAACTGGCATAATAAAATACTATACCAAATTTCAATAAGCGATACAGAGCATGTAAACAACGATATATACCATTTTTCAAAGTAAAAACGTTACTTGTATTTAAAATTTCCAGAACGTCAATCTTAGAGTTGAAATTGTCCTAACACAGCTAATAATACGAAACCCATACGGAACTGATCGATCTTTCATAGGCGTCAACATTGTATAATAATTAGAAAAATGTAATCATTATTATATTGGGAATTTTAGAATTATATTGATTAAAAATAACCAAAAACATTTTGTTATTATTAATAATATAAATTTTATGAAATAACTGTTTAAGTTTAATATTCCACAAAATAATCATTTTAATTAAATAGATTATACACAACAACTATAAATACTTAGGAACATGGATAACATCAGATGTAGACCAAACCAAAGAAATTAAGACACTTATTAAACTTAAAAAGTTTCTTTGTTGTCGGGATATGAGGTTAGAGAATGCCTGAGAATGCTTCGGTGTTAAGTGTTCTCTACTGTTCTTTATGGCTTGGAAGCGTGAACACTAAAACAAGTCCATCTGAATAAGTTGGCCGCCTGTGAATTTTGGTGTTACAGAAGAATCCAGAAATGAGGCGGAAATAATATTAACTATCAAAAGACGAAAACTTGAGTACTTAGGACATGTGATGAGAGGACAAAAATACGCATTATTACAACTTATGCAAGGCAAAATCCGAGGAAAGCGAAATGTGGGAATACGAAGAATATCCTGGCTGAAGAACTTAAGGGAATGATTTGAATGCAGTAGTGCAGAACTTTTTAGAGCGGCAGTCAACAGAGTCCGTATAGCCATGATGATTTCCAACCTTCGATAGAAGTATATATATATATATATATATATATATATATATATATATATATATATATATATATATATATATATAATATATATATATATATATATATATCAATCAGTTTATAACGTTCTACGCCGTCTTCTGATTTCCAGTATTCATTTATCTCGGTCGTTCCAGAGGTTTTCTTCAACTCCCTTCTCCCTTAAGTCTTTATCGATTCCTTCTCTCCAACTTAATCTGGGTCTACCTTGCTTTCTTCTTCCATGTGGTGTGCAGTTCAATACTTTCTTTGGTATTCTGTGTTCATCCATTCTTTGGACGTGTCCATACCATCTTAGTTAATTTACTCTGATTTCCTCTGTTAAATTGTGTTTAACATCCATAATTTCTCGTATTCTTTCGTTTCTTACTCTGTCTAATCTTGATTTTCCAGTCGCTCTTCTTCAGAACTCGATTTCTGTTGCTTCTAATGCTTTTAAGTTTTTTCCTTTCAGTGGCCATACCTCACTTCTATATGTAATGATACTTTTTATAATGCTGTTATAGATTTTGTGTTTGTTTTCTTTGGAGATTGTTTTATCCCATAGTACACTGTTTAATTGTCTAATGGCTTGCCTTCCTTGGTTATTTGTATGTTTAATTTCTTCGTCTAATTTGCCATCGTTGGTTATTTGCATGCCTAAATATTTGTATTTTTTACAGTGATTTATTTCTCGCTGTATTTCTTCCAAGATTAGATTTTGTTCAATTCCCCCAATGCACATGTATTCAGTTTTCTTGATATTTACTTCTAGCCCCCATAGTTCGTATTCTTCGATAAGTTTACGGGTCATATATTCGAGGTTTTCATAATCTTGGGCCATCACTATCTGGTCATCTGCAAAACTCAGTTTGTACAATATTGCGTTTAGGTTTAGAGGGATTCCCAAGCTTCTGCATTTTCTTTTCCACGTCTTCAGAGCTTGCTCTGAGTAGATCTTGAACAAAGTAGGAGACAAGCAGCATCCTTGTTTGAATCCTTTGTTAAGAGTGAAACCCTTCGATAGAAGATGGAACCTAAAGAAGAAGAAGATACGGGAATACTTCAAATTTCAATGACAGTTAAGCGTGTGGCAACATTGTATAAAGTGTTGCCGCTTTAAAGCGAAAGTACAAGCTGATAGCCGCAAATATCAAACATTGAACAAAACATTTCGGTATAGCAGTGTTGGCATGTTTTTACAATGTAGATGCTGTATGCTTCAAATATAAAAAGATCAAGCTTTAGAAAAGTACATTTTGTTTATATTATGTTATGAATTCTGCAATTTTTGATTTATATAAAACAACAATGAGTAAATATTTGTTTCTTTGGAGATTAATTGCAGTTAATTATTAGAAATTTTTTTAGCAATTACCCTTTGATAGGTTAGGGGATAGATTTGGTAATAGTCAAATCAGCAGTTGCCAGATTACAACAGATGTTTGCAATTAATCGGGAAAGAGACAAATATCCACTCGTTATTGCTTCATACAAATTAAAAATTGCAGAATTCATAAAATAGTATAATCAAAATTTACTGTTTAAAAGCTTTATCTCTTTGTATTTGAAGCATACAACATATGCATTCTAAAAACATGCCAACACTGCCAAACCGAAATATTTTTGACATTTGGGTCAATTTCAAAAAAAGATGAAAACCTACAATTTTATGCCTGTAATTAGTTTTTTTTAATGTTTATGCTTATATTTATTTTTAAACTATGTATTTATCATTAATCTAAATGTACAAACTACAATTTGCAAAAAAATATGACCATAAATTTTTTAGAAAAAATAAAGTGAAAAAAAAACATTACCATGTCCCGGTCGTGTGATAGATTTGAGTAAACAGCTGATACAGCATGATCAAAAGTTTTATTTTAATAAACAATTAGTATAATTCAATATCTTTTTACATAGAACAACCTTTTTTGATATTTAACATCTTTCAAACTTTTGAACTTCTCATTGTATATTTAGTTTTAAATTGTAACCAAGAGATATGCTCATTACCGTGTCACCAACATTTTATTATAATCTGGCAATATCTAAAAGTATTTGGTTAACCTTCATCGGGTGGAACTATTCCCCCACCAACACTTATGAACCCAGAAAAGAAAATTCTCGAAGCAGTTGCTAATTAGATGCGAAATAGGTGAGTCGTTCGACTAATTGATGAAGTGTTACCGCTTTGACGACATTACCGTGACCCTCAGATATTTTTGTGCTGTTGCAAACGAAGTTTTGTAAATACCTTGGATTATTTGGAGCAATTTTACTGCAAGGTAGGATTGATTTGACTTTTATATTATTGTACAATACTTAAACAATATTTGGTATTTTGCTCATTACCATGTCAGAAATGCTTGACATTACCATGTCTTTTAAATGACACGGTAATGTTGTTATGACACGGTAATGTTTAAGGTAGCCATTATAACGACTAAAATAGACATTTTATCTATTTCAGATGGCCAAGCAAACCGCCAAACAATCTAGGGAAGATATGTTGAGTAAGAAAAAAGAAAGAGAACGTGCAAGAAGACAGAAAGTTAAGAACAATCCGGAAGAATATGAAAAGCAAAGACAGAAAGAAAAAGAGCGTTACCAGAAAAGGAAAAGCGAAGGCAAAATTAAACTTATTTGCGATTTAAGTGACAGAGATAAAAGAAAAAAACGAAAAAAATGGATACATCATAATAGAACATACAGGAAAAAAAAAAGAAAGTTAACTGATATTGAGAACGAAGCTCTTTGCAATACTCCTACACCATCTGTGGTTGACATAAATGAAGACCAAATTGTAGAGAATGCCTTGTCACAAACTGAAATTAATTTGAGAAGAAAAATATCCGGTCTAAAGATGAGGGCACACCGGGAAAGACTTCGACAAAAAAAAGAAATAGAAAGTCTTAAAAATGAGAATAGGAAGCTAAGATCCAGGGCATTGAAAGAAAAAATTGCAGCACAATATAGAAGTCCAAATGACAAAACTAATACGGAAGAATGTCCTTCGCCAGATTTGACTCCCAATACAAAAATCAACGTTACTCTTGAAAAGGTTGGAGTTGTAGTTCCCAACAGTATCAAAAAGGAGTTAGTTTTTGGAGAGTGTCTAAAGCAGCAGTTAAATGCAAATTTCAAGAGTATTAAAGGTCATCGTTCAAAACAAGTATTTGCTGAAGTAGTAGGAGGAGGCATTCTTAAAAAATATGGAGTAACATGTAAGCTTAATATGTCGCAATATCTAAGCACGTCATTGCCAAGTCGCAAAAAAAAGAGAGCTAATGTAAAGATAAATTCTGTGAAAAGAGATGTTATACAATTTTTCGAAAATGATGATAATAGTCGTCTGTATGCGGGAAAGAAAGAGTGTATTACATACAAAAAAGTTAAAAAGTAAAAACTCTATATGAATTACTCACTTAAGTCTTTGCATCACAAATATTTAAAAGAAAAAAAATGTAAAATATCTTACACTACATTTTGCCGTCTTAGACCCTTTTGGGTAATGGCACCAAGACTTGGCTCCCGGGACACTTGCTTATGCATAACGCATGAAAATTTTCGTTTGATGGTTTCCAGATTACACTTTAAAAAAATTATAAATTTGAAAACTCCAGAGGAAGTTATTAGAGCTGTTACGTGTACCCCCCATAATGAAGAATGTTTAAGTCGACAGCGTAATACTTGCAAGGAAATTCAAGTTCCAGTGAATGAATTTAATGCCAACAGCCAATGTCAATATCAGAAGTGGTGTACTAAAAAAGAATCCCGAGTTAGTAGTAAGACTGATAAGACGATTATTGTGCAGATAACTTTGAAAGAAGATATTACAATATCTCACTACAATCTTGTCCAGGAGGTGTTCTTGCTTCTACCAAAATACATGCTACGCGTCAGAAATATCTACCATCAGCACAGAACATTATCAACAATCAAAGTCACTTAATGAGTCCGAATTGCTTCTTCATATTGACTTTTCGGAAAACTATTCATGCAAATATTCCTCTGAAGCACAGTCGGTTCATTTTGGCGCATCAAGGCAGCAAATTACATTGCATACAGGTGTTGCTTACATCAAGGATCAGGTAAGCTCATTTTGCACTATATCTCCGAGTCTTAGGCATGATGCCAAAGCAATTGCTGCTCACTTGATTCCGATTTTAGAACGTTTTTCTACGCCTTTGATAAATACCATATATTTTCTTTCGGATAGCCCTAGTACACAATACCGCAACAGAACGATGTTTAATATCATTGGGTATTATTTGCCAACGAAATTTAGAAATATAAACCACCTTTCTTGGTCATACAGTGAGGCTGGACATGGCAAAGGTGCCCCGGACGGAATTGGGGCAACCTTAAAACGTACAGCGGACCGATTGGTAGCGGAAAATACAGACATACCCTGTTACGAAAAATTTGTTTACGTAGTTAAAAAAAATGTATCTAACATACATATTAATACAGTGACCGATTTGGATATACAAACCGTAGAAAACGAAATGACTGAAAGTTATGACACGTTTAAAGGTACAATGCTTGTGCATAATGTATCATGGTGCAGATTAAAGGAAGAACTACACTTTAACACATTGACTTGTTTATCTTGCGATATTGGCAAATCTTGCACCCATTACGACCTTGGACACATAAAATTACAAATTGATCCATTGGAGCATCAAGATATTGAAGAAATTAATGAAGCAACCAATACTGAAATTACCGAGAGTCCCATACCAGACGATAAACTTTTAAGCGTCACTCATAAACCTGATCCTGATATTCCTGAAGAGGACAAAGATAATCAATCACACATTAAACCTAATGAATGGGTGGCTGTTCTGTTTAATGATTTCTGGTATCCGGGAGTAGTTTTATCTCTGAAGCGTAAGTGTTTGGAAATTCAATTTATGGACAGAAAAGATGGGGATTTTTTTTGGCCAAAAAAGCGTGACATCCAATTTATTCCATGTCCTGAAATTTTGTGTAAACTGTCCAAGCCACCTGTGCAACGCTCTACCGGACTTTTTGTTGTTCCGGAGTCTAAAATTATAGACGAATTGGTGTAATTTTATTCTGCATATTTAGTGTGTTTTATATGCAATTTTTATTTTTAAGTATTTGATTGAATTATAATTTTTGGTTTTTTTGTATAAATAAACAGCACTCTTGTTTTGATATGTTTGTAGTTTTTGTGAGTTAGTGAAAAAAATACTTACTGCTAATAATATTGAAAAAAAAATCAGTTCTTAAAGGGCAAAAAATCGCACATTTCCAAATTTTATTAGGGTTGTTCCAACTCGATACAAATCCGTTCTTGAATCGTTGCGCGCATGCGCAATAGCGAATAATTATGCGCAGTAACACATTTTTCGTTACTGCGCGGTTCACGAACCGTTCAAAAACGGTTTTGTATCGAGTTGGAACAAACCTTATATCTTTGGACATTACCATGACAACAATTTAACATTGCCATGTCATCTGTACATTACCGTGTTTGACAAATCTCATTACCGTGTCATTTTTTAATTTTTTTTTGAAAAATATGAGGGGTACATAATTTTTTTTAAATAATTTTAATATAAATTGTATATTTGCACCAAAATAAATTATAAAAGTAATTTATTTGTAAACTTTCCAATGTAATACTCAGTTTTCGTTATTTTTTGAGAATGACCCATTTGTGGCTATATTCAGCTTGTACTTTCGATAAACTCAACTATAATATATTTTATATAGTAATAAATTGTATTTATCGATTTGGAACATGGTAGGTGAATCGAAATTTTTCAACACTGCTCCTTCTATTCGGACACGGTGTCTCTGAACAGGCACCTTTTCGATATTTTGCTGCAAGAATATATCTTGCTCATTTTTGGTGGAAAAGTTGTTTAGTGTGTCAACACAAAAAGCCAATTCTTCTTCAGAAAATTTTTGGAAACATTTTGCTCTGCATCTAAAAAGAAAAGAGATTTTTAAGGAATGCTAAAATTTCTAGCCCACTAGAACATAAAATAAGTTTGTAGCCAATAAATTCCTGTATAGTGATATTAAACCTCTTATTAATATTACAAAAAACGCCGATTTTTATCCTTGGAACAAGTTTTCATTGAACTGACACTAAGTTTATATTTTTAAAATTTGAAAACAAGAACCTTAACGACAATATTACATTACTGTAGTTTGTTTATTTATTGTGGAAAAAATATGGTTTTATTAATGAAATATTAAACTATGTTATGAAAATGTCTGCTCAAACTCGTCCAAAGTGTCACCATTTCTTGGAAACGATTCAGTCAAAATAATAATAAAAAAATGGTTTTATATTCCGTATCGAAATGGCTATAGTCGGTACTACAATGAAATGTTTTCATAAAAAAAAACAAACAAAATGACGAAATTTTGATTTTTGAACCCTTTTTGCACTTTTAACTGCTTTTAGCTGTTTTATCAATGAATATGTTTGATTGTAGTACTGATCATAGAGAGACATCTAAACAGTAAAATGCTGTTTGGTGCGTATTTATAAGTGTAATAGTTTCGAAATACGAGTAAAACTTAATTAAAAAGTTGTGGTTTCGAGAAATGCCGATTAAAGTAAACAGCTGTATGGCCTTTTAATTATTTACTAACCAATTGACTCTTTTCTAATATTTATACACTTAATATTTCAGTGTCTCGGCCTATCTCCCGAAAAATTAGCTGAAAGAACAGTTGACCATATCGATATTGCATATGATGAATTATCAGCAAAACACTATAAAGAAGAAGAAGATCCTCGATTTTTTCAATCCAGAAAAACACACAGAGGGCCCTTGGTCGATGGTTGGAGAAGTAACTGCCAGCCAATAATGTGTTCATATAAATTGGTACATGCCTCATTTGAAGTATTCGGCCTACAGACTAAAGTAGAAGATTTTATACATTCGGTATGTATTTAACTTAGCGTGTTCCTATTGTAACAATAGTAAAGTTCATTCAGAATTATAAGAACTGACTTATGCAGAATTTAAAATTATCCCGCTGATAAAGTGGAAGCCATAAAGGGATTTGCCTCTTCAGGTAAATAGTAAAAAGGGCCGGCGTAACGAATTTTATATTTTATTTGGCATTTACATTACATATTTTATTTAAATAAATATCTAGACAATTAAGGGAAAAAATACATAAACTGATGGAGTATTATAATTAATTAATTATTATATTTTCTGTGTCGATTCTTTATTAAATATATTCAAATTTTGAAATAATAAAATAGTGAAGTCAAAATTTAAATGAATTAATGTAGGTATATACATACAGATTGAACGAAATAAATTCGGAACATAGGAATATAATGTATTTCGGCTCAATTCTGCTGTAGGTGGTTGGCCAACAAAAGATTGTCAAATAATTATGTTATATAAATCCCATACTTTAGCGGGCTGCTGGATTCTGAACTCATAAAAATTGAAAGCTACATATAAATCTACGATTTATGCTGTCAAACCAGTTATAGTCGAGGAAATGAAGTATTTCACCTCGCAATTTTTTCGTGCCTCGTGGATTGACTTGAAATTTAATAGAAGGTAGGTAATAGCCTAAGGATCAAAATCTATATCGAACCAAAGTGCGCCAAAGCCTAGTGGGTGGTTGCCACCCCATCTCTGGGGTGAATTTTTTTTTTACGTTTTAACTACAGGTTTCGATTAAAAAAGTGATTCTAAACAAAAAATGTGCTATACATTTTTTTTATAAAATGATATTTTTCAAGTTATTCGCGATTGAAAGTAACAACTTCTAGACAAAAAAATCCACGTTTTTAATCGATTTTTCGCGAATAACTCGAAAATGGTGCATTTTATCAAAAAAATTGTAGAGAACAAATTTGTAGCTTTTAAAAAGACAAATACAATTCATTTTTTAACATGTTTTTGCGATATAATAGGAACCAAAATACGGCCTATCAATGTTCAGCGGTTTTCTTCAAATGCCAAATTTGAAAGATTCAAAGTCAAATAAGTATCGGGAAAATGATGCATTTTTGGAAGAAAACTCACAAAACCTTTTTTAAAGTGCATAAATAGACATATCATAAAAAAGACTCTAGCTCAAAAATTGAGTGAGTTATGATGAAAATAAGGTCAATACCTCATTTTTTTACGAAAAAACCGATGAAAACAACCCCCTAACCACCCCCATAATTAAAATCGATCTTCACCCTTCTGCAATTCCCTTTGTACATGTATTGTTAATACGTCCAAGAAGTTTGACCCATTTAAAATGCTTTGTGTTAGAAAAATTACAGCTTAAAGCGAGAAACGATTTACAATTTCATATTTTTTACCCTTCTTTTTTTAAATATGCCCGAAAATACTGAATATATGAAAAAAATAAAAATTACCAAATTGTAGCTTTTTTAATGACTAAAATTATCCTTTACTTAGATTTGTTGTAGAATAAATATTTGGTGAGATATAGCCGTTTAAAGCATCGATTTACGATCAAGCACCATCTTTTTCGAACCCTTTAAACTTACCCCATTTAAAAACCAAGGGTTCCAAAAATATTTAATTCACAGATCCTTGTAGCTCTTAAAAACCTCAACAAATCGTTTTTGAAGAAACACTCTATCGTTAAAAATTAAAGGAAATCCGTTAAAAAAAAAAACAGTGAATTTTTTTCCGGAAAATTCCATTAGTATAGTACAGTACATTTCGGAGCATAATAATCTATAAAACCGGTATATTAGCTAGTGGGGCGTTATACATTCGAAATTTTAAGCGTTCTAATTTTGAAATCCCATACAACAGAATAAAACATCTGCTCATATGTCTATGGCTTGGCAATGAAAATATCAGAGCAACAGATTGGGGATGGTATTCCAAAGATGGTTTGTTATTACCCGTACGCATAAACAAACAACCTGCACTCGATGAACTTTTGAAAATTATTTTTTGCCAATGCAAAAAAGGATGCGGTGTTTTATGTGGGTGCAGAAAAGTTGGTTTATACTGTAACTCTACTTGTTCTGGGTGCTTAGGTGAAGGGTGCAATAATAGCCCACCAATAGTTGAAGATGAGGATGACATAGATCACGATGAAGATGTAATTGATGACGAATAAGATTAATATTATAATGGTTTTACCTATAAATGTAAATATTTTCAACTATTTATGTAAATGTATAAGAATATATGGTGCCTTTTTATGTTGATAAAAATTTTTTTGTATTTAATTCTACTTTTTTCAATTTATATCTTATAAATTAGTTTATAAAAACTGCAATGTTGTAAAGGGTGATTTTCAAAAGTTGAAAATTTGCAAAATTTTGGCAAAAAATTGTTTTCACCGATAGCCTCATAACAATTGATTTTTAAGGGTTGAAAATGTATGAATTTGTATTTTAAAGTATATAAAACTCACTATTTAACTAATCCTAACCAAATTTCACTCATCTTAAGATTTATAATATTATTTTACAATTTTTGAAAATTAGGGGTAGTTTTCACCCCTAAGAACAATCAGGGTTCATCGGCATGACATAAACTATAAAGCAGAGGGTGAGTTGAGCTTAATTCCAAATTTTTATGCAAATCGTTCCAAGGTGAAATCATTTTCTTCGCATTACTAATTTTTTTATATTAATCTCTAATAAGGGTCGCTTTTTAAGGGCTGAAATATGATGGAACTTTATTCAAAAGTACGAAACTATCATTATTTAATTAATTCAAACCAAATTTTACCCTTATTCAAGTTTAATATGTTATTTTATAATTTTTAACAATTAGGGGTAGTTTTCACCCCTAAGAACAATCAGGGTTCGTCGACATGACATAAACTATAAAGCAGCGGGTGAATTGAGCTTAAATCCAAATTTTTATCCAAATCGATCCAAGGCGAAATCATTTTTTTTAGAATTAGTAATTTTTTTACATTAATCTCTAACAAGGGTTGCTTTTTAAGGGTTGAAATATGATGGAACTCTATTCAAAAGTATAAAATAATTATTATGTAACTAATTCAAACCAAATCTTACCCATATTCAGGTTTAATATATTATTTTATAATTTTTGACAATTAGGGGTTGTTTTCACCCCTAAAACCCTTCAGCGCACTTCGGTTCGATATAGATTTTGATCCTTGGGCTATCACCTACCTTCTGTTAAAATTTCAACTGGATACATGTAGGACGAAAAAATTGCGAGGTTTTAACTTTTTTCGAGCTTAATTTCCTGAACTATTATCGTTTCCTTAGACAAACCCGTCTTACGCAAACAACATTGTTGTGAGACAGATAGTTGAACGATATTTTATACAATGTCTATACCCAGGTATGGATTTATTTTTGTCCAAGTTTTATATTGGTCCACTATTTCAAATGCAGTTCAAACAGACATGTATTAAATTGTATGTTCCGTTTTAATTTGGTTCAATCTGTATAGCTGAATATGATTATATTTTATATTACATGTAAGGGAAGAAGTTTATCAATTGTTAGTAAGGTATAAAGTATTTCTGAAAAAGTTGGCAACAAATGGGAAATTTCTTTATTATTAATTTCATGAGAAAAACTATTCTTTATAAAAATTTCTGCATTGCATAGAAATCAATCATCAATAATCAAATTTATAGAATTTTAAGTGGTATACAGCGAAAGTGATTTTAAATTTAGGTATAGAACAAAATGTCATTTTAGTTTGGTTGTAGGAATTAAAAATTATATTCAAATTTAGATTCATCGCCTTTTAATGATGTGTCAGTAGGTGCATTAATTTTTAATTTCATTTCTAATTTACCTTATTTTATATACAATATTTTTTTATTTACTGTTTACTTACAATGTGTAACGAATATTTTGCTTACCTCAGGGTAAGAACGTGGGGTAGAAGATGGGACAAACAAAATAAATCGAAACTAGTGCATACGGCACTCAGTGGGTTTTTGGAGAGCTGGGTCGTGGATAAGTTGAAATAAAATTGGGTCGGATTGGGGTATCTACTAAATGAAAACAAAGGGATACTTACATAAATCTCCTGGGTTAAAAACGAACAAGATATGGCAGACAAATTTACCTCTAGCTATTTTCTTTTTTTTTGTACGCCGCTTTGAAGAAAACTTCCTGCTGGAAAAAGAAAAAATTCTTCTTCCCTAAAATCTAAAATACATACAAGGATTAGGAGACTTTTCTAAATTAAAATACAAAATGGATCAGAGAAACAAATCCACTTCGAGTGTGGTGGAAATTGAAACGTCAATAAACTTACTTTTACCTTTAATTGTGGCTTATTCCCATTTAAATAGTAATTACTTTAAAATGCCACAAGAAAATAGCTTCAGAACAATATTGTATTTGTTTTCATTTGAAATGATTTTCAATTTTTTTAAAAATATTTTCCAAAATGTATTATTTAATAATGATATTGGTTTTTATACCATTGTCATTACAATAACTCCTTTACAATTATTTTGGATAAAAAGGGTGACAATATGAACTTAGATAATTACTGGCCAGTTTGTCTACTCAATCGTCTATACAAATTATACACTAGAATCATGATCAATCGATTGGAAATAAAATTCAAACTACATCTGCCAAGAGAACAGGCTAGCTTTGCTTCTAACATGGTACAAATGACCACTTGCAGTAGAATCTATAGAATATAGCAGGCTTTCGTTTGTGGACTTCCATAAAACGTTTGATACTATTGAACTACCCATCTTTAAAGGTACAGGAATAGTGTCGAATTGATCATAGGTACAATATTATAGAAAATATATATAGCAATGATAAAACAACTATAAAAGATACATATCAGGAGAGGTGCTCGACAGGGAGATACTATGTCACCAACGTTGTCACAACGTCACAACCCAAAAATTTAGTTCCGGGTACATATGACGCCGTCATATGTATATGAGTCAATGAGTATATAATTATGAGTATACACTTACTCTTACAAAGACATCTACAAGTAAATTACAAGTAACGCATCGTAGAATGGAAATATCATTGTCGAGCATAATGTTAAGATATACGGTAACAGTACAAGATCTCACTGCAGGATCACTACGTTCAAAACGTATTTCATCAAATTCACATTTTTACATACATTTAAAATTGGGAGAATACATTGATAATAGGTTACCAGTCGAAAAGTGGCCTCAAATATTTTTAATTCAGTTCATAGTATTTAGTTTTTGACAAATATTTTATTTCGTTCATTTATATTTTAAATAAAATAAGCTTCTCAAGACGTATATGCACGTTTTTGATATCAAATTAAAGCTAATTTTTTACTTAATATGATGATCCTAAGGTTGCCGAGAAAAATGGTCGAGAATTGACATTGCCAGCTGTTAAAAACCCGAGGTATCAAATATAAAATAAAATAGAGTTAGGCGCAACGACACTGGTTTGACAAGTGATTATATGCATATTATTATATATCTATCGACGCATGCTTCAAACACTCACACAACTGACACTTTAAACCAGTAGCGTTGCGCGCTAGCTGCTTTTTATTTTATCTTTGATAACTCGCGTTTTTAACAGGTGGCTACCATAATTTTCGACCATTTTTTTAATGGTTTATATAAAATATAAAAACCTATTAATGCCTATGTCATAAGTTACAATGATTTAAATCAGTACTTATTCATTAATATCAAATAACTTTTAGTGTATAAGAGAAGTTCTTCTCTTGGGCCATAGACAGGCATTCGCATGGATTGACGAATGGATAGAAATGAATATGGAGGATGTTAGAAAATATGAGTCACAACTACAATCGCAGACTAATTCTTTATTAAAACAGTCAGCAGGATCACCATCTGCATCAGGTATGTCAATCGCATGATTCAATCGAACTTGTTTCCATCTAATATAATTTTGATTTTCTGTTAAGCTTTTTTATATCTTAAATTAAATGACATTTAGCTCAACACCAACAATAATCGAAATAAAGCGACTAAAATAAATAAAGGCTTGAATGTTTCTATGCAAACATATTTTATCTATAAAATAAAGGATAAAACTCAATAATTTTTCTTTTTCATTTAATCCGGGTCTTTCTTTTTATTGCTATTTTCCTTTCTTTGTGTTAGTGCTTGTTCCTCTTTTATGATTTTTATTTTTCAACTTACAGTTAGAGATTACCTGTGCCCGATATACTGTTTTTTTTTCTCGCGATGTTAAGTAATTTTCACTTTTTTTATATAACTACTCTACACATTCATCCATTTACGTGGTTATACTGTTTTCTTTGCGTATGGTGTGGTACTATTAACTATTTAATCATTATTCCGTCAAGTGTGATTTCGTCTAATATTTTTTAAGTTATTTCCAGCATTCATTGTTTTACATTCGTTTTTTCATCGCGAGCTATTTGCCACTCAGAATCTGTAAGAAATCACATAACAGGACTTTTCATCAAAAAAATGGTATCAACCATTTGTTTCGAACAGACATTTTGTAAACAAACAGGTTAGGTTAATTATATAGATAATTATAATGTATGAAAAATACCAAAGCAAGTCTAGTTAGTGAAAAAATAAAGTCCCACAATTGGCAACTCAATTTTTTTAATCGATTATTATTACGATACCTCGAAGCGGTATTGTTATAAAATATATCGATGGTTTAAAGCACAAACATAGTATGTCCACTTTTTGCTGATTTAAAGATATCACCATAGACATATTCAGTAGGGTCATATGAATGTTCTGCACAATTATTGTAAGTCAAAAATGATTGTAAATACCTTAAACCGCCTTGCCTAAATATAGTATTTCCCATTTGTACTAAAAATCGACTTCACAGACATATTATGTCCGTTGGAAGTGCACAAACATAGTATGTTTTGGACATACAATATTAGTGCTCATATGATCAAACTTATTATGGCTGTAAATATTGTTTGTCCGGACATGCAATATTTGTGCTCTTTATGATTTGAAATCAAGCTGATAACGTTGTAACATAAATATATCATGTTTGTGCATAGTTTGCAAATAGTTTTCGTATGTCTGTCTCTTAATCAGTTATAACGACTTTCGGTAATCTAATAGCAGTTCTGTTTTTACGTTCGAATAATAAGGTAATACTGTTTTGTGTGATTAGTGAACTTAAAATAAGTAGTGATTTTATCAAAATGTCTAAACGTGCTAAACTTTTAGTGGAATTAGCAAAAAAAGGATGCGAAACAACAAGAACATCAGGTATCTATTGATTGCTTCTTTGTATACATAGGTACTGTATTTTTAAGAAAATGGGCCGTACTTACCTAATAACGACTACAATGCTACGTGATTTATTTTAGAAATTATTTAGGAAGAATGTACTAGAAGTATACTAAAGACATAAATAATTATTTTACCGGTTTAACCTTACTTCTTTGATAAATATTTTTATACTATTAGCTAAACATCTTGTTAGATCAATAATTTGTATAACAAAATAAATTTAGTTTTCGCGGTATCCCGTAATTACGTTAATTTTATATTTTGTTAGAGGTAACGTGTGACACTAGAGATAATCCGGCAATGGAAAGCTGCAAAGAAAATGAGGAAAGTTGTTTCCAAGTCTGTGATGACATCATGATTATTCCCTTTGGTAAGACCTGTGTTGGGTGTTTATATTAGTTAAATAATATTAGTATTTCTTTTTCTGTTTAGAGGAACTTGAACGAAATGAAGATAATTCCATTTATCATTCAACAACTAATTGTCTCATTGATAACATTTTTTCGGTGGAAGAAAACTGTATGAATACAATTGCACAGATTCAAAATGTTGTCCAGTTATCCAAACCCATAGAATATAATTCATACGGAGAAGATGCTGATGGTAACTTTTGTCAGTTTAAAAAATATATGCTTTATTTTGATATGTACTATTTTTTAGGAAAGTTTAGTCTACCTGAAAACTCACTAGCTGTTTCTGCACAGGAAACTTCTTGGTTACATTTGCAACAAGTCCAATCTGTTCCATATCTTCAATCAAATGAAGATATTTCTGTTATTACAAATACTGCTTTACAAGAAAACAATGAAGACCATAGTATTCCTCAAAATGAAGTGAAAGCCACTGAATATTTATCAGACCCTGATTTTATCCAAGCAGACTTAGACGTTTCAACTGACAATGACTTCGATAACCAAGCGAATGCTTCTCCATTGCCTTCAGAAACAAATTCTACTTTAATGAATATAGAGACAAAAACAAAAAAAAGCCGCAAACGTCATGCACAACCTGAAACATGGGAAAGGAATATTCGTAAACAAAAAAGAATGTGTGGTAAAAGTTATACAAATAGCAAAAAAGAAATTATTCCTGAAAAGCGTATTCAACATATTATTGACTGCTCAAGATGTAGATTTAAATGCTCAACAAAAATTCCTCCTGAACGTCAGAGTATTTTGCATCAAGAATATTGGGCACTGGCTGATTCTGATCGACAAAAGGGGCACTTGTGTTCTTTAGTTACAGAGAGAAATGTAGCTAGACACAGAAAACGTAACCCTGAAAGCAATATTTCAAAATCAACATCGCGTGTTTACACATTATGTGACACCAGTGGGGAAACACAGAGAGTGTGTCTCAAATTTTTTTGTGCAACGTTTAGTATTAGCTTTCAGGTAGTTGATTTGGCATTAAAAAAACGTGGTCCAGGAGGGGCTTACGTAGGTTGCGATGGGCGAAAAGGGAAAGTTCCAGCTAACATTACACCCGACGCAGCTAAAAATCACGTGACAATTCATATAGACAGTTTTCCTAAAATGGAATCGCATTATAGTCGTCGCGATACAAAGAAACTTTATTTATCTTCTGACTTAAACCTTTCTATTATGTACAGATTGTACAAAGATGAATATTGCTCTAAGGAAAAAATTATACCCGTTTCCATAAACGTTTATAGATCCATTTTTAAGAAGTATGATCCTCAGCTATCGTTTCATATTCCCAAAAAAGATCAATGTTCTACTTGCAACGTTTATTATAATGCCTCAGACAAATCTTCTTTGGAAAATAATTGGAATCTCCATAAGCAAAGGGAAGAAGAAGCCATGACAATGAAAAAAGCAGACAAGCAGAAAGCTATTGAAGTAAAAGGAGTCAATTATAGAGCGATCACGTTTGACTTAGAAGCAATTTTGACAGTGCCGTTTTCTGCAGATTCTCAGATTTACTACAAACGGAAACTTTCAGTTTTTAATTTTACCATTTATGATTCATTTGATCAAAGTGGTCACTGCTATGTCTGGGATGAAACCGAGGGTTCCAAAGGTGCCTCAGAGATAGGCACATGCCTTTTAAAATATCTGTATAGTTTGCCAGAAACCGTTGAACATGTAGCCACTTTCTCAGACACATGTGGTGGGCAAAACCGCAACCAGTTTGTTTGTGCTGCAATGCTATACGCTGTTGCAAAAATTGATAATCTTAAAACGATCGACCTTAAGTTTATGGAATCTGGCCATTCTTATTTAGAAGCTGACTCAATTCATGCAACAATTGAGCATGCTCGTAAGCACAAAAAGATATTCACCACCGAAGAATGGGCACTTTTGATTAGCATGGCAAGACACAAACCAAAACCCTATGACGTACATAAACTCAACCATTCAGATTTTTATGACCTGCAGAATCTTGCATCACTTATAATGCAAAATAGGAAAACTAATGCGTTAGGTGATCCAATAAAATGGCTTCAGGTTAAGTGGTTCCGGTTTCAAAAAACAAGGCCATTTGTTATTCAATATAAATATTCATTGACTGATGAACATTTTTTAGAGTTTGATGTCATACAAAACAAAAGACATACTAAACAAGTTACACAAGTTACATGGACAGATGTCAAGCTAAAATCCAAATATCAAAAAAGACTTTTCATATCTGAGCAAAAAAAGAAAGACTTGTTGTATTTACTAAATAAGGAGATTATACCAGCAGTTTATAAAACGTATGTGGAAAGTCTTCCTACATAAAAAAAAACAAAAGATCTTGTACCTTGGCGGACCCCTGAAGATGAAGAAGATGATTACGAATAAAATATATTACTTTTGTGTTCTACCTACTATTTTTTAACAAATAAAGCATAAAATAAAAGAGAACTTTAACAAATTCATTATTTTAAATCTAGGTTACATGTTGTATGTCCAAACAGTAAGAACCATTATGTTGTATGTCCATACAAATTTTCAAAAAATAGATTTTTTAACCTAATAACATATAATATTTTGAAAATTATCTACATTAAGCTAATAATGATAACCGAAATTATTACACAAAAATTATAATATATCAATATATTACCAGTACCAATCAAAAAATAAAGCGAAAACTTCAAAACGTTTTTCTCAACAATTAAGATATTTGGACATACTATATCTGTGTTTTAAACCATCGATATAATTCTTTATTAAATAAAAAATATTTATTTAATAAATATTTCTTATAAATTTATAAACCAGTCCGTATGACGTACAATATATATTATACGTTATTGTTAAATCTGTCTGTACGAAAAACATGGCGGCCGATGAAAAGTCCTATTTTATTAATTTGGTTTATTCATCCAACAATACTTAACAATAAGTGACACCAGGTGTCTTTCTATCTTATACTGATTTCATATTGCCTGTGATTTATTAACTCATTGTAGTTTTTATACGGGTTTTCTTATACATCTATTATTTCTACATCTTTTAAATCTCAAACTCTTGGAATCTCCATTCAAAAAGAATAATAGAAGTTACTGCAAAAACTACAGAGGCCCTAGTTTACTAAACACCATATATACAATCTATACAAAGATCCTAAACACTAGACTGTACTTTCCGCCTTTGTATAAATTAGGCATTAAAGTTTCAGGTCCAGAAACGTCGTTAGTGGGCGTTGATGGAGGAGGCGATGGAATACAGGATAAAACTCTATTAGGAACAACACCACCAGAAACACCAAAGACCCCGACAAAAAAGGGATATTTCTCGAATTGGTTTTAAATTGTACTTGTTAAAGATGTAGTTACTCATTGTGCAATGTTATTTTATTCTGTTGTACATTTTTTTTTAGCTAATTTATTAATAAAGTTTTCAATAATTTTTATAACTTTATTTCTTAGGACTGTAGTGATGCAGCAAAAGTTCATGGTCTCCTAGTTTTTTAGAAATGCTTTTTTATTTGAAAGCTTATTTAGAGTTGAAGGTAAAAACGTGAAGATAATATGGTATAAAAACTAACTGTGGATGACATAAAATGGGAATGGGTTGGAAATGGAACTTTCAAACGAGAAAAGTCTAGAAATATGGACCCAAAAAACGGCATATAGTAGTGGAAAAAGAAAAAGACGAGACTAAATAATGCAAGATGAAATGTACGAGGAGTATACAAGAAGGAAGCATTAATTAATCTAATGAAGAACTTAAAAAATATAAAATACACATCATAGCAAATATCAATATAAGAAACCATTAAGAAACACATTTGACTGGAAACAACAATGAAAACATTAGTCCTTACACGTTTTATACAAGGAGAGGCGATAATAGGAATTTTGGAGTGGCACATGGTACATGAAGACGTGGAGCGGTTTAAACGATTTGTAGCAAAATCTGACAGAATAAGCCACAATTGAAGGTTAAAGTAAGATTATTGACGTTTCAATTTCCACTTCGGAAACCGTTCTCGTGTATTGATTTGAAATCGATAGAATTTCGATAGAATACTATTATTACAAATACAGGGTAAGTGAACATTAATGTAGTACAAGTGTATGCTATGACACTACAACTTCAGTCAAATAAACAAATTATAAATATTATACAAGTATATGCTCCTACGGCTGATAAAGATGATGAAATTGAAAGTTTCTATTACGATCTGGAACAAATTCTAAAATAAATGAAGAAACATCATACTACAGTAGTAATGGGCGATTTTAATGCCAAAATTGGACATGGATGTGTGGACGGTTATGTGGGTGACTATGGATTAGGAGAACGAAACGAACGAGGAGACCGTATGGTACAATTTTGTCAAGCGGAGGTACCTAACAGACGACTGTACACATGGAAATCTCCGAGTGACACCAAAGGTAGAGTAGTCAGAAACCAAATTGACTTTGTCCTTGTTAGTCAAAGATTCCGCAACTCTATACTCTCAGCTAAAACCTACTTAGGAGCAGATATAGGCTCGGATCACAATGCTGTAGTAGTCACATTAAGAATAAAACTAAAGATCATTAAAAAACACATACAGAAACAAATTGACGTGAGAAGACTGAATGAACAACATATAAAAGAGAAAACAATAGTGAACATCAAAGAAAATTTACAAAATATACAGAAACTGAATAGAAATAGTGATAACATAGACCAAAAATGGGAGAATATTAAACATGCCGTAATGTTGGCAGGGAGAGGAAATTTAACACCGAAAGAAAGGAAACATAAAGAATCGATGAATGAGGAAATACTACAGCTGATGCGTGAAAGAAGGGTACACAAAACAAATAATCCGATAAGATACAAAGAAACAGATAAATTGATAAAAAAGAAAATAAGAGAAGCTAGAGAAAGATGGCTAAGTGAACAATGCCAGGAGTTGGAACAATTGGAGCGAAAATATGACTTTTTTAATGTACACAAAAATATTAAAGAAATGACAGGAAGGAGAAGAACAACAGAGACAGGACAGATCAAAGATACAGATGGTATAATTATAACAGATTTACAACAAAAAATGAACCGATGGACAGAATACATATCACAACTGTTTGATGACAAAGATAGACAAGAAATCTCAAACGAATAGACAGATGATACAGGGCCTGATATAATCAGAGAAGAAATAGAATATGCAATCAAACAAGCAAAAAGTGGTAAGGCCCCCGGTCCTGATGAAATTCCCGTAAAACTGCTCAAACTTATGGACGATGAATCTATTAAAATACTCCTAGATCTATTTAACACAATATATAGAACTGGAATAATACCTAGGGAATGGCTCCGTTCGACCTTTATACTACTGCCAAAAAAGGCAAATACAAAGGAATGCAACGAATATCGTACGATAGCTTTGATGAGTCATGCTCTAAAACTGTTCTTAAAAATAATCCATAATAGGATCTATAGGAAATTAGACGTAGACATCAGTAACACTCAGATGGGATTCAGAAAAGGGCTGGGTACAAGGGAGGCTCTGTTTGCAATGAACGTTCTTTCACAGAGATGCTTAGACATGAATCAAGAAATTTACGCCTGCTTTATTGATTTCGAAAAGGCCTTTGACAAAGTACAACATGAACCGCTAAGACAAGTTCTAATAAAGAAAAATATAGACAGCCGAGATATTCGAATTATATGCAATCTATATTGGAATCAAACAGCAAATGTCAAGGTTGAGGGCAGACTAACAGAAGAAATTCAAATCCATCGAGGAGTCCGGCAGGGATGTATCTTATCGCCACTTTTATTTAATCTGTATAGTGAAGCTATCTGTGAACAAGCACTCGAGGAAGAAGATCTTGGTCTGATAATAAATGTTGAGACAGACGATCAACAATATAAGGTATGTTGACGATACAGTTCTCCTAACGGGAACGCTAGTAGAACTACAACATCTCGTTCAAAGTCTCAATATATACTGTAACAGTTACGGCTTGAAAATTAATTTGAAAAAAACTAAATTTATGGTAATCACGAAATCAAAGAACATCAGATCTAATCTTGTAATAGACAATACAACGATTGAGCGTGTGCCCTGTTATAAATATCTAGTTGCTTGGATCACAGACGATACTGATCAAACAAAAGAGATTAGATGTAGAATAGAAATCGCTAGATCAGTCTTTAATAGAATCCGCAAACTCTTTTGCAATCGTGATATCAATATAAAGTTGCGAATACGAATGCTGCGGTGTTATGTCTTTTCTACCCTGTTATATGGAGTTGAGGCTTGGACACTAAAACAGTTGACCATAAAAAAACATCGAAGCTTTTGAGATATGGTGCTATAGGCGCATTCACAGAATATCATGGATGGACCACGTCACTAACACGCAAGTACTCCAAACTTTAGACAAAAGATGCGAAATTCTAAATGAGATAAAAACTAGAAAGATGGAATACTTGGGGCACATTGTGAGAGGTGAAAAGTACGAACTTTTAAGAAACATCATGCAGGGCACAATTAAGGGCAAAATAAGTGTGGGAAGAAGAAAAATATCGTGGCTTCGTAATCTACGTGAATGGTACGGGTGTAGTTCGATTGAACTTTTTAGGCGCGCTGCTAACAAAGTCGCAGTGGCCATGATGATTTCCAATCTCCGCTAGGAGTGGCACGAGAAGAAGAAGTGTATGCTCCAACTGCAGATAAATCAGAAGCTGAAATAGAACATTTTTATGAACAACTCAAACAACTTCTACAATTCACAAGAAAGGAAAAAATTACTATAATAATTGGTGATTTAAATGCAAAGATAGAAAAAGGCCGAGTCGACAATATAATAGCCGATTATGGTTTAGGAATAAGGAATGCTAGAGGCGACAGATTGGCTCAATTTTGTCAAGAAGAGAACCTGGCGATTATGAATACATGGTTTCGATTAGTTACCCCGTATACTGTAAAAGTTGTCTTAAAACCGAAACTGAGGGTAAAAAAAAGAAAAATCCAAAAGTTCTGTGAATACTCAGTTATTCAAGATTAATGAAATCCGTGCCGAGGCTTCAACTTGTATCAATCAAGAAATGAGGAAATTAACATCAGAAATGAAAAACACTGAGAATGTGGACATTATGTGGAACAAAATCAAAGATTCTGTTATAAAAAAGAAAGAAACTCTACAAAAGAAAACAGAAAGTTGAAAATTCGGATGACTCAAGAAATACTGGAAATCATGGAACAAAGAGGTTATTGGAATGGAGGCCAAGGAAAGACAAGAGAAGCGTCGGTCGACCACCTACAAGATAGACTGACGATTTGAGAAGACTCAATAAAAACTGGATAAGAGCGGCGCAAGATAGACGGGGCTGGAAACACGAGGAAGAGGCCTATGTTCAGCAGTGGACTCTTGAGGCTGGATGATGATGATGGAACAAAGAATAAAATATAGAAACAAAACCCAAATAAGTGCAGAGAAAGACATAAATTAATAAGAATCAAAATAAAAGAGGCTTAGGAAAAGTGGATGATGGAAGGAAACAGGCATCGAAGTGAAAGAATTGCAGAAACAGCCTGATCATTATAATTTGCATAAAAAAGTGAAAGAATTATCTGAAAAATCACGAACAAATACACCTAACCGATTAATTGACAAAATCAATAAACCAATTAGTAAACCAGTTGAAATAAAATAAGTATGGACTAAATATATTGAAGATCTTTTCATGGACACAAGAATGGAACCAACACAAATTGATAACGAGGAAGTTCCAATAATATTAAAATCTGAAGTCCAACATGCTATGTCTCAACTCTCTCCAACAACTCAAAATCTGACAGAGCCGCTGGGCCAGATGAAATTCATATCGAGCTGATTAAACTTATAGACGAAGACAATTTAAGTGCAATAAATATACTCTTTAACAACATATACAAATCTGGTATTGTTGTATTGTTGCGTTGTGCATTTTTTTCTTGTTTTGTTACCCGAGAAAAGAAAAGTGTTGATGAATAATCAAAAATTAGAACTCATAAGTTAAATTGAAAACTGTGCTTCCTGTAAACCTATGTGCCTTCAGTACGGTATCGGTGAGTCGACAATGTCGACGAAAAGAAGAATAATGAGAACCTCGACTTACGAAGAATTACAGACGGCGTTAGTAGAATGGAGAGAACAAGTTCGTAACATGGGTATACCCATATCAGGTCCAATAATTGCTGTAAAAGCAAAACAGTTTTTGGACGTAAAAAACTATAGAGTTGGGCTTGGAAGGGGATTTTGATGCATTTTCTGCTTGGTTGACTCGTTTTAAGCAACGCCATGAGATAAGGGAGTTAGTGCTTTAGACAGAAGCTCGTCGGTGATCAACAGGGAGCTAGGGACATTAAAAGTTAGTTAGGAGAGTTCCTTTCTTTAAATGATCTGAACTATGAACAAATTTATAACGTAGACAAATCGGGCTTCTTGTGGAAATACCTTCCAACTCGGGCGCTAGCTTTTGCAAGTGAAGGTAAAGCCGGAGGCCATAAATGTAGCAAAGAACGGACCATGATTGTGTCTTGCAGTAACGCTGCAGGAAGTCACACACTAAAGTTGACGGTGATTGACAAGGCAAAGAAACCTACATCTTTTAGGGAACTAGAGCTGAAAAACTACCTGTTGATTCAACCAAAGAGTGGATAGACAAAGACTATTTTGAAAGTAGTACGAAGTCAAATTTGTACCAGAAGTCAAAAAATATTTAAAACAATAAGAACAAAGTTACTTCGCTACTTCCGTAAAAATTGAAGAAGGATATGACTTAAAAAAGAGTTTTGGAAGTTGTTCATAGTAGTTGGAGAAGATGAAAATGAACTGCTTGTCCTTACAAGTTTAATGAACTCAGTTCCTGGGGGAGAAAATGTGGATGCAGCAAACCTGCAAGAGTGCCTACCTTGTGACGCTACCGACACGAGATTTAAGCATTTAACGGATCAACACATCTTAAGAAAATGCCAAGAAGAACGTGATGAAGAAGAAGAGGAGCTTGTACCTGGTGGACGAGTGACTCACGAAGCAGCCTTGTTACACGTGAATGAACTTCTAGAATACCTAGAGGACCAGAAAAACTGATGCTGCGTAAAGTGCAGTGTAGAATAAAAAAGCACGTTTTCCACTCAAAGAAGCAGAAACAAGTGACATGTGACTCTGATAATTATATGAGTCGATATTAGATCTTTTATTAACACTCAAAACAAGCATTAAATCATTTTTTTTTTAACCAAATTGATTAACCAAATTATGTTGTTATACTTTTCTTCATTTCAACATAGCTTGCGAACTATTTTTTGCTAACTCAACATTTTATTGCATTGATAAAGGAAATAAACAGTATCGAAAGATCGACTTTTAATAAAAGAGTAGGGGAGAGTGGTGCTCCCTCAGACATAAAAATTTGAACTGTCATATCACTCTAAATACCTCACCAAATAAAGAAAGAAAATGTTCATAAAATACATTATTCAGTTAACTTTCACTGTATTATATGCTTTTAATATTTAACCCTACACTTGTAAAAAAAAATTAAAACCACTGTTTCAAAAACGCCGAAGGTGCCCACTTGGGGGCACCTTCAGAAGGGGAATGGAGAAGCTTGAGACACAATTGAAAAAATGACAACCTCATATAAATGTTTTAGAAATTATTTATTACAATATTTAAAACTATATTATGAATATTGAAGTTTTCCAATGAAACTGAAAAAGACAATAATGATATCTGTCGCTTTATACCCTGCTCAAAAAGAGTTGGCAAAAGGGCTACAGTTTCTTATTAAGAAGCACTAGAGATATCTGGTACGATGGGGTAGAAAAATTTATAATTTACTTTAGATGACATTCCCAAAGATGAAATTTCAATATCTCCGTTATCACATTTACTAATGATTTTCCCAACATAGTACACATCTTTTTGTTTTACAGTCTCAAATTTAAATAGCACAAAATCTTAAATTTTCAATTCACTCCTGTCAAAATTTTGCTGTGGTTCTTCTAATACTTTATCATCAGAATTTTTGCCATTTTCATCATCAGTAGTTGTCTTCTCATTTTCAAAAAGTAGATTTCAAAAGTAGATTCTTTTCGTAGATTTAGTACGTGCAACAGTAGAATTGGTGGTTTTCTTTGCTTTTTTATTGATCTGTTTTTCTGCCAGAAGAAGCTTTTCTGGGATGTCAGATATTATTCTGCTTTTCCCCTTTTTTTCTTGGTTTCTTGGAGCTGGTATTGAGTTTCGATTTTGGATATACTCGTATCTTCTCAGGACTTAAATAACAGCCAGGCTGTTGAGAGGGCATATGTGTAGAGTTTTGACAGCTTGATGTTGATGGAGTGCCTATTGGTTGCTGAAAGTTTTCGCTTGAAATTTGTGGAGATAAAGATGGTTTTTCAGATTCTAATGTTGGTAGACTTGCAACTAATTGGCATGTTAGAGGTTCATCAGGAAGAGTTTCGTCTGGAGGATTAGCTTTCTCACTGACCAAACTGGGAGCAAACATATCGTCGGTGAAAATGTGCCTGTCAACTGGAAATATTCCTGTTTTTTTAAAAGAATTTATAATGCTCTGTGGTAACATGGCACGGCCATGTGCTATTCCTACACATGCGGCTACGTAATAGATTCCAAAACGTTGGCCTGGGTTAGACTTGATCTATGAATCAAATATAAAAAAATATAATATGTTTTAAAAGGTTTCATCAATCCCACATGCAGTGATTGCATCATGTGGGTACATTAGGGTGGAACTGATAGAATGTGCACGCCATTAGCTCTTGCTAGTTCTATTGCCTCAATTGACAAGTGGCTCTAATGATTGTCGCAAATTAGAAGCATTCTTCTATTTTCAGAGGAACCTGAACATTTTATAAAGTGCTGCATCACATGAACGAAATTGGAAGTGGTCATCCAACCTGACTCATGAGCCACACCCAAGGTTCCGTTTGGTGCTCCATTTATCATGTGGCTCTTGAAGTGCACTCTCGGAAATACTAAAGCAGGAGGTATTTTATCGATTCACCATTTAGGATAGCTGGACAGTTAAACAAAAAAAAAATTGCTTGGGTGGAGACCACGGGCTGACAAGCGAAGCCGAGGAAGACCCCACGATGGACCCCGCGATGGACCGACGACCTCAAAAGAATCGTGACCAATTGGATAGCAGAGGCGCAGAACAGAAGCAGGTGGAAAAATCTAGAGGAGGTTTATGTTCAACAATGGACAACTCAGGGCTGATTGATGATGATGATGATGATCTAGGATAGCCGCTACACATTCTTTCATATATTCGGCATCGAAATATCCTTTTGTTTTTTCTTTCTTCCTATTTCTTACCATCTCTAGACAATCTGCAACAAAGAGAAACCCTTTTTAAATAACTCTTAATAAATATATATAAATAAGTAACCAAATATATATATAATTTCTAAGCACGTTATTTTAAAAAGGTGTCTCTATTTTCCATTGCGTTTGTCTGATAGGGCCCCATACCCTTTTGTCTGAAGTTGCTCCACTTGATGTCTCCAGACTAAATGTAAAAATATAACCTAAGAGTGCCATCAGTAACAAATGTGAATAGTATAGGTTATACAGCATTAAATGGAGATCAGTATATATATATATATATATATATATATATATATATATATATATATATATATATGTATATATATATATATATATATATATATATATGTATATATATATATATATATATATATATATATATATATATATATATATATATATAATATTTACTTTAATTGGATTAGACCTTTAACGCAAGTGTGTTAAACTAAAAAATCGCTATAAGTTATATATTTACTTTTTTATGTAATAAACAATATAAATTAAAATATATTTCAGTCCTTATTTTTCTTCACAGAAGTATAAATTTATGAACGCCTAAAGTATTTTTCTTTTCCATTTCAGCAGTTTAAGACTCTATTTGTTACTGTGCAAACCTAGACATCCTGATTTATAGAACATGCGTCCGAGACACTATCCTTGATCTTTCTCAAACTGCAGCTCATTAATTTGCCGTCAAAAAGTTGCTGGTGTCGCGGTGTAATGGTCGCCGTCCCTGATCTCCCGTTGATAGTTCCAGTTTCTGTGCCAGTCGGCCCCGCCTCCTCCACGCTTTTCATTCACCATCGGCTCAAACTCAGAATTTTCCATCCATCTGCTCTCTCACGACTCTTAGGACTGTCCTCTAGACAACTACGGTCAGAAAAGTACACGCGGGGTTGCATAATGATGCTTACTCTGACAGGTGTTTTTGAAATGCAACAAAAATTATCTTTGTTGAGTAGTTAAATCCTATAGATATTTAGATAAAATATTGCTCGGAAGTTATTATTTCAGTTTAACAATAATCTTTGATAATAAGTAATGGCACTGTAAAGTATGTTAACATGGAGGGGTTATCAGAAAGAAATTTAAAAAATAGCTAACAATGACAACACTGCAACATTTAAAATAACAAAAAATTAAATTGTCATCCAATGAAGATTAAACACTATAATCAACAAAGAATAACCAAACAGTATTATTCTGCGCAAAAATTGTATTGATCAAGCTCTATATTATTAAATATTAAAATAAATTAACAAGAATTTTGATTGTATAAAACTAATGAGAAATATTTAAAATATGCAAAGATATATGACACAATAAATACAGGGTGTATTAGAAAAGTTTATAAATAATTCTCAAAGACCGTATGGTAAAAAAGAAAAAAGGAAAAATAAAAGATATATTTTGCGAAGTACTGAGTATTTGTTTTGTTACTACATGTTGGCTAACAATATTCTTCTTATGGGGCTCTATTCAATTAATGAATGTTGGCGAAATGTTTCTCTATTCTCTGCTGTTCTTATTAGTTCTTCATAATTTAAACTAACTCAATCTCGTATATTTTGAAATTCGAAATACGAAGTTCAATTTTCTTGTTGAACTTGATATTTTAATTCCACTAGTTTTTATACTTTCTTGTATATTTTGCTAAAGATTGTTTCATAGTACAAATTGAATAATATAGGCGACAACTGAATACCTCACATACTTAAAAGCGCGGACCGAAAAATTTGTGATCACGAACAACAGTGCAAAGAATGGGAGACATAAATTACTGACCTTTTTGATGATGCTTCTAGAGAAAATGCTCCAAATACTGCTTGTGACAACCAGTTAGACAAAGGTCCCAGTATACTGAATTCGGAAGTCAAAAAGGCAATACACTACTATTAGCTATTAAACTAAGCTATTAAACTGAGCTACTTAAACTTTTGGATGAGGAAAGCATTGCCTGCTTAACCACTTTCTTCAATAAAATTTACAACGAAGGAAAAATACCAGATGATTGGTTAGAGTCACTGTTTATAACATTACCAAAGAAAAGCAGGCCCACCAAATGCAGCGAATTTAGACTACTCAGTTTCATGAGTCACACACTAAAGATACTCGTACGAATTATACAAAACCGAGTATTCCTTCTATGCGAAAGTAGGATGGGTGATAAGCAATTTGGATTTAGAAACGGCCTAGGAACTAGAGAGGCACTATTCTGTATGCGCGTTCTATTATAAAAAACGGGCAGCAGGACTTGACCACTATGATATAAGACTGCTGAAATACTTATATTACAATCAAGTAGCCTATATCCAAATTGGAGACAGTCCGACTGAAAAACTATTCATCAAACGTGGAGTACGGCAGGGTTGTATTTTGTCACCCACTCTTTTTAATCTGTACTCTGAAGAAATCTTTAGGGAGGCTTTGGATGACAGGCAAGAGGGAGTAAGACAAGGTGGAGAAGTAATCAACAATATTAGATACGCTGACGATACAGCCATTCTTGCAGAAAATTTACAAGATCTCCAAATATTACTAAATCTAGTCAGTGAAGCAAGTTATCGGAGAGGCCTTAAAATCAACATTTCAAAGACAAAGTGGAAGGCAGTTGGAAAGATCAATATAGATCAAGGTCTGATTTCTCTTAATGGAGAGGAGATCGAAAGGGTAAATCATTTCAAATATCTTGGCAGCTGGTTAAATGTAAATTGTGACTCTGATAAAGAGATAATAACCAGGATTGAAATATCACGTAAGGCTTTTATGACCTGGAAACCAGTTTTATGCAACAGAAACCTGTCGATGAATACTCGTAAGCGGGTCCTGAAATGTTATATGTGGTCCATCCTATTGTATGGTTGTGAGACATGGACGTTAAAAACCACAATGCTAAACAAGTTAGAAGCATTCGAATTGTGGTGCTATAGGCGAATCCTAAAGATATCGTGGGTTTCGCACACTTCCAATAAAGATATTCTTCAAATGATCAATGACGTTGCAGGGTTCAAAAGCCGCAGTCAGAGTAGATGGAGAACTGACTCCCCTGTTTAACATCAACATGTGAGTAAGACAGGGAGATGCCCTATCAACCATGCTATTCAACCTAGTTCTTGAGGCAGTCATCAGAAAAACCAATATAACCGGCCATACAAACACCAAATCAGTACAAATTACTGCATATGCAGACGATGTAGCCATCATTAGTAGGAATAAGCCACGACTAATGAAAATGTTCAAACAAGTTGATCCTGAAGCAAGAAAAAGAGGTCTTAAAATAAACGAAGCAAAAACGAAGTATATGACAGTCAAAAGAATAACTGACAATAAAATAATATCACAATAGACAACTATACTATCGAACGAGTGGATGCCTTTACATATCTCGGCATAGAAATCAATCAGAAGAACTCCGTAAGTAGCGAAATTAATGCACGTATTTCCAGCGGGAATCGTACATACTATGCTAATAAAAGATTGATGACATCCAAATTATTAGACAAAAGAACCAAAATGACTCCCCACAGAACACTAATTAGACCCGTAGTAACCTATGGATATGAAACTTGGGTAATGACGAAAAAAGGTGAAGCCCAACTCAGGACATTCGAGAGAAAAATACTGAGGAAAGTAGATGGCCCGGTACAAGAGGAAGATGGCACATGGAGAATCAGGAGAAGCGACGAGGTTAATGAGTTAAATGAAGGTTATGACATTGTAAGATTTGTGAAAAGTCAAAGACTGTCATGGCTGGGACATGTGCAGAGACAAAACGATGCAAAAACAACAAAGAAAATGTTACAATGGAAGCCAATAGGAAGGCGAAAAAAAGGAAGACCCAGAACAAGATGGTTGGATGACGTGGAAGAGGACCTGAAAACAATGAACATAAGACAATGGAGAAGAAGGGCACAAGAGAGATCTGAATGGAAGGGCATAGCCAGACAGGCAAAGACCCATCCAGGATTATGATGCCAAAAGAAGAAGCAGAAGATATAACTTTTTTCACTATCCTTTAACCTTTTATTCTTTACCTGTATGTCATTGGTCATAATGTATTTTTCGTTTTTTACCTTTATTTGCCTTTTTTAAAAACACTACAAATTGAAGAAATAGACGTTGTTTCTGCCATGTTTCTTACATATGTAACCTTTTTACACTGACCTCAAATTTCAGTAATAAAAATTGTAATAGTTTAATTCGCCTAGCGACTAAAGGATGGCACCACTGTATATTAAACTGTATAAGTAACCATTTTTCATTATAACATCACATGAAAAATTGTCAGTTGCAACGTTTTTAGAGGAACAGAAAGAACGAATTCAGAGCATTCTATAAGAAAGTTAACATAAACAGAAAAGATTTTAAGGTAACCACATGAAAATGCAGAAGTCAGAATAGCAACCTATTAACAACAAGGAACGATGTATTGAATAGATGATGGATGGTTGACGAAAGAGATGAGGTAAGGGGAACAGACGAGAGGAAACCACCAAAGATTCTTGAAGTTAAAGATGCAGTGAAAAAACTAGCCAGAAACAAATCACCTGGAATAGATAATCTCTCAGTTGAACTATATAAAGAAGATGACCATGATACCCTAATGACATTTTAGCAGCGTATATGAAATATGGACACAGAAATCCCCCCCCCCCCTTCAATGATTGGAATATTGGAATACTTTGTACCATACACAAAAAAGGAGATATCTTTGAATGTTTTCACAGAGGAATTACGCTTCTAAATGCAGCGTATAACATATTTTCCGCAGTACTATGTCATTGTATGACACCATATGCAGAACGGATAGTAGGAAAATACCAACACAGCAGGTTGGTTTTAGGGGTGGTGAATCGATAATTTATTAGATTGTAACCCTGAAACAAATTTTGGAAAAAAACACTGGAATATGTCATTGATCTTCTTCTTAAAGTGCCCTCTCCTCAATGGAGGTTGGCTACTACAATTTTAAACTCTTCTCTATCTTCAGCTGTTCTTATTAGCTGTTCAAAATTTAGCCCTGTCCATTGTCGGATGTTTCCGAGCCACGATAGTCTTTTTCTTCCTAGTCCTCTCTTTCCCTCGATTTTTCCTTTCACTATAAGTTGGGCATATTGGTACTTATTATTTCTCAGTATGTAGCCTAGGTATGATGTTTTTCTAACTTTTACTGTGTTAAAAAGTTTTCTTTCCTTGCCTATTCTATGTAACACTTCTTCCTTTGAGGTATGCGATGTCCATGAAATTTTGAGTATTCTCCGGTAGATCTACATTTCAAAGGCCTCCAATTTATTTACGGTTGATGTTTTAAGGGTCCACGTTTCAACTGCATCTAGAAGAGTCGACCAGACGTAGCATTTTGGTAAACGTAGTCGAATTTCGAGTTTTGTTCGAGAATCACAAAGCAGTTTTTTTATTTTTTCCAAAGATTTTCTGGCCTGTTCTATTCTCGATCTTTTTTCTAGATCAGGATTTAGGCTGCTATCGATCCAACATCCCTGGTACTTAAATCTATTGACCTGTTCTAAAATGTGCCCATTTATTGTGCAAGGTTGAGGTACGTTTTGGTTTTTTCGGATTGACATCACTTTGGTTTTTTTAATGTTTATTTTCATACCAAATTGCTCACAGGTCGAATTGGTCTTGACGATGAGTCGTTGTAGACCTGAGTCGGAATCCGCAATTAACACTGTATCATCGGCGTATCTGATACTGTTGATATTTACGCCATTCACATTGACTCTATCCTTGGAATTCTCCAATGCTTCTTTAAATAGAAACTCGGAATAAAAATTAAACAGCAGAGGCGACAGAACACATCATTGTCTAACTCCCCTCCTAATTTCTACTTCTGCGGATGTGGAACCTTCGATCCTAACTCTGGCGTTTTGGTTCCAGTACAAGTTTTTTAAGAATGTCTTGACTTTTCTATCTAAAACCGACTTCTTGCAAACGTTCTAATAGTAGGTCGCTCTATCAAATGCTTTTTCAAAGTCTAAGTCATCGATACTCATCACATATTTATATCCTACGACTCTGTGAATAGAAGAAAAATGTTCAAAGCATTGAAAGAGCTGGGAATACCAAATCAGTTGGTAAATTTAACAAAACTAACTCTTCAACATGACAATGGAGTATAGAGAAGACGATACCACTTTGAACTTTACAAAATATACCAGGAATCTGATATCGTAAAACATATTAAGATAGGATGTCTGAGTTGGATAGGGCATGTAATGCGGCTGAAACAAAATAACCCAGTTAGAAAAATGCTCCTTGATAGACCTATTGGCCAGAGAATAAGAAGAAGACCTAGAACAAGGTTCCTTAATAACATCGATGAAGATATGAGAAATATGGGAATACGTGCTGGGCGGAGAAAGACGATGGATAGGGATGACTGGAGAGACATTCTTGAGGAGGCTAGGACCCACGTAAGGTTGTAAAGCCAGAATGATGATGATATCATCATTCAGGTCAATAATAAATTTCTAGAAACCTGTTTTTAATAGTACATTTATTTCCACCATTCATGCGGAAGTGCCCAATTTTCTTACAGTATTCTTCAGCTTTGATTACTTTGGTGATTCTTTTCTGTCAGAGGTCTTTGGCAGTATTATTTATTTTTAATTACTACAATTACCTTTTATTCAAATTGTATTTGCACGCCTTATACCTAGTTTAAATTGTCCCTAAATTAACTCTATAGGATTGAAAATACAAAAATAGAGAGGCAGTCTTAATATAGTATGTCCATGCTTTTCGGCAATACTCTCTATGGCGTATAATTTGTTAAATTGCTTCCAGTGTAGAACTTCAATAAATTGTTTTTTTTTTGTATAAAAATCTTCGAAATACAAATGTGTTTCAATTAATATTGTCCTGAAGCTATTTTCTTGTGGCATCTTAACGCTATTGGCTAGGTATTTTTGTTGGCAATAAGTCACAATTTTACTTTAAGATTAAGTTCAATTGACGTTTCGAAGTAGGTAATTGTAATGTAGGTACATTAATTGTAATGAAAGTAGTGTTCCTTAGAATTATGAAAACAATAAATGACCAAATATTTTTTAAAATTTTCTAATAAATACTTATGGCTTCTATCTGTGTACATATGTTTGTAAATCGAGAAACTTTTTTCAACGGATGTAATGGGAGCATATTTTAAATATACAAAATATTTGGTTCTAAATCCATTTCTTTGGAAAAATTACCAATAAGAACGTCAGCTACATCAGTATGTTTCTGAAAACCATTGTTCTTTTGAATTTGAATTATTGTTTCAAAGTTTTGAAAATTATCTTTTCCAGTGTCAGTATCACCCTTACCAAGCTGATCTAATTTCTTTTATTAAGGCTATGCTTTCTACCAAAGATAACTTTAATGATCCTAGTGAGTAATAGCTTTTTGAAGCAAACTTAAATTTGATTTAATGAATGAAAGTTGCTGCCGAAGACCGTTGTTTTTAAAAATTTGTTTAGCATCTAGCAGAGATTGATTGGAAACTGTCATCCGTTAAAGCGTCAGTTATATTTTTTAAATCTTTAAACTAGTCCAGAAATATATGTATCTACCTAGGCCAAATTCTGAAATTTGGCAAAGAAAACCAATGTGCGGAAATCACTAAAAGAGCAAGACTGGCATGGGCAGGATTCGATAAACTCAGTTGGATATTGAAGAACCTCAAAATACCTCAGTACTTGAGGAGCAAAGTGTTTAACCAATGCATCCTTCTTATCATGACATATGAATCTCAAACCTGGACCCTAACTAAATTAAATATGAATAAACTAGTCACAACAGAAAAAGCAATGGAAAGAGAAATGTTAGTTATACGACTATCAGATTAAAAGGAACGATTGGGTAAGATCAATAACATAAGTTGAGGATATCACGACAAAAATTGCCAAACTAAAATGGAGCTTCGCAGGTCACACTACGAGACAAAAAGACCATCGTTGCAACGTCACAATACAACATTGGAAACCTTACAATGGTAAACGACCAAGAGAAATATCACAGATGAGATGGGTGGATGACATCAAAAGAATAGCCGGAACAAATTGGGAGTATGTTCCTCAGGATGGAAGGAGTTGGGAGAGACCTATATCAAAAAGTATACGAGAGAACGCTAAGAAGAAGAAGAAGAAAAAGAAAACGAACTAGTCTGAATAGAAAAAATCGGCTTCCATTTATGTTACCCATCGTATTGGAATGGGTTCTGGGGGAAGTTGAATATTTAGAAGCTAGGTTGAATTTTCTGAATACGAGATTTGAGAAATACTTTTTTATGCTTTATATCAGAGAAAGAAAAAAAAACTTTTTTCTAATTTATTCCGCAACTCTGTTTATTCCATGTGCTAAACAAGTATCTATACGTTAAGTTGGTATAAAATATTTTTAAATTTTGTACTGCTGTAACCATATCTGGTGTAGCATCGGATAAAAAAGTAATAATTTATTGCTAGGAAGAGCTGTAGGAAGAAAATTTTTGATATTTCTTCTTGTACAAAACGTACTATTGTTACAGAGTTGATTTTTTCTTTTTGCTTGCATGAACTTAAATCAAATTTTGGTAAGATCTGATCGCTTAGTACATATCTTCTCTGAATCAGTGGTTTCGTCAACCCACACGTAGAAGTAGTTGTCACTATTAGTTCTTATATTATCTACTACTGACAAGTACAACAAGTTGACATGGTTTCTCTTTGAGTCCTTGTAATAGTTAATTTATCATAGATTTAAAGAGATTAATGCACGGCACAAGTCTTCATTAAAAGTATCTTGTTCGTGTTCTGCTTTCGAACTTGACCGAAAAGACTTAAAAACTGAACTGATATTTTTCTACAGATTTAGTTTTGTCTTTTTTAAGCTAAATGTGTTTTAGTTATAACATGTTGATCTAGAACCGATTTCTTTATAATCTTAAACTAAAGGCTTCAATAGAAAAAATTCCATTCAACTAGCTGCACTATTATTGCATGGCAGTCACTGATATTTCAGCAAAAGCTAAAATATTTATTTTATGATAAAATATACATAAATAGATGTTGGTACTTGTTTGTGTAAAATTTAGAGGTCGCTGGTTAAATTAAATTAGAATAATAATGGGAAAAAATGCAATATTTTGACTTTAAATAAATTAGCGAAAAAGAGCAAATATTATTGTGAATAAATTACGAGAAATATCTGGCGTTACTCATTACTGTTATCTGTACAAAGAATCTAGACTTACCTTTCGAAATATTGGTGTGGTAATCGTAGCAGGCAGTAGAATTTGTCGATACGCGTCGCGACGCTAAGGGACGCCCGGCGCCGAGGCTCTTAAGATTACTAAACCGATAAACTGGATGTTTTTAGTACGCTGTCTCGATAGGAAGTGTTTATTTCTTGAGTTGGTCAGAAACCCTCTGGCCACGCTTCGAGGTGGCCTGTAGAGCGAGGGTATACCAATAATTAACTCTATTGTATTGCAATTTTGAATGGCAATAATCCAACTTAATGGTCAAAGTAATATGCTACTTTCCAAAAATAACAAAAGTGAAAGTCAAATTCTCTGTACTTAAAACAGACAAAAAATAATATCTTTTATAGCAAATGAGTAGTTTGAACATATCATTAACACCTTAAGCGCCACCATATAATGAAAATTGTTGGTCCCTGAGACCAATTTTGTTTTGTAATAGTCTCTGTTTGCTAAGGCATTTTATAATCTATATGAATAAAATTTTTGGGTACCTGTCATTTTTTTATGAATTTTGAAAGATTTCTTTGTGGCCTAAGGTTTGTGCCACGCGGTTCAAAGAATTTATATTGCTTTTACGGAGCCATGTGCTACATACGTTGTGCCATGGCACTGCTTGGTATTCTAGGACAAAGTAACCGTCTCGAGAATCAAGCGACTTGTGCAAGCCAGTCTGTTGTTAGCTCCTTAGATGAACAGAGTTTTTAAAAATAGAAGTGTAGTAAAGTGAATGTTTCTGCAACTACGGCGCAGAAACCCTAACACTCATAAGAATAACAGTGAGTAAAAAGGAAAGTGCGAAAGTTGCGAAAAGGGCAATGGGGAGAATAATGTTATTGATTTCTCTACATGATAGAATACCCAATGCTACTATACGCAAAAGATCAGGAGTAGCAGACGTTATTGAAAGGATACCAACACTAAAATGGAACTGGGCAGGTCATGTAGCAAGATCAGTTGATGACCGGTGGACAAAAACAATTTTGGAATTTAGACCCCGAATACAAGCTAACAGAAATAGAGGTCGACCCCCAACGAGATGGACAGATAACATAAAAAGAGTGACTACAAATTGGATTCAGATGGGGCAAAATCGGACTAAGTGGAAAAGCATGCGAGAGGCCTATGTTTAGCAGTGAACGTTAAAGGCTAGTTGATGATAATGAAAGTGAATGTAAACAAGGTGTACGCACAATAGGAGATTAGGTAAAAAGGGCAGAAACGCATTTTACAGTTGTGGGATAAACTAATGTCGGATAAGGAAAGTGATTCTGTAATAATAGGTGATGTTTATTTGTCTGATTCTTACTGTTCTTGTTGGCAACTAGTTTCTAGTTGCAAGACGTTAGTGCAGTTTTGTCCCAAAACAGGGTAAGATAATATTCATTAAAATTTACAAAATGTAGGCAATGTTATTAAATACGTAATTTCCCAGTACAGAACTGAAAGTGAGCCAGAAAATAGAAGTAATCATCAAGATGGCCTAATTGACTTCAATAACTTACAGTAGAACCCTGCTGACGGATCATCTTTTAAGAATTTTGACTTTGATGGAAAATATACTGGAGTTAGAGCTCAAATCTATGAAGATTATATAATTAGGGATACCGTATAATTGGAGATGATAGTTTTTTTGAAGTTATTTGTTTGTGACGAAGTGATTATTCTCAGAATTAACGAAACCAACCTCTATGGCGAGCAATGTTTGGCGAAAGAAGTACTGACATAAAAATTGCGCATCAAAAAGTGGACTCCAATTGATCATCTGGAAATGCAAAGGTTTATTGGCATCCTATTAGGGATGGGCTTGTGTAAGTTGCTCACTATACGATCGCATTGGAAAAAATCATTGGTATATCAAAATGAAACCAGCCGTCTTATGCCGAGAAACCGTTTTAAGTTATTGCTAACTAAGTGGCATCAGCCCAAAGAACAGGCAGGCTTCAGGGCAGGATATGGCACAAATGACCATTTGCATACCATAAAGATCTTAATAGAAAAGTGCATCGAGTACAACATACCACTGGTTCTTGCATTTGTCGATTACGAAAAGGCTTTTGATTCTGTAGAGTTTGAAACAATACTGGAAGCCCTAAATCAAAGCCGAATATATTACAGGTACACGACACTAATCAAAAACATCTACGAGAACGCTACATCAAGTATACGACTACACGAAGACACAGAAAAATTCAGCTTAGGTCGAGGAGTTAGACAAGGAGACAATATTTCACCAAAATTGTTCACGGCAGCTCTAGAGTCAATATTTAAGAGCACTCAATGGCAATGTATGGGCATCAATATAGATGAAGAAAGATTAAATCACCTAAGATTTGCAGATGATGTTGTATTAATCGCAGATAATTTACAAGATACAGTTTCTATAATGCATTCGCTTAAAAGTCTGTCTGAAAGAGCAGGATTAAAGATAAACTTTGAGAAAACTAAACTTATAACAAATCTCGTAATGAGTGGAAATATAACTATTGACAATAATACCATACAACAAACAGACACTTACAAATATCTGGGACACGAAATCAAAATAAGCAGAGACAATCAAACACATGAAATACAGAGGCGAATAGGCCTAACTTGGGCAGCATTTGGCAAATTAAGCCATATTCTAAAAAGTTCAATTCCCATGTGTCTCAAGCGAAAGGTTTATAACCAATGTGTTTTACCTGTACAAACTTATGGAGCAGAGACTTTAACACTCAAGCAAAAATCTGCGAATAAACTCAGAGTTACATAACGAGCCATGGAACGTGCAATGCTGAACGTAAGCCTTCGAGACCACATAACAAACCAACAAATTAGGCAAAGATCAGGAGTTCAAGACGTCATCGAAAGAACCACGTCGCTTAAGTGGAACTGGGCAGGGCACTTAGCCAGAGCACAAGATGGACGGTGGACAAGACGTATTATGGAATGGAGGCCCAGAAACTATAAAAGAAGCCGAGGACGACCACCGACTAGATGGACCGATAATATAAAACGTGTAGCGGGAAACTGGCTACAAGCGATTCAGTGTAGAGAACACTGGAAAGAACTGAGGGAGGCCTATGTCCAGCAGTGTACGCGATTGGCTGATTGATGATGAAGTGGCATTTTAGCGATAATAATAACAATGCTTTTGCAGACGACAGACTTCGCAAAATTATCTACCTCCCCTCCTTACAGTTTTTTTAAAAAACTTTAAAAAAGTGTTAATGCCTTGTAAAAAAGAGTGCATTGACGAGACGATGGTACCATTTCGTGGTCGACTAAAAAAAATAAAAGACACAAGTTCCGTATAAAACTGTACAAGTTGTGTACGGAAGGAGGGTACACTTACAATTTTCGGGTTTACTGTGGAGCGGATACCGAAAATGGCGGTCAAGCATCGTGTTTGCTCTAATGGACGATCTTCTGAATTCTGGTAGAGAACTGTATACGGATAATTATTATACAAGTGTCTTCTTGGCAACCAAACTATTAGAACGAAAGACGCATCTGGTGGGCACCCTCTTACATCGGTCAAACTGGTAGAAACTTTGATAAACGAATAGCAGACGGTGGACGTAAGAATAGCAGAACATAAAAGGGCTTTTAAGAATAGAAAACCAGATTCGACATACGTACTTCACCTTCTAAATCATAATCATTCTTTTAATGACAAATTTAAAATTCTTCACATTCAAAATAAAGGCCTTAAGCTATCTTTGTTAGAATCTATGGAAATCAACAAATTAAAAAACACAGATATAATTCTGAATGACCAACTTGAGACAAACAGTTCTCCCCTCCTCAACCTATTTCATTAGAGACTATAAATTTGTAAACCCAAGCCAAAAATAGATCACTTGAGAAAGGCAATCAGCCGAAACAGCTGTAGTGATAAGAGTTAAAATAAATTTTGTGGAAGTTTAAAAACAAAGTTTTCAAATCAACAAATTAAAAAACACAGATATAATTCTGAATGACCAACTTGAGACAATCAGTTCTCCCCTCCTCAACCTATTTCATTAGAGACTATAAATTTGTAAACCCAAGCCAAAAATAGATCACTTGAGAAAGGCAATCAGCCGAAGCAGCTGTAGTGATAAGAGTTAAAATAAATTTTGTGGAAGCTTAAAAATAAAGTTTTCAGTGTTTTATTGTTACATAAAATGAATTTCCATCAAGTAACGGTCGAATCCATCAATTATTAAAAAAGACTATATTAGAAATCAATACTAGTAATACATTTAGGATAACATTGTGTACGAAGCAATGACTAATGAAAAAATAAGTAAAAATTGTAAGATTGGCAAATGGATTTAGTGTCCAATGTCATATAAACACAAACAAACAGCAATGAATAACTAAAGATATATTATCTATCTATACAGCAACAGTCGAGCTTGGTTAATTTGTTAACTGTTTGTGGCAAAATTATAAGTACTAAATATTTAATACTTTCTTATATTTGATATTTTATTTAAAATATTTTATTGATTGCATAAATTAACGTTAATAAAACGGGAACAATATATTTAAATTTTAATATAGTACTGTTTGGGAAAAATTTAATATTTTACATTTTTTTCACTTTCTTTTACTGAACTATAATGTGATCTTATTTAACACGTAAAGTGCCACGTGGTAGAGTGCGTGTGCCATACCCAATTTTATTTTTCGACCTGCGTGGCACATATGTTGTGCCTAAATGCAGTCTGGTATTTGGAGGATCGTGGCTTACACGGTGTGCCGCACTTGTGTAGTATTTATATGGAAGTTGAAAATATGTGGCCTGGAAAACCAAGTAGTGATTTTGGTCCGAAAAAATATTATACCTATATAGTATCGTAATCATCAGAGCTTTTTATTCCGGGTGTAATGTTTGCCGCTCTTACTTAGAGCGCTCTGATTCGCTTATTGCGGTGAATCACTCCGCATTTCACTTGTATGTTGCCAAAGTTTATTGTATGACTTGGCTTTCGTTACAATTTTCTTCCACTCATTTCGATATGTGCATAGTTCCCTCCAGTTTCTCACTTTAAGATTTTTGATATCTCTCATGACATGGTCCTCCCATCTCTCTTTCGGTCTTCCCCTTAGTCTTTCAGTTGCTGGTTTCCATCTGGTGATCTTCTTATTCAGTAGGTCGTTTTTCCTTCTCTCTATGTGTCCGAGCCATCTCAGCCTCTGTGATTTATTAACCTAACTATCTCTTCTCCCTTCATTATGTCTCTTAGTTCATGGTTCATTTTTCTCTCATTTCTCCGTTGTCCATTCTTATCGGGCCCATAATCCGTCTGAGGATTGTCCTTCCGAAAATTTTAAATTTTTCTTTCGATATTTCTTCATTTTTCTTGTAATGGCCATTCATTATTACTCCCAAATATTTAAATTGTTGGATTCTTTCAAAAGTGTAGTTTTCTATTTTAATTTCTCTTGTCCTGTTATCTTCTCTTCTAGAGCAGAGTAGATATTTTGTTTTCCCTTCATTAATTTCTAGACCTCTTTCCGTGCTTCTTTTGCCAGGATTGTTACTGTTTCTTTTAATGTTTTTTTGTCTCTTCCCATAAGAACTAAATCATCTGCATATGCAACTATTTGTGTTGAGGAGTGGGCTATAGTTCCTTTAATTTTGCCGGCCTTGACTGTTCCTTCTACTGTTATGTTGAATAATGTGGTTGACAGGGAATCGCCTTATCACACTCCTGTTTCTATTGCAATTGATTTTGTGCTACCTTCTTGTGTTGTTACTTTAGCTCGAGCTTCATCTATGGTCATTTTTGTTAATCTGGTTAATTTTGGTGGTATATCTTGATTTTTCATTTCAATAAATAATTTATTTCTTCCAATACACTCAAAGGCTTGTCTCAAGTCTACGAAGGAGATATGGAGTTTTGCGTTGTGTTCGTGGCATTTTTAGATTGTTTGTGTAACTATGTGAATGGCATCTGTAGTGGATCTGCTATCTCTGAATCCTTGCTGGTAGTCCCCAATTTTTTTTTCTGTGAATTGAGTGAGTTTTATTTGATGAGGGCTGTTAGAATTTTATATGTTATGCTTAGTAGAGATATTGCTCCATAGTTGTTACAGTTTCATCTTCTTGAAGTTTGCATAAACCAGGACTACTTTTAATTTAATAATAAAATATATACAAATAACAGTGCAGGACTTATAATGGGTAATCTCTAAGCCCGTTGCTATCAGATATTTTTATAGATCATCTAGAGACAAAGATTTCAAAACATCCCGTATTCAAACAGTTTTTATATTGGTGGAGATACGTAGACGACGTACTGGTATGTTTCACAGGAACTAACAGGCAACTCGACCAATTTTTATCGTATATTAATTCACTTCATAGTCATATTGAATTTACAATAGAAACAGAACAAAATCAATCCATAATTTTTTTAGATTTAAAAATTAGCAGACTTCAAAACAAACATGACTTCTCCATATTTCATAAACCTACCCATACTGACACGACTATACACAATTCATCATCCCATCCAAAACAACATAAACTGGCAGCTTATCATAGTATGTTACATAGATTAACAGAAATTCCGATGTCAAAATACAACTTTGAGACAGAATTAAATATAATTAAGCAAATAGCAGTAAACAACGGATACAACGAACAAACAATTAATAAAATGTTAAATCAAAAACTACACAAGAAAGCCCTGAAATTAGTATTTCCACCACCAGAGAAAAAACCCAGTACCTTCTGCTCGATTACATATACAGGCAAAATAACAACAAAAATTGCCAAACACATAAAAAAGAAAGGAATAACACCAGCTTTCCGAACAAATAACAACCTAGGCAAAAGTATTAAAAATAACAAGAGCCAAAATAAAAAACTCTTAAATAGTGGTGTGTACAACCTTCAATGTGACGACTGCCCAAAAACTTACATCGGTCAAACTGGTAGAAACTTTGATAAACGAATAGCAGAACATAAAAGGGCTTTCAAGAATAGAAAAACAGATTCGACATACGCACTTCACCTTCTAGATCATAATCATTCTTTTCCATTAGCCATCACGATTTAATATTAATTGTGAAATATTGTTTTTCGGTAATTCTAACGTTTGTTCATCTAAATTGTGATTGATCTGATTTAAAGTTGTTGAAATAAAGTTTACTATAATTTCTCCTATATTACTTTAATTATCGTTGTGTATCTGTGTATTATTATAAGTAGGGTTGTTAAAATTATAACAAGGCTGACTTTGTATTTTTGGTGTTTGCAAGATTTTTCTGTGCCCTTCCATTATTTCTTTGTCTACGTTACTAAAATCAATATTACTTGATTGTTTTCATTTATAGATTGTATATTTATTGGAATTACTTTCTTGTTCTTTACATACTGTTGAATAATATTTTCTATATTTATTATTAGCTTCGTAAAATGTTAAATAATCTTTTTAATATACTCCTGTTTTTCTCTTTCCGTACAATTTACTTCCGTGTCAGTAGGGCTATGTTTTCCTTTACACAATACACAAAATAAATTGTTCGGATTGGAACAATTTGATTTATTATGTTCTTCACCGCATCTTTCACACCTATCTTTTCCTCTACATTGAGCACCTATATGCTCAAATCTCAAGCACTTTAAACGTTGGATGATTCTGGGTGTGTAATTTTCAACCTCGTATATCATTTTTTCTAATACTACGTTTGTAGGTATAGACTAACCTTTAAAAAATACTATTACAGTTCTTGTTTTTACGTACATAGTTGATGCATTTTCTTGTACCACTTTTCATATTATTTTTTTTTACATGTATGACTTCAAACCTCGTTCTAAACCTAGGTTGAATTAATGATAACAAATCATCCTCTTCTATATATTTATCTACAGATGTTATAACACCTTTTCTTTGTGTAAAAAACGTAGAAATATATGACTCATATTGTTTGCTTTTTAAAATGTCAGATTCAATTATTGAGTTCTACCTTAATTTTATTCCTACTAACTACCGTAATTGGTGTGATAATATTTTCAATTTCAGGTACTGAACGTAAAATTAATCGGGCCGTGCCTATCCTGTTTAATTTGCCGATATTACGCTTTTTATTTTCTATCTGTACTATACTATACAGTGCTTTTCAGATAAAACTATCCACCTTAAATAACTTTTGAACCTCTAATTTTTTGGAAAAACACAAAATTACTTTAATTAATATCTGAAGGGGGAGGCATAATATCATATTTAAGGTTGCTGGAAAATGCACCCTCTCACACCCTGTATCAACCCTTTATTTTTCTTAAATTACTTCCGGCTTTTTTTATTTGATATTTGAATTCTCCTTTTTGTACTGATTTCAGAAATGTACAATACATGATACTTGAAGTGATTATTTTATGAGAAAAGTAAATACAAAAGCAAGAAAATTGGATTGAAAAAAAATTATTTTTTAACAATTTTATTACACACATTTAGAACAAACATTTCACCACTAAAATTTTTTACAATAATTGTTTAAAATGACTGCCTTTCACTTCCATACAATAGTACAATCTATTTTGAAATTCTTCTCTGACATTGCTTAACACGTCTGCATTTAATTGTCGACATTCATCCTCTATTCCTTGTTGTAAATCATCTAGATATTCTGGTTGAGTAGCATAATTTTTGTTTTTAAATACTCCCATAAGAAGAAGTCTAGGGTGTTCAATCCGGTGACCTAGGTGGCCAATCGATCATCTGTCGTCTTTTAGCTATCCAAGGACCGGGAAACGTTTCGTTTAAAAATTATCGCACAGGTAAAGCAAAGTGTGGAGAAGCTCCATCATGTTGAAATACAACCAAATCATCGGAAAGGTTATCATCATTTGCTACTATTGTTCTAACGATCAACCACTTGCCTATATATTTCAAGATACGATGCACCATTTAAGTTTCCAGTGATAAAGAAGGGTCCGATAATGTGATTACGTAGGATACCACACCATACGTTTAACCTTTGAGGATGCTGTATGTGAAAATCGCGTACAATATGTGGATCACTCTCAGCCCAGTATCGGCAATGATATCTGTTCACCTAACCGTTTAATGAGAATGAGCATTCATCCGAGAAGCAAATATTGTTTAACAATTGTGGATTGTTAATGATGCATTTTATCATTAATTCGCAACATTCGGGACGACGATCAAAATCTTCTTCATTTAACTCTTGTACTAATTTAATTTTATATGGATAAAACTTAAATTTATGGAGGACTCGGAAGGCTGTAGAAGATGAAACACCGATTGCTCTGCTTATTGTTGACAGTGACTGTGATTGTTAAGAGTCTAAGTTAACTTGTCCTAAAACAGCTACTTGGATTGCTTTTTTAATTACAAGTTTCTGTCGGTTATGTTTTTATTGCAAACTGAACCTCTTGATCTAATTTTTTCTACATCAGTTCAATCACACACTTATGAGTTGCATGTCTATTGTGGTGTTTGACGTGTTTTTGCGTTTTTCCAAAAAATTAGAGGTTCAAAAGATATTTAAGGTGGATAGTTTTATCTGAAAAGCACTATATGTACTGTACTATATATGGTGCATTATCTCCTAATTTATATCTATTATTTTAGTCTTAAATTTAAACTTGGATTACCTGATCTATTTATTTTACTAAATTGGGTCAAAGTTGCATCGATATTAAAATCAAATTAGTTACATACCTCGTTAGTGCTAGTTGTTTGGCTTTTTTCGTTCCTTACCTTATCATTTTCCTAATGTTGCTATTTTTTTTATTTTGCAAATTTCATCATCCTATCTTCTCCTAATTCTATATAAAATTTCCCTCTATCTGGAGGCTTTGGTGGAATTTCTTCCATGTCGGTTTCTAAACGTTTCACTTACTACACACAAAATATATACTTTCTTACAGACCACTAGTTTAATGCTGCTTTACACTACAAGTGATACTGTAAAAGTGAAGAAAAACCTAAAATTGATATTTTTTGTGAGATCTTCAAAATATCTGTCTTTTGATTTGACGTTTATTTGCAGTGTATAGTTACTCATTAGACTTTACTCGTAATTTGTTATCATTTATTACCGATTTAATATTTTTATTTCGTCGAACAGGAAAAAAAATTTAATTTTAATGCACTTTATATCTTTCTAATTAAATAACGATCTGTCGAGCGATATAAATACCGGCAACGTCGATGTCGATTTTATGACCGCGGTTCTCCAATACCATGTCGCTCCAACTTCCGATTCTCTTCAGCCTCCAGTGTTTGTCGTGCTCTCGTCCTGTTTATACGTTTCTCCTCCAAACCAGGCTCATCTGTTCATATACACAACCATCTCTAATCTACTAAGTAGTCATCATGAAGACGTCTTCGTTTTCGCTCAGGGTTATGAGGAGGGTAAGGGTTGGATGTCCATGTCGTACAAGCTGCTTCTTGTTGGCAATGCAAACAACTGTCTCGATGTGCTTTTGATGTTCTTCGATGTTTTTATATTTAATTCAAAATAAAAGTTATTAAAAAAAAAGAAATAAATAAAATCCCCACTTTGTATATTTTATTTATGACAGATAACAAATGCTACCTGTTGGATTTAATCATTAGGTTGGAATGGTTTTGACTGTTAACCTAATGTAGAACAACAGTTAGCATAGTGAATGTTTATATAAAAAATAGTTTGTAGATAAAATCAACCATTATTTACGTTGATTCCGTTTAAAAAAATGCTTATATACTTTATTATATTATACCTTTAATATTCTATTTGTTATATATATATATATATATATATATATATATATATATATATATATATATATATATATATATATATATATATATATATATATATATATATATATATATATATATATATATATATATATATATATATATATGTATACTTATAGTTTTAATGTCAGTGAAACATTAATAATTGTAAGTCGTTGTTTGTTAATGGAAATGCATATAAATTGCTATTTGATAAGATGATTCTTTAATCCAAAATATATGAATACAGGGTGGTAATTATGTCGGTAAACAAATCAGAAAATTTAAGGAATGTAAGCCTTTTTCTTTATTTAAACTTTTATAAAATATATAATATAAATTCATTTGAACTAGGTTTTTCACATCACTTGCATAAATTTTATTCCATTTTGTGAGCATATGTCATTATTTTACAGTTATTATTGCTGACATCATTATTAATTTTTAATAATAACATAACCCACATATGTGAATGTCTATATAAATTTATATACATTGGGGGCCAAAATTATCTAATAAATTCATTTTTTTGAAAATTGGAGGTTGATTTTTATTTTTAAATTATAATTATTTAGCGCATATTATCATAGTAACGACGTTATCCATTTCAAGGATATATAATTCTTTATTTAGTGATATAAACATACATTAATTATTTATACAGAATAGGCAAAATATATTTTTTAACTAACTTAGTTGACACAACTAGAAGTATGTGTATAATTTATTTAATACCAAATATATTTTACTGCTACCAGTAAATAAAAAAAAATGTTTACTTGACAAGTGCAAATTGCTTTTCACTTAAATTAAATGATATCTACCTACCTCTTGACAGTAATCTAACCGGTGACGACAATCATCTAACATTTTATATTATGTTTATCATTTTTGGAGTTATATTACGAATTTCCAATATATATATTATTGTGATATTCTAAGTCTTAGTGCGCCAAGCAATTAATTAGATAATTAATTCATTAATTAATTAAAATTATTTGAATGATATGATTATGATTATATTGCACGTTTTAATTCTCTTATCTCAGGGTTATATTCGTACTTCAATGTCTATGCTTTACATGTGAAAGGTAAGGTCCAAAGAATACCGGAATAATAAAAAACATATATGATATAACATTATATATTGAAATAAAAATAATGAAATAAAATTCACACTCGAATGTTTTCAATAAACAATATCTCATATAATGATTCTCAAAATTTTGTTCTACGTACGTGAACCTTCAAAATTAATGGTACAAACAATATTAGTTAAAATCTCAAAATCCCAATTATTATTCTAAATCTCCTAATCAAAATATTTATATCTTTTCTAAAGTAATTGTAAAAATTGTGTTATCAATAAAAGAAAAACTGCAGAAAAACAAAACTATCTCTCTCTGATGATGAGTGGTCCAAATCCTTGTTCCTTGTAGCCTATACTATCTATTCTTAGCAGCTCCCTAAGTAATCAGCAATCTTACAATAAATTGTTGCAAGTTTATCGTCCTTAATGATCTCTTTCAAATGCACGAATCGTTCAAATTATGCTAGCCTCTTCTCCTCTCGATAAACTGAATCTCTCGTTGGCCTGAGTGAAAAATGACTCTTGGAATATCTTCTCTTTACGATAAACTGAATCTGTCGTTGGCCTGAACAGTGACTCTTGGAATATAAGTAGAAAAATATGACTTACAATCTTTTACTGGATCAGCTTCTGTCAGATACACTAACTACACGAAAACTCACAAACTTTCACTGCTACTGCTTCCTACCTCTGGGAAACTACCCAAGAACAACGGCCTTGCACCCTTGGAAACCAACTGACTATATTTTTTTTTTCTTCAAAAACTAACTAAAGTTTCATTCTCAAACCAACCATCTTACCTTTTTCAATCTCATCCAATTAAAACGCGTCATACATCTCCCGTTTCTTCATTTCGATAACACAAACAAATTTTTACATACAATTATAAAATTTCCGAATATTATTTAAAAACTAATCTTTTTCTACCAATTCTTATGAACTAACAAAAATATATCTTTCTAAAATCTATTCTATTGTCCTAATTACTGCATAAATTTATTTGGAAAACCCGCTTCCATTGTCTAAGGGCGAGCGCCCACCAAAGTGTCGTGGCAGTGGCAAGTAGCAAGTAGCACGCGTCTAGCATAATGTAACCAATGAAAACGAATGATTCAGTTTACACCAAAATGACAGTAACGTCATTCATTCTAATCATTCGTTAGGATTGGTTACATTATGCTAGACGCGTGCTACTTGCTACTTGCCACTGCCACGCCACTTTGGTGGGCGCTCGCCCTAAGGGAGAGCGCCCACCAAAGTGGCGTGGCAGTGGCAAGTAGCAAGTAGCACGCGTCTAGCATAATGTAACCAATGAAAACGAATGATTCAGTTTACACCAAAATGACAGTAACGTCATTCATTCTAATCATTCGTTAGGATTGGTTACATTATGCTAGACGCGTGCTACTTGCTACTTGCCACTGCCACGCCACTTTGGTGGGCGCTCTCCCTAAGATTTCACTTAAGCTCCTCACGTCACTCAAATATATTTTAACAAAGAAAATAATTTATGCATATCTTACGTTTTGTTCAATCCAAAGATAAAGGACTTTCATTCTTCGAAATGTTTGTAGTTTATTATTTGACTTATCTGAATTATTTTAATTTTTTTGAACTTTGAAATATTTTAAGCAAACCAATATTTTTCTCGATTTTACATATCATAACAATATATTTGAAAACCCAAGTAACGGACAGAGAAGAATGAATGAATGAATGAATGAATGAAATGAAGTTGAATGCTCGAATAAATGAACTTTGAAAATAAGGCTATTATCGAGCACAAGTTAATTAAATCTAGCCCAAGTACTTTCGCTTAAAATAGCATCTTCAGGGGCATTTCGTCAAAATAAGAACTATCCGGCAAGCGTAGAATGTGGAAAAATTAAAAATAACATAAATTATACAAAAACACTACACTAAAACGAGGACAAACAGTTTAAAATTACTTCTACGCTACATTCTCTGTCAGTATCTGGATGGATAAGAATGACGCAGACAGCTTAAGAAGGTCTAGACCTTTGTAGCACCGTGATGATGATGATGAAGAAGAGTAATTCTCAAAAGAACCTGGAAAATTATAGGGAAGCAGTCAGTAATTATTGAGACAATGGTTTAGATAATAAATCTATAGAGAATATAGGTAATTAAATACTTATGTCTTGTTTGCTGCTTTTTCTCTTTATGATCCAACTATCTGATTCTATGGAATTTAATCTGTATATGACTCATGATAGTGCTGCATAATTTTAATATTAGGCCATTAGTTCTTGTTGACAATCTTCTTCTTATTATGTAGACATAACTCTGCCTGTTTTTGAATGTGCCTCCAATAAGTTGTCGCTCCATCGTTTTCGTGGTCTTCCTACTGATCGTCTCCCTATTGGCAAACCGTCTCTTGCCGTCTTTACTACTCTATTTGTTGTCATTCGTCTTATGTGATCGTTCCATTCTACTCTTCCATTTCTTACCCAGTCGTTGATGTGCTTCACTTTGCATCTACGTCGTACATCTGTACTTCTAGCTCTGTCCCATAGTGTTTTACCATCAAAGTGTTTTCATCTCTGCTCTCTCTAATATTCTTTTTGTCCTCTCTGTGTAAGGTCGTGTTTCTGCCGCATATGTCATTATTGGTCTGGTGATTGTTTTGTGAATTCTGCCTGTGATTTCTTTCCCGATATTTTTATTCCTTCATATTGTTTCATTCAGGTGATCTGCGGCTTTGTCTGCTCTATTCACTTGATCTTCCGCTTCTGTTTCAAGAATTTCGTAGCTAGATGTGATATTTGAATATTAATATAATAAATCCATCACTAACTCCATTAATTCCATCACTTGTTCTATTATCTGATCTTTCAGCTTCAATTTACATTTTAGTAAAATTGCTATTAAAACCATGCATTTTCTTGCGGTTATATTGAATTGGTGCACCATACGTTGTAAATCATCTTCATTTTAAGAGAGAAGTATTGCGTCGTCTGCATAGCAGATTCTTTTAAGTTGTTTTTCTTCCATTTGGTATCTTTTTTAGTTCTGACTTTTTTAATATTTCATCTATGATTAGATTGAACAATAGAGGACTCAGGGAATCTTCCTCTCTTATTCTATTGCCAGCTACAATAGGGTTAGTTATTTTTTCATCAACTTTTACTTTTATTTTGTTGTTTTGGTAGATATTTTTGATCAATTTAGTTAGTCCTAAAGGTATCTCTCTTGCTTACAATAAGTGAAAAACGTCCTTTAATTTGACTCGGTTAAATGCTTTCTTAAGATCCACCAAGCATAGATATCCCGGTTTGTTGTATTCCAATAATTTCTCTTGCACTTGCCTCATTATAAATATAGCGTCGATGCATGATCTTCCCGACCTAAAACCTTGATGTTCTTCTGCTTGTGTTATAATTTCATTTAGTTTATTTGTTATCAATTTGGTTGTTACTTTAAGTGTTTATTAAATTTTCTGGGTCCGATTTGTCTCCCATTTTAAAAAGAGTTATTAAGATGCTTGATCTCCATTCTTGAGGAATTCTGTTTTGTTCTATTATTTTTTAGATTAGCTTGAGTAGTTGATTGGTCAGATCTGATCCTCCGTACTTTCGGAGATCGTTCGGTATTCTGTCCTCTCCTGGTAATTTTAAATTTTTTTATTTCCTTAATGATTCCTTTACTTCGTCCTCCTTAATATTTATTTCTTCGTTTGACGTTACTTTTAGCAATTAGGGATCAAAAGTCTGCTCATGTTTCCTTCTTAATGTGTTTCATTTGTATCAGTTCGTTCATCTCTTTTCTTTGTTGACAATCTGAAAACAATTATTGTTTTCTCTGTATACTCTACATATTTCTCGGTTTGCATATTTATTTTTATTTAATTTTAAGTTTTTATTGTGAATCTCTATTTAAAGCCAAGAGCAGTCGTACTCTGTCGCCGGGCTTGTGGCTGTTCTATAAAATTTCTTTTTGATCATCTTTAAACAGTTGTTCATTTAAGTATCTTATCAAGGTCACTTACATTGTTACATCAATTGTTATTTTCATCCAATTTTTTTGCTTTATCTACATTTTTGTTATCTACATTATTGTTACGAAGTTCAGTACAATTCAGCCCACATAGAAAAAGTCCCTTAACGAAAAAGAAGAAGTAGTAGTTCGAGAACAATTAAGATGACATCGAAAGTGATAAAATATCTAGTGAAATTTGGAATACCAGAAAAAATATATAAACAGATGTTTTTGCTAGTACGAACTGTAGTATTTTTAGTTTTTAGTTTGGTTTTGACATCGAGCAAAAAGACAAAAGAGGGAATCTAGTCGTTATGAAAAGGAGACCAAAAAAGTGGCCTCTGATGGCGGACATATCCGGAAATGCGAATGCGCCAAATTTAAATTTTCTGACACTTATTAACAGTAGCTATATAATAGTTTTCAGAATGTGTCTTAGACGACAAAGTTTTGATTAAATATTAGCGATAACAGTCTAAAATGTGAAACAATTGTTAAAAAACTTCAATATACATCAGAATTCATGTGACAGTTGGGACAAATAATAACATTACCCAACTAAATTTGATTTCTTAAACAAGGAAAGACTCTCTTTCCTTGTTTAATTTGGCCTCTCAAGATGGCACTTAATGTCTAACAATATTTTGCCCCCACTACCTTTACATTCCCTCTTTTGTCTTTTTGCTCGATGGGATTTAAACTTTATAGCTGTCATTGAGTTATTGTAAACAAGCATTGTAACATTTTTGGTGTTCCAAATAAAGTTGATTTCAAAGAAATATAACATTGGTGATAACGGTGGAATCGGCTTCTGCAATTCTTTTGCAAATGCTTCTTTTGCAATATGCTTAACATCCGAGACTTTCTTATTTTCTCGAAAACTTATTTCTTTTGAAAACGATATCTCCCATGCTGTTTGACCATTTAGGCGGTTTTAAAATTTTGCTAGTTCTAATTGTGGGGGGTGGGAGGGGGATCAACTATGAAAGATGCTGAAGCTATTTGTTTGGGATTAGAAATTATTTACTGAAACAATATATTAGATAAAGAGACTTGTGTATTATGTTTTCTTTATAACAACTATTTAGCTTTTCTAGTTCTATTTTATTTTCTAAATAGTGTTGGTGTTGTTTTAAATCGTTTTGATATTGTCTTAATTTATTTTCTAAATCGGTTTTCAAGTTGTTTTGTTGATCTAATATTTTATTATCTAAAATCATTCTGTTGTTCTTCTAATTTGTCTATTCCAATAGTGATTTGACTTACCTCTAACTGAAAATTTTCTTGAATTTTAGATGAGAACTATTTATAATCTGAGCCTCTATTTCTACGCCTCTCTTCCTCTTCTTGTCTACGCTTCTTTTTTAGTTCTTCCTCGTCTTGTCTACGCTTCTCCTTCAGCTCTTCCTCTTCTTGTCTATGCTTCTCTTTTAGTTTTTCCTCTTCTTGTCTACACTTCTCATTTTCCTCTTTTTCTTCTTGCCTACGTTTCTCTTCATCTTTCATTTTTTAAAACCATGCAGGGGGTCCAGACGTATAAATTTTTTTATTAAATTAGGTAGATCTCGTATTAACCACTCACAATTGTTTGTTACTTTATTAATGCCACCGCTGTCATTAATGTTACACTTCTTTAAAATCAGCTTTATTCAGAACACCAACAATATTATAACACTTGTCTACAATAACTTGATGACAACTATAAACTTCAAAACTCGAAATACTATTGTTTTAAAATTTTAAAAACATCTGTTTATATATATATATATATATATATATATATATATATATATATATATATATATTTTATGATGTGCCAAACTTCACTAGACATTTAATGAATTTTCGATGTCATCTTGAATGTCCACGACTTCTTCTTTCTCGTCAAGGGACTTTTTCCATGTGGGATAAATCTTACGGAATTTTCGTAACGTTATTAACATATACGATTAATTATATTTTTCAGAATAGGAAAGACAAAGACTGATTTGTTACTGTTTTTAACGATTGACTAGACAAAGACTACAATTTTGCAAAGTATTCTCTTTCCCTTTGTAGCGACAAGCTTAAATTACGAATAATTATAAATTTTCTATTCAAAAATTAAATAACAGATCTCATATTAAAATTTATATTTTCGTAGTTGGTCATACTTGTACAAAAATATATTTATTTCTTCTTTAACCTTTCAGACGTTGCATTTTCCATGCATCACAAGAGACCAGGCCGATAATATTTGAGTTTATCGTCTGGCTTTTAAAACAAAAAATGTATGTTTATTTTAGTAATCAATCAGTCACAATTCATATCGGTCCGCGATACATACAAAAATAGCTCCCCTTCGAGAATTAATTACGTTTTATGAAAATATTATTCGATTTTATTATTATTTTTATTTTGTTTCCGTAGAAAATAAGTTTATCACACACGCATCCACACAACCACGGAACACCCTTTTTTAACTGTATTTATCAGAGCTTGGACGTAGATGCAGCCCAATTTTCTCTACTGATCTCTTTCATATATTTTGCATATCCATTCATTTTCTACTGAAGTCCAGATTTCTCCTGCCCATGTTTTTTAGATCTGCCTTTATTTCCTTTCTTTCTGATTTATTTGTTTCTGAAGTGTTGAACTCGGCACTCGCAGTGAAATTCTTTGAATTGCTTACTCTTTGACACTCTATGACGATGTAAGTCTTCTCTTATAGATATTTTCTTGAATGGAATTTAACCATAGTTGTAATAAAAATCACATTATTTTTGACAATTCATATTGACGATATTTTATTTATTGATTCATTTTATATGACGTAACATATTGTTTAACACAAATATGTTACACAATAGTTTAAAAGGATTTAATATGGGACTATAATAGAAAATACATAAAAAAATATGGTTGTCTGACCTCATCTCTACTACAGCCCATTGTATAGTATAGTTTTCACTTTTGAGTCCACGTTACAATTGAAATTTACGTTTTACTTTTTATAAGAACACTAAAAAAATTATTACCAAATTTTGTTGAATCCATCCTATAAAAATGAGATTTTTATTCCAGAAATTTGATTATTCTTGCTAAAATATTCTACTCATGTTACCGCTGTCGTCTTAACCTTGCCAGTGAATAATTTTTCTAGGAAAAGCTGCCGATGCTTAAGATTTTACGTCTCTCAAAGTAATTTAGGAAGGTCTCAAGTGAACTTGAGATAATCGGGTACTCAGAAATACATGTTTTAATACTAATAAATTACTTTTCCTAGGGCTTCCTAAAAAAACTTTTTCCACGCCTTTAATAAAATGAGGGAATAACAAATATGGCTTATTTTTAAAGCACTATGTTCGTTTGAAAGTTGGTGATCATAATAATTATTTGTCGGCTCTTAACTGCGGCTCTAAATGGTAATTCCGCATGCAATTGAGTAAATTTGTGAGTTTCCAAAGCTACGAATGTGCCTTCCTTCAATGCTACGTTTTTTTTTTATCCCTTTCATTACATGTTATTACAAGTTATTGTAGTTTTAGTATCTTTATTTCATCATTCAAATATTTTTTTGTGGATATATTCTCAAGATTTGTTTATTTGTAATTAGGTATAAGTAGGATATTTACAATATTATTCTGTAAAACCACATCTCTAAAAACTTTATATCACTGTCGCTTTGGTGAAAGCTGTTGTTTGTTTGACTATGTTGATACACGTGTAACAGATTTCTATGTAACCCTTAAATGGCGATTTTTGTTTTATTTTAGCGAAAGGAGATTGTTTAACGACGTATTAAGACTAGATTTTCGAATAATTAAAAAAATATGTTAGGAACACATTTTATAAACAAAAATTGAATTGTTACCATATGGTAACGCTAGCCTAATACGTAGGTAATACAAAATTATTTGGTATGGAATATTTTATTACATTCTGTACATAGCCCAACGTCACATTTTAAACATTTTGTACGTAAATTATATGAACACCCTTCTACGGCACATCTTCTTCTTTTCTTATTTTCATTTCTTCTTCTAGTTCCATGACCGTTATCGAGCGTTGGATATCATGTTGGCTACCATATTCGCTATCGTGACTTTATTGACAGCAGCTCTAAATAACGATGTAGTTGATTTTCCATACCATTGCCTTAGATTTTTCAGCCATGATGTTCTTCTTCTACCAGGACCACGATTACCTTGGATCTTTCCCTGAATGATCAGATGTAAAAGATCATATTTTTCAGGGTGTCTCATAATATGACCGAAGTATTCCAGCTTGCGTTTCTTTATTATATTGACCAGTTGTGTTGTTTGGTTCAGCCGTCTAAGGACCTCCTCATTTCTAACTCTGTCGACCCAGCTTATTTTCAGTAGTCGTCTGTATACCCACATCTCAAAGGCTGTCAAGCGTTTAAGCATAGCCTCAGTTAGGGTCCACGCTTCTACTCCATACAGCAGGACAGGAAAGATGTAGCAAGATATCATACGAACTCTAAGATCAATGCTAAGATCGTGACTGCAAAGTACGTTTCTCATTTTTACAAAGGCAGCTCGGGCTTGTTCTATTCGGTTTTTAATTTCTGCGGTTGGATCCCAGCTCTCATTGATATTACTGCCGAGATATACGAGTTTCTCTACTCTGTCCAGTGTGGCATCTCCGACTTTTATACCGTCATCATGTATATAATTTTGTTTGCTAACTATCATATATTTAGTTTTCTTAACGTTGAGTTTTAATCCATACTGATCACAAGTCTGTTTTATTTTGTTCATTAGATTTTGAAGGTCTTCTCCGCAATTGGCAAGGACTAAGGTATCGTCGGCATATCTAATATTGTTGAGGGTTACTCCATTCACAATAATACCTTTGGTTATCTCCATTAATGCTTCCTTAAATATTTCCTCCGAATATAAGTTAAAAAGTAAAGGCGATAATATACAGCCTTGTCTCACTCCTCTTTTTATATTTATTTCATCCGACAGTTCTTGTTCAACCTTTATTCTTGCCACTTGATGCCAGTATAGATTTGTAATTATTCGTAGATCTTTATCGTCCAATCCAGCTGTTTCCAATATTTCTAGCATTTTGTTATGTCGGACTTTGTCAAAAGCTTTTTCAAAATCGATTGCACAAATATACACATTTTGATTTATATCTCTGCATCTCTGTACTAGCACCTGTATACTAAACAAGGCTTCTCTTGTACCCAAGCCACGCCTAAACCCAAATTGAGTATTGCTAATTCTGTCCTTTAACAGCGTGTAAATTCTGCTGTGTATTACTCGCAGAAAGATTTTCAAAACGTGACTCATCAGACTTATTGTCCGATAATCACCGCATGTCTTTGGACGATGTTTCTTAGGTATTGTGTCAAATGTCGACTTTAACCAATCAGTTGGTAATATCCCAGTGTCATAAGTTCTGTTCAAGAGATTACACAGAGCTTTAATTCCATTTTCTCCCAAAAACTTTAGTATTTCAGCACTTACTTCATCGGGGCCAAGTGCTTTTCCATTTTTTGCCGTTTGTATTGAACGTCTTACCTCACTTTCTGTTATAGATGGACCTGATATAGCAATCGGTGTATAGTGTTCTACTCTCTCATCTTCAAATAATTCAGAAATATAGTTTTCCCATTCATTAGACAAAAGTAAATGTCTACGACCATCATATCGTAGATCATTTGACACTCTGTTAAATGTCACACTGAAACATGATATTGCTGGTGTTCCAGCGCCTTTAGGGGAGGCCCCATTATTTGGTAAGATATGTTTGTACTTTGTACTAGTCTCCTAAAATCTTTCTGTAAACATTCCATGCATTTACCATAGAAACATCTAACAACCATGTGAAGATTGCCCACCACCACTTTTTACGTCTGATACTTATGCTATATCTTAAAACATTCTCATCTAACAAATCAGTACGTTCCATAAATCGGTTGTATTCAGTTATAATTGATGGACGACTGATTAGAATAATTGTTTTCTCTGTCCTTAAGGCCGTTCCTTGCGTTTCTGGGCATACCTAAGTTCCAATGTAAAAGTTTATATCAAATAACGCAAAAACTATGGCAGATATCGAGATGATTCTTTTTTTATATGAAAGGTCTTAAAAAGTTCTAGTGCACTATTTAGTTGTAAATTAATAAATTGTTTAAACAATATTTTTTTTTCAAATATTTTTGGTTAAAATAAACGTAAAAATTTTTTTTTTTGAAATAGGGCACTACAGAATTTGACCCACTTTCCGAATCTGTTTTTATTTTTAACATAAAGTGTAACATAAAGCAGCTATTTGGTATAAACTTTTTTTAAAATCTCAAATTTTGCTAAATGTAACTTTCTCTCTCGGCCAGTACAGGCTGTCCTTGTCGATAGTTTCTGGATTCTCGTCGACACGGTTAGGTTGGTTAGGTAAGAAAAGAAGTATAATACCCTCTCGAAGGTGGGTCATAAATAATGTTGAATAACATTATTAGGGTTTATTTCGACTTTTGACAAACCAGTGTGGTAATTGTTTTTAAAATGGGTAGTTCACGAAGAAGTTTATGTTCCGATTGAGGAAATTTTATATAAATAAGCAGTACCTATAATAAGTACCTATAATTTGATTAAATTTTGATATGAATAGAAATATTTTCTGTTAATTTGTAACATTTTCCTTCTAAATGTTTATACTGTTTTTATAATAATACTATTGTTTCAGTATTTGCTTATATAATAATAATTTATTATGTAGAAACAGCGTAGAATTTTGGTCAATCAGCCAGTACATTTTTTTGTATTTCAATCAGAATTATTATTTTCTTTTCTTCTTTACATAAAAGCTTAGAGTAATACTCAAATATTTTGCAGTATTTGAATACGGAATTTGATTATTTATATTTATTGGACAATACCCAAATATTTTGCTGTATTTGAATATGGAATTTGATTATTTATATTTATAGGAATATTTATTTTCAACGTTTTTGTTAGTAAAGTTTACATAATATATGAAGTTTGTTTCTTCACTTGCTTGTCCAGCCATATTAGTCCAGGCTAATAAGGATTTTCTCGTGACACTCAATAATCCAGGTAGCTGACAACTTTTTTAGTTATTGTAGACCTATAAGAAGAAAACCTACCTGTTTCCTGCGTAAAGTCGGAGCCGTTTTTTAATGATTAACAATTAATGCAAAAAACGCGATTCTTTCGATTTTTGCACTCTATTATTTATTTATTTATTTTTACGCACAACAGGCCGTTAAGGCCTAGAGCATTTTTTTTACAACATAATTCTAATATTAACTAATTACAATTATTTTAAACAAAACTTTAACGTAAATATGTATATATAACCTTCTTAACTACTCTGAAGGACCTGGTGTACAATATTTTTCCATTCGCTTCTATTTTGTGCTTTTTTTCCATTCCCTCACCTTCACGTGTTTAAGGTCTTCCTCCGCTTTACTAATCCACCTCGTTCTGGGTCTACCTCTTCTTTTGGGGTCGATTAATTTTCTGGTTATTACTAGTTTAGGAATTCTGTTTGCTGCCATTCTTTCCACATGTCCCAACCATCTGATTCTTTGTGCCTTGACGAACTTGGTAATAGTAGGTTCTTTGTATAAAGCCATTAATTCATTGTTGGTTCTTCTCTCCCAACCATCTTCTGCCTTTCGTCCTCTGAATATGCATCTCAATATTTTCCTTTCCCATCTTTCCAGAGTATCCTCTTCCTTCTTATTTAATGTCCAGGCTCACCGGCATATGTTACTGTGGGTCGAATTACTGTTTTATATATTCTGAGTTTACCTTGTCTAGAAACGTATTTTGAGTTCAGTAGGGCTCTTAAACCACCTAATTTTTTATTCCCTTTTGCTATTCTGGCTACGAGCTCCCATTTCTCTTTTCCATTTTCATCGAAAACTACACCTAGGTATTCAAATTTGTCCACCCTTTTAAAACTATAGCTTTTACCACTTACTGACCTCATACTAAAGTCTTCTTTTTCCCTTCTGTTCCTTCTATGATCATATATTTAGTTTTGTCTTCATTTAGTTCCAATCCAAATTTCTGTGCTTCTTCGATGATTTTCTTCACAACTCTTCTTAATTCTTACTCGGTTTTTGCTAGGATCGTTAGATCATCAGCAAATGCCAAGCACTGGTGCTCATTTTTCATGATCGTTTCTTCCATCTTCATGCTGCATTTTCTGATTACAGTTTCTAATACTAATTTGAATAATGTAGTGGATAAAGGATCTCCCAGTCTCAAGCCTTTTGCAACCGTAAATTGATCTGATATGTTAGCACCCTGCCAAGCAGGGTGCTAACAGGTGAAGATGCTAACAGAGTAATGCCTCTATAGTTCTTACAATCCAGTTAATCGTCCTTTTTATGCAACGTATATTATTTCATTTAGCCACTCTTCTGGAACAAATTCATTTTGCCATATAAGTACTATTAGTTTATGGGTTACTGCAAAAAGTTGATCATCACCTTTGTTTATATATTTTCCAACAGATTTAATCGATTTCTGTGGCTTTATTGTCTTTGAGTTTTAGGACGGCATTTGAGACTTCTATTATTGTTGGGTGTTCACTGTGTAGTTGTCGATGTAGATTTTGTTGATTGTCTATGTTGTAACCTCTTTCAATATCGTTTATATCATATATTATATAAAATATATATATATATATATATATATATATATATATATATATATATATATATATATAATATGATATAATAATAATGTACTTATTCTTCTTCTTCAAGTTCCACTCCTATCGGAGATTGGAAATCATTCTGGGAATTATCATTTTGTAGGATATGCGGCTGAATAGTTCTGTTGAATTGCATCCAAACCATTCACGGAGATTGCGTAACCACTAGATTTTTCGTCTTGATGTGTGATGTATGATGTGCCCCAAGTATTCTAATTTCCTGATTTTTATGGAATTTAAAACTTCGCATTGTTTTCCTAGTTGTTCGAGAACTTGTTCGGTTGTTTTGCGATCCATCCATGATATTTTCAAATCACGTCGGTAGCACCACATTTCGAATGCTTCTAGGTTTTTAATGTTGGATTTTTTAAGTGACCAAGCTTGAATCCCGTATAAAAGGGTAAAGAAAATATAACATCAAAGCATTCTTATCCGGAGCGATATATTGATATCTCGATTACAAAAAAGTTTTCTCGTTCTATTAAAAGTTGACCGTGCAATTCCAATGCGGCATCTTATTTCTTTTGTCTAATCAGTATCTTCTGTGATCCATGCTCCAAGGTATTTGTACAAAGATATTTTTTCAATTTCTGTATTATCTAGTACTAGCTTAACTTTGATGCTTTGTGCTTTTGTAAATACCATGAACTTGGTTTTCTTCAAATTTATTTTTAGTCCAAAAAATGTACCTATAATATGATATAATCCTTATAAAATGTCTTCCGACGTTCATTTTTCATTCAATTCGGTTGTTCCATTGATCTTTAAGTTCTTTCGAGCTCATTAAGTTTCTTATTCCTTCCATCCGTGTTTTCTAAGGTAATCCTCTCTTCTGGATTACGGTAGGTGTTCATACAGGTACTTGTTTTAGGAGTCTACTGTCTTTCATTTATTGGACCTGTACCCATTTGAGCTGCTTTCGTTGTATGCCATCCATGACTGTACCTTCTATTCTCATACTTTATTGCATTAAGTTCGACGAGATATCTTTCTTCGATATTAATCTGTCTCTGTTAATCGTCGTGTTTCACAACCGTATAAATAAAGCATGCTTTTTACCACAGTTTCATGGGTTGTAGTGCTAGAGAGAGCATGTCAGCTGTGCCAAAACGAAAAATAATCCTCCTTATTGCTTCCACTGGAATAAGCTTGACCATTTAACTGGGCCCGGGCTACCTCTTTCTAATTCTTTAAACTCCTGTTTTGAAATTAATAATTATTTTGTCTAATTACCTATTTAGTTGTCAAAACAGATACATTGTTAACTAAAGAAGTGAAAGTGGTTCAATTTAGAAATTATATAGTAAATAATAAATATTTGAAAACTGATGCACATATTCCTCCCGCGATTTATGCTTCAAGTACTAATTTTATAAATCGCACTTCTACTAATAGAAGTAAATTCTTTCATTTTAATTTCATGAATGTTTTTATTCAACATTATTTCAAAACCGCACTGAATAGAAGGCCGCCCACTTGTTTATTGTATAGACCAAAGACTTTACACAATAGGGGGTTGTATAAGGTAGGTATAAAGCTTACCTCTAGTACAAGATGACGTTTAGAATATTCTTCGTGAATGGATTTTGTTTTTGTAAAGAAAGATATTTTTGAAATAGACATCTCTCTGAATTTTACCGTTACAATATTCGAGGATAAGCCTTAAAAATCTTTTTACACTACTAACTGGATTTATTCCATGGTATGTAGATGCTGCAGCAATTGTATTGTTATCTACCCATTATGCCCTTATCCTTGTTTAGTATTGAACTATAGCCACATCTCACAGTTTGTTTCAAAAGATTTTTCTTTTGACGTAGTGGGCAAGATTTTGGAATGCGGTTCTCCCGAATTGTTCCTATTCCATCTAATCCCAGTTGTCTTAAATAAAATAAACAATTAAAACCCCTAAATAGGTTGTTAAAATTAAATTTAAATGGTAAAGTTTTGTAAGCTTCAGGGAATTCGTGTATCATATTCACCATTGGATATGATTTACTAGATACCCTATTTAAATAAAATACCCTTATTTAAATAAAATAATAATACAATTGCATCTATATAGTAAACAGAAATGTTTTTGAGTGGCGTATATTGATAACTGATTATTTTATTTATGTCATTCAGTATTTTTTGAAGATTGATCTATCATACTTTTGAATATGGATTATGTAAAAGCAATTTCTTTAAAAAATATTACACCCTATGAATTATTAATTTTTAATGAGTCTCTGTGCTTAAGTGTTTACTTGGGGATAAAAACTGTCTACCTCATATCAGAACCCTAAAGCCCTCAATAAATAATTCATAATATGCTCGGGACAAACGACTAGTAGTCGAAGGGTCCCATCAGAATATATATATTTTGGAAAAGGGATGAGATCGTAAACTGAAATTAGGTCTGAGCCACCTTATCGTATAAAAAAAGCAGTTTGGTTGCAAAAAATTGTCATTCCGCTATTTTTTAAAAGGGAGATCTCTTTTATATATTCTCGGTATTTTAACAGATATATAATATAAGTTGTGGAATTCAAGTAAGGAGGTTTGTTGATTTAAAAAACTGAAAATTTGAAAAAAAGAGATATGGTAGTTTGTTTTTGGAGGATCTGACTAATACATTGACGAAAGATGAGGAGTTTTTAGAACGTCTTTGACTTAAATATTTTGGCCACAAATGATTTTTAGGGAGTAACTGCTGTTCAGCAGATGGACAAACAGTAAACCAAATAGATCATTTCCTAATAGAAGCTAAACATATGAGAGCCATAAAAGATAGCCGAAGTTACAGAGGTGCTGGCTGATGCAAATTCGGACCACTTTTTGGTCAAAATTAAAATGGAGCAAATAATACCCACAATTAATAAAGCTAGTTGTAAAAAAATAAAAATATATAACGGTGCACTACTTCAGGAGGGAGAAGTTAGGAAAAAATTCAGGCAGCAAATTGAAGAGAAACTGAAAAGCCAGACAACAGTAAATGATATAGAAAGCAGATGGGTACAACTAGAAGAAAAAATTCAAGAAGCAGCCGACTCAGTATTATCAAGAAACAGACAATGTAAACAAACGGATTGGTATGATGAGGATTGTAAGAAAGCCATTAGTGACAGAAATAAAGCTAGAATAAATAGCATAATAAGAAATAATGAAGAGAGTAAAAAAGCTTATGCCGAAAAAAGACAGGAAGCAAAGAAGATCTGTAGAAGGAAGAAGCGTTCAAGTTTAGAGCAGAAACTAGTTCGTATTGAAGAAGATTTTTTACATAAACAAGTCAGGAATTTCTACCAAGAAATAAAACAAGACCGAACCCAGTACAAAACCACATCAAGATATTATAAAGATGAAGAGGGGAATCTGTTAGGTGGAACAGATGAAAAATTAAGAAGGTGGGCCAGTTATTTTGAGAACATATTATTATGTACGGACGACCAAGATGAAAAAAACAAACGCAACTACAACATGAAGAAGTAAGGGACACAGATGTAAATGAAGAAGTACCTACCAAGGAAGAAATTATAGAGATCATAAAAAACTTAAAAAACAACAAAGCACCTGGTGAAAATGGTATCATTGCTGAGTTTTTAAAAGAAGGTGGCGAAATGGTACAAGAAGAAATCGCTGAGTTAATACGCGAAGTGTGGATCAAAGAAAAAATACCCAATCAGTGGAAAGAAGCAGTCTTATGTCCAGTGCATAAAAAAGGAGACGTTACAGAATGTAAAAATTACAGGGGAATAGCTCTACAAGATACAGTCTATAAGATTTTGGCCATATCAATTAGAAATAAAATTAAAACAAAAGTTGAAAATTGTCTAGGTGAATATCAAGCAGGTTTCAGAGCAAACAGATCGGTAACTGACCAAATTTTTACAATGAAACAAATTTTAGCTAGCTCATATGAATTCAACCTAACAGTACACATGCTGTTTATTGATTTTAGAATGGCATATGATACTATAAAAAGAAATAAAGTATATGAAGCACTAGAATATTTTGAATTTCCACCAAAAATAGTAAGACTGACTAAATGCATACTCAATGATACTAAAAGTAAAGTCATGTTAGAAGGACGGGTTTCGGATAGTTTTATCACCAATAGAGGTCTGCGACAAGGTGATCCGTTATCAACAGATTTTTTCAATTTGATCTTAGAGAAGATTTTACGAGAATGTAACATCTACACTAGAGGCACAATATATCATCACAGACATCAATGTGTAGCATATGCAGATGATGTTACCTTAATAACAAGGAGACCTGCAGAATCAAGAGAAATCTTTATTAGAATAGAGAGAATAGCCAGAGAATATGGTTTAGAAATAAACGAAGAAAAAACAAAATATATGGTGATGAGGGGAAACGAAAATCATCTAGGAGAGTCCTTTAAGGTACAAAGCCCAAGTAAAGAATATAACTTTGAAGTTGTTAGCCAATTCGACTACTTGGGAGTGACACTAACAAATAGGAACGAAGAGAACCAAGAAATCATAAAAAGAATGGCCAAAGGTAGTAAGAGTGCTGGGAGCCTGACTAAGATACTGAGGTCGAAGATAATATCCAGAACAGCAAAAAAACGAATATATACAACAGTTATCCGACCTACAGTACTCTATGCTAGCGAGACCTGGACACTAAATAAAGATATGGAAGTAAAATTAGATAGGTGGGAACGAAAAATTCTTAGAAGGATATACGGAGGTGTAAAAGAGGGGAACATCTGGCGAAGAAGAACGAATGAAGAAATAATGCAAATATATGGACAACCAAAAATAACAAGACTCGCGAAAATTCAAAGATTAAGATGGCTCGGGCATATAGCAAGAATGAAGGAAGGAAGAGTTCCCAATGAATTAATAAACACGGAGGCTGGTGCAAAAAGAAAAAGAGGCCGCCCCCGAAGAAAATGGCTGGAGTCGGCAAAAGAAGATCTGAAGTCGCTGCGGGTACAAGATTGGAAAAACTTAGCACAAGATAGAAAGAAATGGAAGAAAACCGTTGAAGCCTTGGGCCTTTGAGGCCTGTTGAGCTGAACTATATATATAACTGCTGTTCAGGGAGAAAAAATCTGTTATGTATGTTTGGGAAATTCAACAGTTAATATACTTGAACGGAGGGAAAGTTTTGTCGCTTATCGTTTGTTTTACGCATATTGCATCTTTCCATAGTTAGCAAGTCATGTAAGAGGACGTAATTGAGTAAAGAGTAGATTGTAGATTGAGTAGAGAGTTTACCCTATACTCTATACTTAATACTCCGACGAAGACTCCAACACAAGAGGGATACAATAGACGTTAACCACACGCCTAAGCGATCTAGAATACGCGGACGATGTCTGCCTATTAGGTCAGAGGTTCTGATATGGCTTACCAATTGGAAACACTTTCCACTGAATCCAAAAAAATAGGTTTGAAAATCAATATTAGTAAAACCAAGTCCATCAGAATAAATGCAAGAAACAACACGCTATTTACTATCAACAATATGCAGATTGAAAATGTGGAAAACTTTACGTATCTTGGAAGTGCCATAACAGAAAACGGAGGTACAGAAGACGATATTCGTATGAGGATACGAAAAGCCCAACAAGCTTTCAGTAAGCTCAACCATGTTTGGAGATCTGGCGAGTATACTACAAGGACAAATATCCAAATATTCTGATCAAATGTCATATCTGTTCTAATCTTCGGATGTGATACCTGGAAAGTGACAAAAACCCTCACAGACAAACTGCAGGTCTTTGTTAACAAATGTCTACAAAGAATTAACCGTATATTCTGGCCTAACACCATCAGAAACGAAGATCTGCTTCACCTTACCGAACAAAAAAGGGTACAAAATGAAATTAAGTCCAGAAAGTGGGGTTGGATCGGTCACACACTCCGAAAAAATAGTTCCAGTATCGCAAAGACTGCCCTAGAGTGGAATCCCCAAGGGAAAAGAAAAATAGGTCGCCCAGTACACACTTGGAGAAGATCCATCATAGACAAGATAAGAGGCCAAGGAAAGTCTTGGAATGGGGTGAAGGCCTTAGCGCAAAATAGAACCCGATAGCGCATTTTTACTGAAGCTCTATGCTCCACTTATGAGTTGAAGAACCTTATATATACTCGATACTTAATAATTGGAGGTATGTACGTTTAGTATGTAATATTTAATTTTTTAGTAATATATTATATCTTAAAGCATTGAGGTGACTGACTATTGTTCTTACTGTATCTATGATTTCTAATACTTTTTAAATTTTGCCTTCCATTCCTCAAGTATTCTGCTATTTTTGCATAAGTAGGTTGATATATTTGTCTAGTATTAAATTATTTCTTTGTGAACTGTTTACTACTGTCATAGTTTTGATCTTTTTAAGTAGTTTAAACTGTTATGTTCCTGTTATCATCATAATTGGTGCTACAGCCCTATAAAACAGCCTCAACCTTCCCAAGTCTATTACGCCAGTCAGTTCTATCCATTGCCAACTGTTGCCAGTTTGCTGCGCCTATTTTTCTACCATCCTCATCTACACCATCCCTCCATCTGAGTTTTGGCCTACTCCTACTTCTACTTTCCACAGATTGTGACATAAGGATTCTTCTAGGAGGGTTGTACTGCTGTGATCTTACCAGATGTCCTGCCCATCTTAGTCTTCCTTTTTTTAAAAGAGATACTATCTCTTTACCACCAAATATATATTTATATCTGTGATATATCTTATAGTTCAACCTCCTTCTCCAAACACCATTTTCACAGATGCCACCGAATGTTCTTCTCAGAATCCGTTGTTCGAATATAAGCAGGAGGTTTTCATCTGCCTTGGAAATGGTCCATGTCTCCGGTCCATATGTCAACACTGGTTGTATAAGGGTTTTGTATATGGTGATTTTTGTTTTTTTGGCTTAAGTTTCTGCTTTTCATATGTCTACTCAATCCAAAATAGCATTTGTTTGCTAGGATTATTCTTCGCTTGATTTCTTCCGTCATGACGTTCTCCTTGGTGATCAGGGAGCCTAAGTATGTAAATTTGTCCACCACTTCAAAGGTACCAACAGTGAATTGGTGGCCGATGTTTCTGGCTCTATTGTTGGGTAATGATGCCATTATCTTAGTTTTCTTCACATTTACTTGCAGGCCCATATTTTTTGAGGCATTTGACAAGGTGTTATACATTTGTTCTAGTTTGCGTGTTGTGCAAGCAACTAGGTCAACATCATCTGTATATGCCAGACTTTGGGATGATTTATTAAAAATGTTTCCTATGTTGTCTATTTGGGCATCCCTGACCGCCTTTTCCAGAGCTATGTTGAAAAGGAGACACGCCAGCGTATCTCCCTGTTGCACTCCAACATGCGTTTCAAATGCCTGTGATTATTTGCCCTGTATTTCGACTTTGCAAACAACTTTACGTATTGTAGCCTTAACCAATCTTATCAGTTTATCGGGGATAAAAAAATTCATCTATGGCTTCATACAATTTACTTCTTAGGACGCTATCATAGCTTAGGACGCCGATTTAAAATCTACGAAAAGGTGTTATGTGTCGATATTGAATTCACTGGTTTTTCCAGTATTTGCCTTAGCACAAAGATCTTACAGTATCTCGGCCACGTTATGAGAGGGGATAAATATGTGTTGCTACAAACCATAATGCAGGGAAAAATACAGGGAAAACGAAGTATTGGAAGAAGACGCATCTCCTGGCTCAACAATCTGAGAAAGTGGTATAATTGCAGTTCCGTCGACTTGTTCAGAGCTGCAATCTCAAAAGTAAAAATAGCTGTGATGATTACCAACCTCCTTAGAGGAGATGGTACCTAAAGAAGAAGAAAGATCTGGTCTGTTGTTAATCGACAAGGCCTAAAACCACTTTGATATTCGCCAAGAAGCTTATCTGAATATGCACTCAGACGACTATATAAAATACTCGAAAATATTTTGTATGTTATGTTCCTGTTAATAGTTCTATGTATTACTTTGTACGTTCCTTCATCTTTGTTTTTGTGTTTATTTTTTGGTCTTCCATAATTTCAATTAGTTATCCACATAATAACTGCCATTTCGCTTTTTAACAAATTTTCCTGCTTTTAGTTTACCATAACGGTAGAACACAGTCATATTCATATCATTTTTTAATCGTTGTAAAATGGCTCAAATAATTTCCATATGTGTTTTTATGCTTTTCTTAACACATATCGCATCTGTAGAATACAGCTATATAAAACCCACATATTTATATTTTTATATTTTTTCCGTCTGATCCAAAAAGTTCTCCGCTATCACTGAAGCTAATTGCTGTGTCAAAGCTTATTGTGTTTGCTACCCGTTGTAGTTTCCTACATTCAGTCTACAATTTTTGTACCCTGTTGAAGTTTGTACAGGTCTTTTCTTAGTGTATCCTAAATATACTAGGGTATTTTCTTTATTGCCCATACAGTTTTTGTCTGTTTCGATGAGAGGTCGCTATTGCATAATACATATTATACAGTTACTGATTCTTTATTGCAAAGTCTGCAGTTACAATCTTCATTGTAAATGCCTATTTTATTCAGGATTTCTCTTACTGACGCATACATGGTCAACATTTCTGTTACTGTTCTTTGTTTGTTCATACCTTGTTTATGGAGCATTTCCTCTGTGCTTTTTGCATATAGTCTACCAATAAAGATTTTTTCATGTGTTTGTTTTGGGATACTCTCCCAGTATCGCTCATGACTTTCTTTGGATCCATTCCTCTACAGCCGTACGTACAGCAGTCTTTGGTACTTCGAGAGTCACAGACGGTGCATCCGGTCCGTTTGATCCTCTTTTAACAATTTGATCTACTTTTTGAAAGGCAAAACTTTCGCTAATTCTTGGAATTTTGAAGTAAAGTTCTACTTCCACACCCTTTCTAGTTTTGGATCCTCCTATAGACCAAATCTTACCTTGGTGGTACTCCTTGTTTATCCATACATTCTGGCCTTAAATGAACACCTTGTATGAATTCTTAAAATTGTATCTTTTCTCCATAGCTGCTGTTGGAGTAATACGCGTGGCACCACACACGCAATTCTTTGCATCTGGCTAAGTTTAGCTCTGTAACTGTTTGAAGTGTCCTATGCCACCACATTGTCGCTGGGTAGGTAATTAAGGGTTTGATCTTAATGGTGTTCACCCAACAAAGCATCATGTTCGATTTTAATCTCCATTTCTTCTCATACACGCGTCTGAATCTCATAAGAATTGTCCTTGCACTGCTTGTTATTTTTTCTAATTGATGGTTCCAGGTAAGTTTCGAGTCTAGTATAGAGATAATTTCTCTACCTGTAGCTAAACTTCTTGTCCTTGTGGTTTTAGAGGACCTATTTCATCTTATTACCTGCTTACTTATTAAATTGTTGCTTACTCTAACTAATCTTTTTCTAAATATCGTACGAGATTCTACAATTCACCAAAACCATTTACTGCATACTTTCTATAATTATTGGTATTTATGCACTTTTTGGTCGTCCTTCAAGTGTATCGTCTTTAAGACTTGAGGCGGTGAAAGAACTAGTGGTGTAAGTCACTTTTTTTGATTCAATAGAAATAAGTGCATATTCAAAATCTTCATATTCAAATCCATCAGAATCAACAGTGTTGTAGGTCATAACTTTTCTATTTGCTCACAAATAGCACAAAGAAAACTTAAATACTTAGGCCACCTAATAAAATTACAAAAGTACACATCCCTGAAAAATATAATGCAAGGTAAAATCCAAGGACGCAGAATTCCAGGCCGTAGAAAAATGTCCTGGACGAGAAATTTAAGAGGTTGGTTTGGCTGTACCACTAACGAATTATTCAAAACAGCAGTAAATAAAATTAGAATCACCCTAATAATATCCAATCTCCGGTAGAAGAGGCACTCAAAGAAGAAGCAGAAAAAAGTATTTGAATCATTTCATCATTTCGGAAATTGAAATCATTTATAGCAAAGAATGCTTTTATTTGTGGTTTGATCCAACAAAAAAAACAGAAATAAATCGTTTTAGGGATCAGTCTTGACCTGGTAGGATAGTGTCTATCCAATATTTTATTTATAAATAAGCGGAAACCACAAAAGTATGTAAAAATACTTTCTTGGAACCTTTCAGATAGTTGATGGCCGAATGTTACAGGTCATTAATAAGTTAAAACAAAGGAAACCAGACTGACTATTCATTCACAGAAAATGACTTCGATATGGACGCAATAGCGACATCTGATAATAAATCCGTAAAATAGTTTCGAAACACAATTCAGATTTCTGCTTTAATCTGTGCCTTCTAAAAATTGCAAGGCAGAACAGACGTTGATGAAGGTGTTACAACATATTTTTACGGATTTATTATCAGATGTCGCCATTGCGTCCATCTCGAAGCCATTTTAGTGTTGCTTCTTAAAAGACAGGGAAGATTGATTTTTCACTTTGAGAACGCCTATGAATAACTGTTCTGATGAGACCTATTAGGTCGAAATACGTATCAACAGATACATAGACGCTTTTTAAGTGAAATCAAATCTTTACTGTCTTTTTCATTTTAAATAAAAACAACTTATCTAATAACGTCATATCTTATTTAATGACATAACTTAATTGAACAACTATACATTACCATGTGTCATTAAAGTTTTAATTAAAATTTTTAAAGATTATATCCCTCTCTGAACTTGCTGCTCTAACTAATAAAGCTTTTTGTGAAGAATAATGTATACTACCATGCCAAACATTACCAAAGACTTACGGCCTATTCCGGTTGTCGATAATAAACCAAATGGCATGCTATCCCCCTGGTGCCACAAACTTCATCCTTACATGACAATATGATCTGATAAGAGAAAATCCAAACAAAGCCAATACTTTCGCAAGCTAACAAATTCTTTTGGGTTATTCGTCGAACGTTTTGTAAGAACGAAAATTTTTTATATTCTTTATACATTAAATTGAATGGTCCTTTGATCATATTTCTGAAAGTTTCTAAAACAGCATTAAACTTTTAGAGGAATTTTGTTTGGGAGGGTTTTTGGAAGTAGAATGTGGTAGCCTCTGACCTTTGTTTTAAAAAGAAAGTTGATATAATGGTTGAAAATTTATTATATATTATAATAACTTTAACTTTTGCACTTGAATGAAAAATATTTCACGTTTTAGAGTTAAAGTTAAAGTAAGTTAATGTGCAAATGTAAATGTATAAAAAATACTCCCAGTGCAAACAGCAGTTTACTCTTATTTATTTAGTAATTTAAAATATTTATTACCTTTTGTGCGTGTTTAGACACAATTGAGTGTATTCATTTATGTGATAACTATTAATTATCGTGAAACAAAAAGAATAATTATTGAAGTGAATACTTCTTATTGCTCGGTGTGATGTTTTTGCACGGGCCCTAAATAATATTTAGCGTGACGCGAGATATCGAGATACGCGGTATATTCTTTATGCAGATTTAGTCATGATACTATAAATGATGGGTCTAGATTCAAAACCGAACATTTCCATTTTATGTCCTTTTGAATAAACTAAAAAAAAAAACAATTGACAACTTTACTTTTTAATATATTTTAGATTTTTTCTTCTGTCAATTTTTAAAACCAATTAAAATGATCCCGTTATAAATTTTAAAATATAGGATAAGGCGTAAACTAGAGAAAAAGTAATAAAAATTGGAAATGTCCATTTTTTGCATCCAAACTGCTCAATTTTATGTCCCTAAGTATCTATATGTGATTGGAGAAAGTATATGGGTAATAAAATAAGAAAATACTTATTTAGAGGAAATGATTTATTTTATATAGGTAAAGAAATAATAAATAAGACTTACTCACAATCAATTTAATTTAACTATCAGACGACCGGTTTCGCTTTCTACCATATGCAAAGCATCTTCAGGTCTCGATACAAAGTTAAATAAATGCTGAAATGATAAAAACCCACATTAGGGTGTTGTCTAATAAAGATAAACAAATTAGATGTTGTAAATTACAATAATTATGACAATATTACATATCTATGGTTTTATTTCAAAATGAGTAAGTTAAATAAAAAGGTATAAAAAGTTTTAAAAGTTTAAACAGACAAGGTAAGGCCCACAAATTGTTATAAAATAGTCTATTAGATTGTAATAAATTAATAAATGAGCAAATAAATAAACATTACTTACATGCCGGTACTCTATTAATTGATGGATGGTAGAACATGGTTGAAACTACTATGTATTGTTGAATGGAGAACTCAATTTTGCTATTGTAGTTGTTTGACAGTAAACGGGAAGTTCTTGAGGAGATAGATTTAATCCAATGAAGCAGAGATATGTGTGTGATCGTTGGTTAAATGAAAGTGATGTTATATACCATTGTATTATTTAAAAGTTATTTAAACTTATTCGAGAGATATATTTATGAAATGTGTGTTATTTATAGAGTAATTGTTTTATGAAGTTGACAGTTTTATGACAATGAATAAGTTTAGATGTACAAATTGTGTGAATGTGCAATTATTGTTCAACTTGTAATTATCAAATTTCTTTGATAAAGTTCTATTGACAAAATAGTAGATTATTGCAAAGTCAAGTAAATAAAATATTAGAATTAAAACAATTAAGGACAATTTAAAACACACTAAAACAGAAAACACTTAGAAGGGACGAAACAAACATTAAATTTAAAAGGGGAAGGACTTTTATGCACTACATCTCAGTTTTGGGCACAATGAGTTTTTTATGTGTTATCTATTAGATTTTAGTAGTAAATTTGACAGATTATGTAGGTTAGCATGTGACAGTTCTTCTTCTGTTTCTCAATACTGCAAGAAGTAATGTTTATTTATTTGCTCATTTATTAATTTATTACAATCTAATTTTATACAGACTATTTTATAACAATTTGTGGGCCTTACCTTGTCTGTTTAAACTTTTAAAACTTGTTATACCTTTTTATTCAACTTACTCATTTTGAAATAAAACCACAGACATGTAATATTGGCATAATTATTGTAATTTACAACATCTAATTTGTTTATCTTTATTAGACAACACCCTAATATGGATTTTTATCATTTCAGCATTTATTTAACTTTGTATCGGGACCTGAAGATGCTTTGTATATTGTAGAAAGCAAAACCGGTCATCTGATAGTTAAATTAAATTGATTGTGGGTAAGTCTTATTTATTATTTCTTTACCTATTTGAAATGGACTCACACAAGCAACACATTCATGATTTATTTTATATTAAAATATTACACACGAAAACTAGAAATCAGATCCATATATTCACTGCATGGATCATTAAAATCCTGCGTATGTCGCTCATTCTCGTTTAAAGCTTTGGCATAGAATTGTAGCTCCGGCATTTGCTTCCAGTTTGTACCGAAATGTTTGTTTAGTAGCTCGTTTACATCTTTAAGTTTTGCTTCTTTGGCCTTTACACCTGGAGGTAACACTGCAGGATTTATATCAGTTAATGCTTTACCTTTTATCCCTCCTTGAACAAGAATTTTATGTCCTCGCAAACTCTTCTCTTGTAATATTGTAATTCTTGATGATTTGCTGATTTAGAAATGCTAACTTGGGAACCTTTTCAATATCCCAATTTTTTCTGTTTTCCAATCCATGACTTTAAATTCTGGATATTTAATTACGGTTGTATATTCAGAAAATATATCAAAATATGCTAGGGGTTGAATTATTGTCGTTTTTCTTCGTACCGCTCTTTCAATAATGCTAAAAACTCGATCAGCAGGTAAAAAGCTGTGTCCTGTAACTGGATAGACAAATTGAATTTTATTAATATTAATAGGAGAGAAATATAAGAAAAAGGTCGAAGCCACGGAAATGGATACCATCAGAATATCGATGAGAATATCAAGAGCCGACAGAATACGGAATGAAGTGATAAAACAACAAATGGGTATAGAGGGCACTATAGTTGAGGATATTGAGAGAAAACAGCTCATATGGTATGGGCATGTTAGCCGAATGGGGGACGAAAGATTGCCTAAAATGATGATGTGGCAACCCCCAGAGAAGAGGAAACGAGGAAGACCACCACAGAGCTGGAACCTGGGAGTTAGGAAAGCGATTAGCGCGCGAACTCTGGACGAAGACCTAACTCATGACAGAATACAGTGGCGTTTGGGAGTCGGACAAGGTCCTAAGACGTTATAAAACCGAATATATATATATATATATATATATATATATATATATATATATATATATATAATATATATATACATAATTAATATGAGCATCATCAGCAAGCCATATTTGACACATAAATTCAAGTGTCGAATTTGTGTTTTGTCCCCCACATCCGTCACATATCAGATATCTATCTATTTTAGAGGGAAAATCTGTATATTTTAGCCTGTGATATATTGCTGAAGCAATTTCCCAGGAACCTTTTGGTCGATCTAGCTGCGTCCATGTGTATGTAAACACATTGTTTTTGGTAAGTTTTAGGAGCCTTGTAATATATCGATACATTTTTGGCAAAGTAACGTAAGTCACCAAAAACGATTTGTAGAAAAAACAATTTTTTAATTCAACCTGGTTAAACTTATCTAAATTATGACTGAAAAAAACTTGCTCTACTTGTCCTAAAAAAGGTTTAAAGTAATTCTAGGCTTACTACACTCTTTCAGTACCTTTTTAACAGTAATAGCATTAGTTTAATTGAAAAACATTATTTTCGCCAAAAATGTCACTTACGTTACTTTGCCAAAAATGTATCGATATTGTAAAAAATATATACGTAGAGTTGTCTCGAATAGTAGGCTGCCTGATAGGGTATTTTTGGTAAAGGCATATTTTTTTGAAAGTCAAAATTAAAAGTGTAAACATTGGAACTTTCATGCTTTAGTATATCAAAGGAACTGTTAGCTCATAATTTATGCAGCCGAAACTCAGTCATTTTGTTGACTTTTTCTTGTTCATTCTCGCAGTGTTTAATAGTTTCCCTCAAAAAAAGACAGGTAGATCAGACATCTGTAGCACGTGAACCAAACCCAATATTAAATTTTGTGTTAAATATATTACAAAAATCTCTTACTTTCAATTCGTTAGTGACCGATTCATTGTACATACGACATAGTTTCTTAATATTAAGCTCTGGATATAAGTACACTCTTACTTTTAAGGATGATCTGCAATAATGATTCGTTACATTTAAGTTATTCGATAAATTTCTGAATTTTTTTTCTGTGGGCATTTTTTAAATGAGAAACTTTGTCACCGCCCCTTTGATCGGTCTTCATTGTCCCCAATTTGTGAAATTTTTTCATTATTACACCCAAAGTTTGGTGTTTGAAAATATCAAGTCCTAAGTACCTTAAGAAAGCCTTTCTACATATAGGTATTTGTTGTTTGTTAATAGCAGTGTATATAAAATATTTTACACTAACTTCTCTTGCTTTTTTCTCCGCCTCATACTTAAAACGTGCTGGTGTACGCACTTTACAATGCTTTGGAATAAAAGCGCCGTGAACATTTTTTTTTATTTCATAAAAATTTTTATGAAACCGCCGTATGTCCATCATTGAAAGATAGCAGCATTGAAATGGTTGTATTTTGTGACCACACGATGGATACTGAGGGAAACTGCTTGCAAAATATCTACAACAAAGAATGAACACTGGATTAATATAAACGAGATGAAAAATAGTTATAAAAATAGTTACCAATGTTAGGTATATTATTATTTTTACTCGTAATACTTTTTCAAACATATACAATTTTAATTGTATATATTATTTTGTTAAATACATGAATAAAACAATTAAAATTTATAACGGCAAAAACTTTCGAGTCATATAAAATAAAGTTAAATATATTTTTGAAGCACTTGGTAACGTGGTTTATTATTTTGCTAATATTTGTGTCAATCACCGAGTTAAAATGTGTTGTAAACGGTTGCAACTTAAATACATTTAATTGCCGCCAAATATTGTTGGTCATGTTCACAATACTGTTTTATATTTTAAAAGTTTAAAATCTTACTTTGCAACTTTTTCTTTTGTTCTTTTCCAAGAACTGGGATCGCGTTGTCTTTTCCTTGAATCGCTGGTTGAAACTTATGTGCAGGTTGTTTCCATTTTTTAATAAAAAAGCAAATCTGATTCCTATAATTGTTTAACTTGTTGAGTTGCCGTTTATAAGTTTCACACTATCTGCTTATATTCAACAACACTAACAGTTTTGCCAAGCGACAGCTGATGGACATGTCCCGTTTTGAGTCGCAAGCATTGGCAGAAAAGTCCACTTTTGCATCTGAACCAATTTCTTCACACCAAATTACTACTAGGAACTGTCCACTTTTGCTCGTTATCAAATTGTTAATATATATAGAGTCTAGCCAAAGTAAGTACTATCATTGTAAGTCATGTTTTTCAACAAAATTTGATATTGAATTAAATATATTCTCAGAAGTAGTACCTGCTGTCAAAGATTGGGAGCACAAAATCTCTTCTTCAATGATATCTCCGCCGATGTAACGAACATACACTATTAACTGTGCTCAATTAACGATGTCGGTGGATTCATCGCATTTAATTGCAAAATATGGCGATAATTTTACTTTGTTGATTATTTGTGACTTTATGTCTGCTGCAATGTCATCGATTCTACGCTTGACTGTATTATCCGAAAGAGAAATAGATTTAATTTTTTGCTCTGCATATTCTCCTAAAATTATCTGCGTGGCTTTTAGGACACACGGTTTTATTAATTCTTCACCAATAGTATGAGGTTTCTTTTGCTTTGCTATCATAAAAGCTATTTCAAATGAAGCTTTGAGATGCTGCGATACACCTTTGTGATAACTGATTCTAACTTTGAGTGATTCTGCTTTAGAAGAAAAAAACTTCGTCTGGCGTCTTCAAAACCAGAGTAGGATGTTGTACCTTCAAATGTCTTTCAAGGCGATTGGGCCTCATGCTATCATTACTTAAAACTTTCATACATATCACACACTGAGGTAACTGTAACTCGTCTTTTTCTATGAAGGTAAATCCAAACTTAATATAATCTTCGGAAAACTTTCTTTTTTTCGCTGCCATTTTGCAACCTATAACAATAAAACAGTAATAAATAAACAAGCAAAATACCTACATGTAATTACTATTTATAAATGCCCATTTATCTTAATAACGTAATGTATTTAACGTTTCAAAATTAATTCGCCACGTAGGTTTGATTGTAATGTGTTAAAAAAGATCCAATGATCGATCTACGAACGCATCTTAGCTCAATCAATAATTTAGTAAATTAAATAAAAATGACAACTATTCGCTCCCTGCGTGACCATGGTAGGGGTACATTGAAACGATGCCAGCGTGCGTAGCGGCGAAATATGACAAAATTGGAATATTAGACAAAATATTTTTACGCATAAGTTTTATCAAAAATGTGTGCAAATACATGTTGCGTATTTAATTCTGCTAATAATAGCAAAAACAGTGAGTGTAGTTTTTATAGGTTCCCAAAGATTACATATAAATTGGAGAAAAGAAAAAGATGAATTCGTGCTATTAATATGAAAAAGTAAATATCACATAATTTCATTTTTATGCAATTGAAATAGGAACAATTTAAATAATTTACCTTGAATGATATTTCATAAGACTTCAAGCTAACTGCAGATGACTTTAGCTTTTATATCATAACTTTTACTATTATTGTTTTTAATTATATGCTCTTTTGCGTGAAAAACTTGATTTGCCAGTACTAGATTTTTCGCTTTCTTTTCCGTTTGGAGTTGAAAAGATATATTATGATGAATTTTGAGAAACTCGGTTTTTAATACTACATTTATTTTGTACATAAACTAAAAAAATATAGTTAAAAAACTAATTTATTAATAATTGTCAATTTCGCATGTATTTAACAATGTCAAACATATGTCATATATTTAACCTGAAAATTGGGACTCCAAAATTGTCAGATGAAGGCGGTAGGTGTCGCATCAGTCACGCACGGAGCGAATAGTTTGTTTGTTATACACAAACTTACCTTTTAACAGTGAAACACAATAATTATACACACTCAAACTAATTTCTCAGCAACAAATTGATACCGAAACGTCAAATTTTTCGTAAATTTGTATGAATGAATGTCACAGATGCTCATGCACATCCGGTAGGTACTCAACTATTTTCTGTCTATGATCTAATCCTAATTCCTAATTAACCCACTCTGTGGCTCAGTGGTAAGAGCACCTGCCTTTAAACCTAAAGGTCGTGAGTTCGAATCCCACCTGGGTGGAAATTTTCGTTTATTAAAAAAAATTAATAAATGAAAATAATTTCTATTCTTGTGTGATCGGTACACACCGGAGGGACCGCAGACGTTCGGATACAATTAGCGTCTCTTAGCAAAGACAATGACGTCGACTTTGCTAAGTATCAAGACAATTACTCTACACACACAAACACACACACACACACACACACACACACACACACACACACACACACACACACACACACACACACACACACACACACACTACATTAATAAACTTATCTTGATTGAGACTGGCTAAATGACAATTGTCCAAGCCAAAAACACAAAAAAAAAAAGAAATTCCGAATGAACGTTTTGCGGAATCGGTGCGGAGGGGTTGCGCGCGGATTTCATGTAGTGGCTTGTCGAAACTTATATAAACTGCGATTGACGACGTTGGTGTCGGGTTTTGAAACGGTTGTTGACATATTTAATTTCATTAATTTTATCTGTGTAAATTAAACATTACATTGTAATATTATTTGTAAATGTTGTTTGATTATTTTTTTTCTTTCTAAAATCGCAAACGTCTTCCGCCCCCCTTGACATCTCTCTATGCCCCCCTGGTTGGGAACTCCGGGTCTAGTATTTTCCTGTCGGCAGGTAACATTTATGAGCGCCGAAATTACTACAAATAGAAAAGAATTAGTCACAATATATTTACAGTTTTATACGCCAAAATATTTAAAATCGTAACAGTATTATCAAGTTGAGTTTCTTGTATGAGAAGCTTAGGAATCTTTAAATTAGGGATTTCATTAGTGACTTAATCTACAACTATCTCTAGATTATTTCTTATAAATTTCTGGTCTGCTTTTTCTTATAATTTGTCTGCTACTCGTTGTTCAGATACTTCGATTTCTGGGTACTCTCTGCAAAATTCGGCATATCTGTTGTCAACAGCAGACCTTTTCTTGACCGAGATTTGTTACCTTATAATGATCTGAAAAATGTAATTTTGGATATTGATTAGAGTGTATCCAATAAAGATTTCTAATCCTAGATTAAAAGATCATCGAGGATTTCACTGTAATAGCCTAAGGGCAATGGCCAGAGACGTTGTAAGAAACGTTTCGAGTGTACTATAATGGGTGACAGTAATTCTAGAAATCATAGATACGTGAAACATTTGTACGATTCCTGAAAATTACAATGAAAGATGGTCCCAGCGTTTTTTAAAATTTTCTAAAATAAGGAAACAAAAATTTTTATTCCATAAGTGATCTCCACACTGTATATACAATACAGAAAAGTACGAGAAATTGATATGTTTTTTAGACTCGGTTAAAGAGTAACTGCATTTTAAAATCTTTATTTAACTGAAAGTTTTTATTTATATTCTAGTTTAAATTTTAGAATCATTATTTTATTTTAGTGTAACAGCTTTGCCTATGACTAAACACAAAGCTCTGGGGCTTGATTGAATTTAAGTGTCACAAACACGCGCAACCACCTATTTACGGTTTACATTTAGCACCTAATTCAACAGGAGTTACTTTCTCGAATACATTACGATATTGTATGGAAAATACCGCTTTATTAAAATTATCCAATGGAACGACCGAGGCAGATGTCTCCATAACAATTTACATTCCATTTTGTTGTCGGCTTCGGTAGGGAAATCCGACATGAAACGTGACCTAATACAACCTTCATTTGTACCAAGAAAATAGGTCAACGAAATATTTCCATTCTTGGGTCGCGGCAAATTTCCTCCGTTGAGTAACTAGGTGTGCAGATCAGTAGCGCGGGTGCTAATTTATACGTGATCATTTCGTAGGAAATTGATAACAGATACAAGGACGTGTTAATAATTAACTTACATTGTCAGTACTATTTTACAGATAAGAGGAAGAAAAACAGGGAAAAATGGGTTTAATCTTAGAATACTAACCTTATTTGTTGCCACGTCTACATTAACCCGTTATAGAAACAATCTTTGAAAAAATATGTAAATGATTATGTCATATAGTTTTAAATTGGTCTACATACATCGTATTATAAAAAGCACTAGGAAGCTAAGTTCCTGTAGCTGGCTGTATACCATGTCTAAATGGTAAGCAGGTTTTGTATGTTTTTAATAAAATTGATAGTGTATAAAATAATTTATTAATTTAGCTGAGTATACTTTCGACATAATAAATGTCATCATCAGAGCTATCCTAAAATAACGTTAAGTTAAGTAATTTTTTTTTATAAAATACAATGACAGAAAAAATATCAATTAGGCAATAAATACTTCATAGAAGGAACATTATGGACAAGCAACATATTAAAAAACAAAGATCGGGCTCTCTAGGCCACAGATCTTGGGTCTAACCCTTATACATATGTATAATTCACATCAAATACTTAAAATAGAAAACATGGTTACCACATACAGCGACGACAACAGCTGTTTTTGACTTACATTTTTGAAGTAAGATGAAGGAGGAAGCTCGAATATACGGAAATAAATCCGAGAGCGACCTCTGTATTTAAAACTATTAATTGAAAATTGAAAATGTCTAAACTGACGTCTGAAGGTTATTGATTATTACTTTTAGTTACTATAGATTTTAAATTTAAATATTTTAAATTGATAAGTGAACGTGAAAATTTAAAATATACATTTATCAAAAATATCAAAAAACCAAACTTTTAAAGTTTGACCAAGTAGAAGAAAGTAGATGAAAACGAACCAAGGAGAAGTATCATTTGCTAAGTTAAGAGTTCAATAGCTATTATTGATTATCAATATTATTAATAAAATAAATAAAGAAGAAGAAAAATATCAAACATTTTCTACTTAGATGAAATCAATGAAAGAAAATTCAAGAAATTTTTTAAAAAATAAAGGTCAAAATGGTTAATTGTATACTAAATGTATTATTAAAGAAACTTCTTAAAGATTGGATCAAACTTACAATTTAAGTTAATTTGAGTGTTGACACAGTTCTGAGGATTCCTTTTCATTTCTCTTCTGATTTCAAGATCTTCTAGTAAATTCATTTTTATATAATTATTATTGGGTATACTGTGTAGGATCTTGCTATCTCTATGAGGACTAAAGCCATGCTTTGAAGCATGTATATGATTCCCAAAACTAGATTTATCAATCTTAGACAGATGTTCTTTAATGCGTATATCCAAAGGTCGCATTGTTCTACCCACATAGGTCATCAGGCATTCACCACAGGATAATGTATAAATACCACTTTTTGACGATTTGTTGATTTTGTCTTTAGTGTGAGAAAAAATAGATTTGATATTTTCTTTAACTTTGAAAAAAAGTTTTAGATTAGGAATGTTATTTAAGATTCTGGCTATATTATCCGATAACCTATATACGATATTGATCGATAAATAACTGTCGAGTTAGAAATGTAATGGACCGTGTTGTATGCTAGTGATCTATTCCTTTTATTCCTTAATTTGTTGAGTATGTTATCAACCAAAGTAGGGGTATAACCGTTACTATAAGCAAGTTGTTTAATAATTTCTAATTCTGATTTAAAATTTGAATCTGACAGAGGTAAGCTAAGTAAACGATGGATATAGCAATAAAAGGAGGCCATTTTCTGTTCAAAAGGATGATTAGAAGATCTAGGGATGGTATGGTCAGTCTGAGTTGGTTTTCTAAAGACTGAAAAATTTAATTTGTTATCTATTTTAGTTAAGTCTAGAAAATTAATAGAATTGCTGGATTCTGTTTCTAAGGTGAATTTTATAGCTGGATGTAAGTTGTTAAGTGAAACTATTATATTGTCTGCATCTGAGGAATTTCCATCTATGATAGCTAACACATCATCCACATATCTGAACCAATATAAAACTTTTTGAAAAGAGTTTTGATTCAGAAAAAGATTGTCAAAGATATTAATCTCAAGGTTATTCAGAAATAGATCTGCTAGCAAAGGTGATAAGGGATTGCCCATTGCCAAGCATTGTGCCTGTCTATAAATAATATTGTTAAAAGAAAAGAAATCTTGTAAAAGACAAAATTTAAGTAAACCCAATATGTGAAAAATTGTATCTCTATTAATGTTATTTTTAATAAGTAATTTCTCAACTATAGAAATGATTTCATCTCTAGGTACATTTGTAAACAAATTACTTACATCAAAGGAAACTAGAAAGAAGACTCTAAGTAAATTTAAAATTGACAATTTATTTACTAAGTCTGTAGAGTTTTTGACAGAAAAAGTGGGTTGAACAGATATTGAGGATTGTAATATAGAATTAATGAATTTATACAATGTAACAACTGGTGTAAACTAACCACTGGTCTCATAGGGGTGTTAGGTTTATGAATTTTTGGTAAACCATATAGTCTTGGTATTTGCGGATTTGACAAAATGAAGGTTTTCACTATCCTGTTATGACGTGATTGTAGGAAATCCTTATGTTTACATAAGATAGCTTTAAGATTAGTAGCTAGTTTATTTAGAGGATTTCTATCTAGAATGTCAAAGTTATTATTTCTTAGAAATTCTTCTGTTTTTTGAACATAATCATGATGGTACATGATAATGAGGCAGTTACCTTTATCAGCTTTAGTAATAATAAGATTGTTACTATTCAATTTGGTAGATATTTGTCTAATCAAATGTAGTTGTTTAAAGCATTTAATTTTTATGTTATTAACATTATTAATAAATTTGATAAGATCTTTTTGTAATGAAAGGAAACAATTGCTTTTTAAGTTGGTTTTAGAAATGTCTAAAGGTAAGCTTTCTATTACAGAATCTATGTCAACTGAAAATTCTTCAACTGTTTTGTTGTTAAATGGTATTAAAGTAAATTAAAGTAAATTATCCTGTGGTGAATGCCCGGTGACCTATGTGGGTAGAACAATGCGACCTTTGGATATACGCATTAAAGAACATCTGTCTAAGATTGATAAATCTAGTTTTGGGAATCATATACATGCTTCAAAGCATGGCTTTAGTTCTCATAGAGATAGCAAGATCCTACACAGTATACACAATAATAATTATATAAAAATGAATTTAGTAGAAGATCTTGAAATCAGTAGAGAAATGAAAAGGAATCCTCAGAACTGTGTCAACACTCAAATTAACTTAAATTGTAAGTTTGATCCAATCTTTAAGAAGTTTCTTTAATAATACATTTAGTATACAATTAACCATCGATTGATCAAGCTTTGACCTTTATTTTTTTAAAAATTTCTTGAATTTTCTTTTATTGATTTCATCTAAGTAGAAAATGTTTGATATTTTTCTTCTTCTTTATTTATTTTATTAATAATATTGATAATCAATAATAGCTATTGAACTCTTAACTTAGCAAATGATACTTCTCCTTGGTTCGTTTTCATCTACTTTCTTCTACTTGGTCAAACTTTAAAAGTTTTGTTTTTTGATATTTTTGATAAATGTATATTTTAAATTTTCACGTTGACTTATCAATTTAAAATATTTAAATTTAAATTCTATAGTAACTAAAAGTAATAATCAATAACCTTCAGACGTCAGTTTAGACATTTTCAATTTTTAATTAATAATTTTAAATACAGAGGTCGCTCTCGGATTTATTTCCGTATATTCGAGCTTCCTCCTACATCTTACTTCAAAAATGTAAGTCAAAAACAGCTGTTGTCGTCGCTGTATGTGGTAACCATGTTTTCTATTTTAAGTATTTGATGTGAATTATACATATGTATAAGGGTTAGACCCAAGATCTGTGGCCTAGAGAGCCCGATCTTTGTTTTTTAATGTGTTGTTTGTCCACAATTTTCCTTCTATGAAGTATTTATTGCCTAATTGACGTAAGTTTTTTCTGTCATTTTATTTTATAAAAAAAATTTACTTAACTTAACGGTATTTTAGGATAGCTCTGATGATGACATTTATTATGTCGAAAGTATACTCAGATTAATTAATAAATTATTTTACACACTATCAATTTTATTGAAAACATACAAAACCTGCTTACCAGTTAGACCTATTTAGAAGTGTGTACAAGTCTTACAGTCTTTTTCAATGTATACCATGTACCACAACATTTTTTATTTCAAATCCTTTATAAAAGGTATATAATAAAATACCCAAACGGGTTATATCACAATTACATTACAGAACGTTTTTAGAATGTAAATACCATCATCAGTGTAACCTGAAAGTATATAACCACTTTAATTAAAAAGAACGTAAAATTTAAAATGTTGACTAAGGTTAATGCAAAATATGGTTAATACTTACGAAGTATACATGCCATGAGCCATTAAAATATATGGGTAAAAACCCGTTAAATGTTGTTAATTTATAGTTTTGTTACATTATATATTATTAATACCATTGGAATTGATAACATGGCGACGTATTACTCTGCATAGGTTATATGGTCCTGAGATAAAGTGTCTTCAAGGACCTGTTGATAACAACTGATAAAAATGACAATATTGACATGTTAGAACGAATGTCGGAACAAAGCAGTCAGTGCAACTTACGGTAGTTGTCTAAAATGACAGAGCATTATTTGAAATTGAATAAGTTATATTATAATAATATAACAGTATCAACCATCAATGTTGTAGTCTGTAATGTGAATTTGTCCTATATTTATGTCGAAAACATTGAAAAAATTGTTTTATAAATTAATGTAAAAAGACTGAAGTACGTGAAATTTTATAGGTATCGATACGCCACCAACTATACATGTGTCTAAATTTATTTGTTCTTAACTAAAAGACATATGTAGGAAGATGGGTTCTATAAAATTTATTGTTGAGGAGTGATATGTAATATAGTGATAAATGTGCTGTTGAGATGAAATTTAAATATGATAAGAATGTTTTTGTAATGTAATGTTCATGTAGTACTTAACCTACAACTTAAGCATGAAAGGCCCTCTATGCCAAAAAACAACATTTGGTACCTGGTACATATAAAATATTTTTTAAGTTATAAGTTCATGAATATAAATTACTGGTTCGGTGTGAAGAATAAAGATGGTAAGTTGTTTTTGTGTGTTGGCAAGTATGCAAGAAAAACAGAAAATTGATGGCTGAAAGGTGGTTTAGTATTGTATTGTTCATACATTGCTCAAGTTATAACTTAAGACATAGAAAAAGGCCCTATATGTTAAAAGGAACATTTGGTATCTGAGAAATATAAAAGCATGAGTTATAAGTTTGAGTTTAAGGTAGGTGGATGAAGTAAATATGCTTTTGGTGTGTATTGTAAAGATATGTAAAAACTGCAAGACTAGTTGGGTTTTATGTGGTTCTGTTAAATTTACTAAAGATATGTGATGTTTTAATATTATTTTAAAAGAGATAAGACTCTTCAAGAGGCGGAAGTCTCCAGAGATCCGAAACCAAATCCTGAGGGAAAGTGGATGAGTAAAATAAGGTATAGAAAAAAAAAACAGTATGAGACGGTGATGATATGTGGTTAAGTAGGTGAAGATGTATGTTAATGAATAATTTAGAGGGAAAGTGGAATAATCTGCTCTTAATTTAGTTTGTCGAAAAGGAGCATGGAGAATATTATGTATGGGGTCAGACTTGACGCATAGATTCCTAGAAAGAAGTGAGGAAAAAAGGGGAGTTGGATATATTGAAAAAAAAATTGAGAGGACTAAGGAGGATTAATAGGTGATAAAAAAAGAACGAAAAATCTAAATACTAATGAAGAAAAGTAAAGTGAAGTAAAGTGAAGAGAATAGTTGACGATGGAGTGGAAGGAAGTCTCCATTGAATGAGACTCGTAGTCAACAAATATCAGTGCCAATAGTTTGTTGTATTCTGTAGACTTCTCTATCAGGTTCTTTATCACTAGTAAGTGGTCGTTAGTGCTGTATACCGAGCTTGTTCTCTAGGCTGGTAGAACTCTAATTTAGCGTCCAGTTTTTTTTGATAATTTTTGTGAAAATTTTTAAAAATATGTGAAAGCAAACTGATAGGATGGAAGTTTTCTAGATCTGTTATGTTTCCTCGCTTGTAATGATGTAGATAATGACTGCATTGTTCCATTGACACGGAGTTTTTTCTTAGTAGATGCATTTTTTTAGTTTTGATTTTGCATGGAGTTATTTCTGGCATTAATTCTGATTCCTGGTTCGTTATTTTGATCAGGAGCTGATCTTGCCTTTGGTCGGTACTCTTATACATTTCGCGATAAGGGGATTCGACAACCTTAAGGATTTTGTTTCTATCAGTAGTCATGTTTCTATCTTTGTTTTTTGTTTTGTACATATTTTTGTTGCCTATGTTGTTCGTATTTCGCCTCAAAACTTTTAAACTGTTTTATTGAATTTTTTTTATTTTCTCTTTAATTTCTCTTGTATTGTTTTTTATTACGTCTTTTCATATTGACCAGTAGATATCTTTATAATTTTTCATTGTTGTGTAGTTGGAGCCGTATTTTTTCGTCGGCTTTCTTCTTTTACCTATTAGCTCTTTGGTATTTTGGCTTAGTTTTTCTTTATGGGTCAGAACAGTAGGATAAATTAGTTGCTAGAAAATCAAAATATACCGGCACATGTTGTTGCTAAGAAATGTTAATTTTTAAAATTGTTATTTCTTAGGATAGGGATAACTGGTCATTGCTAAGGTAGGAATTGTAAACGCTAGGTCATTCAAGGCCACGAATAAAATGGGAGGTTTTCTGATTAGTTTGCTAATGCCTTTTGATTGACAATCTGATCGATGTAATCAAAACTTAACAAGCTTGAACTCTCATAGTTCTTTCCCTGCTCTCGAGACCTCTATCGTTTTCCCCCTTCAATCTTCTTACGTGTTTTTAAGGCGATTCTAATAATATTTCCCCTTGGCCCTTCACAGGCTGATAGTATTCTTTCTAAGCCAACAGATGGAGCAAGAATCGCCAAATTACCAAAAAATTGACATTCATCGTTTTTTCCCTTGACCCTTTATTAACTCCCTTAATATTTTAACGTCTACTTTCAAATGATATAATATTTTTGTCTATTTTAAATTATTTAAACTGAAAGTTTTTTTTTTAAATAAACTATCTAACACATTGGAAATACGTAAGTATCTCTTACATTATATTAAAAGGTATTCCGAAAAAAGTGTAAGGTCATCATTTATATTTAACCTCTTCCTATAAATAATTGAAGAACGGCACTGTAAATGATTGCAGTTCTTTAACTCCCTATAATTTACAACCATTCTGGGTCAGTTCTTATTGATGGTCAGGTTTTACTGCCCCTATCGTTTCGCTGGGGAGTATTAAAGAGGTTCTTAAAAAGGATACGGATTTAAATGAGAAATTATTGAGGGATGATGGCCCTTGAAATAATAAAAATCTCAAGAATTTGGAATATGCGGAATACAAAAACGAACAAGAAATAAGAGATGGTCAACTAATTTGAAAACGCTTTGTTAGTTTACTATTTGGAGAAAATGCCGACGTTTGGGGTGGAATTATTGGCGATTCCACGTGCTTTTAATCTGCTACGAACTTATACCGCCGGTATTCTCTGGGGTGTTTGAGTGGACTGTATTATTTTGAGTGTCTATTGTACGTAAAGGATACAAGTAACTTGTAACTAACATTTATTTCTCTACGTATTATACTTAACACCACAATATACGTGGTTACACAAAGTTGTTATGTTTCACAATCGCGAAAATAACTTTTCTTATTGCTAAACACTTGAGAGAGAGCCACGCGCTTTGAGAATCGCTACTAACAAAATCACAAATTTGAGTATAAAAAGCACCATCTTTCTCCCGCGAGGGTTGCTAACAGAGAGACGGGCTTTATCTTTCGACCATCGGTCGTCGATGTCGGGGACAGATCATTGTTCGGACACAGGGTTCCAGTACCGTTAGAATTTATCCAGTACCGTTAGAATTTATTCGTAAGGTATTGGAATGAATGGGCGTCTTGGCCTACAGGGTGGAGTAAAGTTAATGAACAAGGGGAAATATACTATTTTGAAAATTACAGGGTTGTAAACAAAATCAGTTTACAACCATACTGCCCCCCAGAGAAATGTCTAGTATCTTGTAGCCTTATTTTTACTATAAGGCGGAAGAAGGGTCAAGAACATGCGTTGAGGTCTCATCTGGAGGTAAGGAGATCAGTTTAGTGATAGGGCGAATAAATGTTCCACTTTTCGTGCGAACTTGAACTGCTTGAACGTTGTGGTCTTTTCCTTCATAAACTTCGGTCACTCGAGCTAATGGCCACTGTAAGGGAGGGTAGTCAAGGTTTTTAACCAATACTAAATCGAAGACTTTAATATTAGGATTTACGTGAATCCATTTGGGTCGGTTTTGGAGCCGATTTAGATAATCCGAGGTCCAACGCTTCCAAAAGAGTTGCTGAACTCGAGTGCACTGCTGCCAGCGCTTCAGTCGATTATCCGGAGTGCATGAAATATCTACCTCTGGATAAGATACCAGGGGAGCACCTATTAAGAAGTGTCCTGGAGTAAGAGGCTGTAGGTCTAATGGATCAGTAGACAATGGGAATAGAGGGCGAGAGTTAAGAACGGCCTCTACTTGAGCAAGAATAGTGCAGAATTGTTCAAAAGTATATACAGAGTTACCGGTGATTTTAATCAAAAGTGACTTAGCACTTTTAATTGAGGTTTTTCATAATCCACCCCAGTGTGGGGATCTGGGAGGAATAAATTTCCAAGTGACGTCTTGGAAAGACTATTTCAAGACTATTTCCGAGATACCACGTCTAGCTATGAATCTTTTAAGACGAGCGAGGAAGGCGTCTGTCGTGAGGTCAGACACTGCTTCTAAATGGACTGCTTTGGTAGCTAAGCATACAAACAATGCTATGTAACCTTTAGATGTAGGGGCTCTTCTCAAGGAAGAGGACTTTATGCAAAAGGGGCTTCCAAAATCTATTCCTGTATTTTCAAAAGTTCTTTTCGACGTGACTCGTTTACGAGGGAGATCTCCCATAATTTGGGTTGAGGCGATGGCATTAAACCTAAAGCAAGTGTTGCATGAGTGTATTATACGTTTTACACACCTAAGTCCGTCAAGGGGCCAATATCTTAAGCGGACATTGTTTAAGGTGGTTTGAGATCCTGCATGTCCCAAACGCTGATGCTCTGAGGTGAGCAACAGTGTCGTGAATTAATTACGCGCAGGGAGCAATAGGGGGTGTCGTTGATCAAAGGGTACATCCGAATACTTGAGTCGACCACCTACTCTAAGTAATGTGGACTTGTCAATGAAGGGATTTAGTGAAGCAATTTGCTTGTTAAGTAACAATCGACCTTGCGTCAGAGATAGTATTTCGGACTTAAAGAAAATGGCTTGAACTTGACTTATTAGGAATAGTCTGGAATCTTGCAATTCCTTAGGAGACAAATGACCAGATAAGCGGTCTTTATGTCGGGCATTGTACACAAACGCCACGAATTTTATGAGTTTAGTGAATGATGAGAATCGGTTTATATATTTGATCCAACAATTTTCCTGAGTTTTGGTACATACATTAACTCTTTTCTTTTCTTCAGGGAAATTGACCATAGGCTCAAACGAGCTATGTTTAAACCAATCGCTAGATAGATCTAGTAAAAATGATGGTCCAGATGCCCAGAAGGATCTGGCCTGATCTAAAAGCTTGCCCCGAGATAAGAGGTCTGCGGGATTGAGTTCAGACTTTATGTGCTTCCACTTTGGGGAAGGGTTAGTGTTTTGGATTATTTCCACCCTGTTTGCCACAAAGGTGGACCATTTTTTGGGAGGTGAGTGCGCCCAAGAGAGAGCTACCATGGAGTCTGACCACAAGATACTGTCATAAATGGTAAGAGAACGAGATATTATGGGATAAAGCTTTGTGTAAAGACTGGTTAAGAGAACCATTGCACACAACTCTAGTTTAGGTATAGTGAGAAGCTTTCTCACTGGAGCTACACGCGATTTTGCAGTAATAAGTGTAGATGACACAGATGAATCTGAGTATTCTGCTCTTAAATACATGCAACATCCATATGCCTGAGTACTGGCATCACAAAACCCATGTAATTCGACTTGTACTACGTCTTTTACATCTATTATGCACTGAGGAATCGAGAAAGAGGACAGGTTTGTTAAACTTGACAAGAACTTAAACCAACTGTCTAAAAGATCGGGATCAGTTATAGTATGGTCCCAAGAGAGATTTTTGGCCCATATTTGTTGCATTAGAATTTTTCCGTGAACAATTACAGGATTGACAAAACCTAGAGGATCATAGCACTGCGCTATGACAGAGAGAATTTTTCGTTTGGTAGGTGAACTAACAGTAAGCGACTCTGGAATGGCTACTTGGAATACATCAGTTGCGGGATCCCACTTAATGCCTAGCACCTTGCATGGCCGTTTTTCAAATTGGATCTGATCTTGTATATACTGAAGCCAGCGAATGAAAGAGTAGAGCTTAACAAACGATGCAGTGAAATGATTTCTTCTTCAGTACTACAGCCTGACAAGATATTATCCACATAAGTCTGAAAACGTTCTGAAGAAAGTAAAAGGAGGGGTTTAGTTTCACCTGCCGATACATCTTCGTTATATCAGCAGTAAATGCAAATTTATGAGTTCGGAATCTCGTAAGAATTTCAAACAGTTCGGGCTGAACCTTGAGACCACGGAGAGTGATATCATTTAGTGAGAGAGCTGAAGTGGTCTTAGCCGAAAACTAGCACTAACAGGAGAATTATATTGTCATTATTGCATGTGGTTGTCTTTTTAAAGACAAATCATATGCTATGATTTTTCTGACGGATATTCTTAAGTTAAAGTTATTTCATATAATAAATGTTCCAAAATATTAAATAGGAAATCGATATTAATTTCTAAACTAATAAACCAAGTATATAACTTATACTCAGATAAATCAGGTATAAGCAAAATCACTACCAATAAACACGGAATTTAGACATAGTTTATACTTGGTATAAGCTATTTTATGAATGTCAACAGTCATCATTGACAAGAATTTTTTGTATTGTTTTGTGAGTAGGTGTATAATAAAAAAATGTGTTTAAGAGGTGTTGCGGCTGTCGAGGAAGTTAATAATTTAATTAACATGAAGGAAAATACATGAAAAAGAAAAACTTTTAAAGAAAGAATAAATCCCTTTTCAAAATACACTGATAGAGAATTAAGAATAAAATATCGGTTTTCTAAAGATGATGTAAGGTTTTTTTTTTGCAATTTTAAAATACTCAAACTGAACATATAAGATAACAAATAAAGATATATATGGTGTCAGCTGTCACTGTCAGTTTCAAAGAAAAATCAAAATTGACATATTTCACTCAATATGTCGTTGTTCTATGTATTTGTGCATAAGATTGCGACATTGCCAAACTATTATTTCGGAATAAAGTGGTAATACGTATAACTAACTTATACCGAGTTTATTTGTAACAAATTATTTTAGTATTATATATACTTTATACTTAGGATAACTATTTTAGTTTTAGTTTAACTAACAAAGTCTTCAATTGAGTATCTGGACGACTACGTCCAAACGTTTATTCATTAACGTTTTGAAAATCGTCAAAATAGTGTTATATGAAACACAGTTGTAAAAATTTTTGCAAAACCAAAACATCGCTTATAGTCATCATTATATTTACATCAAATCTGTAAGAAATCAAATTTCCTAATGTTCTGTTTTCGATCGAAATAATATTCCTATTTACAGACATATGTATTCTCTAACCTCCTCTTACTATATATTTTGTTTTTTTTCAGTAAATAGGCTATGTGCCTACGTCCTCAGAATTATTCTTTTTTCGATATATTATATCTCCATAAGAAATTCTAAGTTTCATTCTGCTGGTTTTTTTAACGTTTTTTGGAGGGGGTAGAACTGCTAGTGAGTGGGATCGTAACGTATGAGGAATAGTTGGAAAGAATGTAGCTTAACAACTAAATAATGAAGGGTGGGGTCAGAAGGTGAATTGTCAAAAAGACCCTAAGCTTCTAGTGCCTAAACGACTTACCATATATGTACGATATGGCATATGATGAGATTTAGCGAATGTAATATGATTATAAAGAAAAATAAAACATGGCGAAATGCTAAACGGGCTATGCACGTATATTTATTACTATTGGATCAATTGTGACGTGCGAGGTATAATATGACAAGATTTAGCAAAAATAATACATGGAAAATCAAACATTATGCCATAAGGCCATGTTTAATTTTTCTTTGTCATCGTATTCTATTCTCTAAATCTTGTCATATGATATTGCACGGTCCTGTATGGTAAGTCGTTTAAACACTTTTTAAGCTTAAGGTCGTTTGGACAATTTATTGTCTGACCCCACCCTTTAGTATTTATTTCTTGAACTACCTTCTTTGCAACGCCCCCTCATACGTTACGATCCAACTAGCCGTTCTACTCCCACCACAAAACGTTAAAAAATGAGCAGAATGAAACTTAGAATTTCTTATGGAGACATGGGAAAATTATTATTTTAAGGGCATAATCACATAGCCTATTTAATTTCTCCCCTATTTTTCTAGGGGAGACCCCTGACTTCACTTAACTTATCTTGACCCCTACGATCTCTCGTATTGAGTGATTACCATTTCGGTGTTGAACGTATCCCAATCCTCTTAATCTATGGTCTTTAAACTAACCAGGGAGCCTTAATAACACTATATGACGTTCCGAAATATTAAATGTGAGATAAAATCTAGAACCTAAAAGGTCAGTAGAAGACCAATTAGGACGTACGCAGCAGAAACATCTATCGTTTTCATTTCACCCCGTATATCATAAAAACCGAAAAGGATTCTTAATCTTTTTGCGCCTCTAGGATAAACAATCTAAACATTTTGGTATCTGTTTATAATAAACCAGTTTCTCTTTCGTATTATCTTGGTTCCGCCTAGATGTTTACGCAGAAAATAAACAAGAGTCTTTTCGCTTATGCTTATACCGATTTTTGAGGATAAGGTCACTTCTCGGTGGACTTTTGGCGAGAGCGGTTCTTTTTTATTGTGGAAGCCCGAACTTGGTCGTCGGGACTTCGATGTTGGCAACCGTGAGAAAAAATACATAGTCTGAGCGAAGAAGGTTAGTTTTTGTTAGGTTTTGAAAAATCCCGCAAATTTTCCCTTAATTCCATGTGTGAAGTGAGAAGAAGGTCATTTAAGATTAAAATGCAGCATGGCAGTCTTTGTAATGTGGGTTAATCACCGTTTGTTGTAAGCTGTATCCTGTGACAAGGGATTTAATAACAGCATCCTGAAGGCTAAGTAAGTCGACCTAGTTTTAAGTGGAAAATAAGCAGCCGAGCTCGAAGGACCACACATTGTTATTATCCAGGATAACTTAAAGTCGAGTGTTGGTATTTGATTTGATTTCTCCCAGGATTTCTTCCAGGTCTAGCCTCCATTTTGTGTCTCCCATAAGTCGGACCTAGATTGTTTGAAGTTTGTGGTACAATGTTTTTTTATTAAAATCTTTAACTGGCCAATGAAGCAATTAGTTTTGTTAATTTTTTTTTTTAAAATAAAAAGTTTATACGTAAATATGGGTTTTATGCATCAGCTAATTGTCATATTTTAGTTTATTTTAAATTATAGTAACCTATGATATTTAATTATAATTAATTATAAACAGCGTCTCACTTTTAAATAGTTAAGAAATCTTCTTGTTTAGTATTTGCTCAAGACATCTCTGTAAGTATTTCCTGATTTCTTTTTCGTAGTTAGTTCTCCCAGCCCCCCACACAAAAAAAACAATATTTATCCACGATCTTGCTCTTGTGGAGCAAACGTTTCAATTTTTTTGCTAACCCTATCTTCAATTGTTCGGTTTCCACTTTTAGCTCCCTATAAATAAATTATATTGTTACAAGCAATACCTGACACGCCCAAAACACACGCAAGAGAATCCTGGAAGCAGCAGAAATAAAAATACTGAGAAAAAGAACAGGACACCTGTAATTCTGAGGACTAAGAGATCCAATAATGAGTGATGAGATCAGAACAAAATGAGATGTATAAGGTATAAACGAGTAGACACTAAATAGAAAAAAATAATGGGACAATCACATCAGTAGAATGGCGGATACAAGGAACAAATCACAAATTGCTAAAAGAAGTATCAGCCAACCGCGCAAGAGATGGAGTGAGAATCTTCTATAGGGGCATCCTATGAATAAGCAAAATTGCTTTCCTAAAGGAGGAAGAAGAACTAAAAGCAATTAAATAGACGGTTTAGGTTTGATTTTGTTACAGCGTACCACCATTCGCTAATATGCATATTTCAGCTTCTTGGCTTCTTCAGATCGAACTCAGCATACGCTGTAACGAAATCAAAACTAAACCATCTATTTTATTTTTATTATTTTACTCTAGTATGGAGTATTAGGAAATCGTTTTCAAGAAGGGATTTCTGTCTAGACAAATTGGCATGACGTGGTTACAATTATAAATCCAAATTAGATACCCATGCCAGTGTATTTGTCGTTTGCTTGCTTTGCAATGTTTAAAAAGCACATCCTAAATTCGATTTACGATTTATATTCTCATAACTAGAAACAAGTTTGTATGAAAACCCTGAAGTACTCCGTGAAGTACAATATCTTTTTTTGGTTGGTATATTAGAGAATCTCTTATTCAAGGATCAAGTTTCTTTACAATTTCTATATAAAACCTGAGTGAAGACATATCATTAATGTAATACAGCGTTTCTCAACCTTTTACCATTTGCGACCCAATTTTCCATAATTCTTTCCACCGCGCCCCCTCTCGTACGATAACAAAATATCTGTGCAATTATATTGTACCTTGAGTATTTTGACAAAAAACTTATAGTAAAATCTTACTGTAATTACCATATTACCGAGAATAAATAAATTTTCGTCTTTATTCGCGAGAAGTTCCGATATTTTAAATATTCTAGATCGTCTGTCTGCCTCCATCTCCTCTACTTACTCTTTAGTTCCGAGTTCTGACCATGACCAGTCACAGTCGAGTCAGTTTAGTAAGTCCTTTTGTAACTTTACTACATTAAGATGTCCCAAGCAGTAGGTAAATATAAATTTATACAAAAGCATGGATAAATTTTTAACTAAGAGTAAAGCCGCGTTTTCACGATAACAATTGGCGAGACAATTGTCAGAAGACAACTAACTGGTATGAAATTATTGTCTGCGTGTAAACACTTCAGGCCAATTGCCTTGCCAACTGCCCTCACAATTGGCCCAAAATTCAGTTGTCTCCGGGAGTAGACTGAGGACAATGAGCTGCGCCCAGTAAGCCCCCACCTCCATTCGAAATCTCAATTGTCACCGTGTGAACGGTGTAGGCCAGTAGTGTTGTCTTCTCTTTTGTCAGTTCCCTGTAGTTCTCTGGTGTGAGTCAAAACATACACGTGATTTGTGTTCTTTGTAGCTGTCTACTTGCATGGCAATAGTTGGCCCCATATAGACATCTCGTTCAACTTGACTGGCCTCAGACAATCCGCAACCACGTGATAATAATTGTCCAATGATAATTGTGTCGCCAATTGTCATCGTGAAAATGCGGCTTAAGCGAGCATTAGATACCAGTGAATCATCAACACGTGCACAGGTGAGAGTCTTTCTAAAAATAAAATCAAAAAAATATTCTGAAGAATACTTAAATTTTAGGGTTACTTTTACTAAAGTAAATGTAGAAGAAATGCCTTTATGTATTATTTGCTTAAAAATTTTAGCAGCCAACAGCATAAAACCTAATAAACTTAAAAGACATTTGAAAAAACTTCATAGTGAGTACATTAACAAACCCTGAGAATGCTTCGAGTTAAAATTAAAATCACATGTAAAGCAAAAATCATTAAAAAAAAAACTTTGGCTGTGAATGAAACAACTTTACTCGCCTCTTATAAACTCTCATATCAAATTATCAAACTATGTTTGGAGATAATTTTGACAAAAAATTGGAATACCTCTATCAAATGATACTGTTGCCCGTCGAATTGGTGATATAGCTGAAGATCAGTGCAAAATCAGCTACTCAGGAAGTTGCGCAACAAGCTGTTTTCGATTTAGCTTGATGAGGCAACAAATAGCAATAAAGACGCTCATGTTATTGCCTACGTTCGATTTTGTGATGACACATCAGTGGTAGAATTACTTTTGTGCAAACCAATAGAATTGAAAGTAACATCGCTCGCATTATTTGCTATCTTAAATAATTATAGAATCGAAGCAAAAATTGAGTGGAGGAATTGCGTCGGAATATGCATCGATGATGCTCGTGCAATATCCGGAAAATTTTATAAGACGACCGACTAATCCATTTCAAATTACACCCGAAGGTTTTTACACTGTCGAAGAAGAAACCTTCATAAACACGGCAAATGCAGATGTTAATCGACAGTTTAATAATAAATCTCTCTTTGAATTTTGGTAAGAGGTAAATGATGAGTTTTCTGAGCTAAAAACCAGAGCGTTCCGTAAATTGTTAGCGTTTTCAACATCTTATATATATTCAGGGATTCTACAGTATTTACTGCCTTCCCTCACTCAACCGTTTCCATCTCTCTCTGTTGTTCCATTCTTCATCGTTTAGGCCTCTCTTACTCATGGCGTCGTCTACTTCGTTCCTCCAGGATCTTCAGGGTCGTCCTCTTTTCCTCCTTCCTATAGGGAAGGATTCAACATCTTACATTTGCGAAACAGGATTTTCCGCGATGGCTACTTTGCAGACCAAACATAGATCGAAGCTAAAGATACAAAAATAACTAAGAGCGTTTATTTCTGATATTACACCCTGTTTTGATAAACTTTGCTCTGCAAAACAGGCCCAAGAAAGTCACTAATATACAATAAAATTTTAAAATAATTTAGTATTCAATGCTCTTTATAATTGTACCTCTTTATTAGTCTTCATGTGTATTTTATTTTTATTTTGTCAGAATGTTGTTTTGCTTTGATTTTCGTAAATTAGTCAATGTTGTTGGTGTTTTTTTTATATTCTCACGCCCCCCACTAGTAAAAGCGCGCCCTCCTAGTGGAGCGCGCTCCACAGGTTTAGAATCAACGATGTATACGCTATCTATTAATACCAATTTGTAAATGTGTAAGAACATGTTTATATTATTAGCATAGTATAAACATATTGAAAATTAAAATAAAATTAAATAATTTCAAGACAGTTTTAATTTAGTATTTAGGTTAATCTTTAATTTAGTAATGTATAATGTCGAAAATAATAAATACTAGTATAACAAACAATTTTTATTCTTTCCAATTATTTGCTATTACTTTGATACAACGGGGTAAATCTAGCTATCTAACAATGTCTTCTATCGATAGAACAATAATTCACCCATTGCAATTACATTTGTTCGCCAATATCCTTGGCTTTAACATCCTAATTTTATCATTTACGCATCACCAACCTCTGACACCAGGTCGGTAATCTTCGAAACCATAATACCCGGCTATATATTTCCTGATTTCTCACTCACGTTGTGTATAATCCATTTTGAATTTGACACGTTCCAGAGGAGCTATTTAGTCTTGTGTCGGTACAATTTATTCTACGTCACGTTTTGATACTATGGACGATTTGTTTGACAAAGTGAGTGTTTGAGGGATTGCCGTTTGGAGAATTTTGAAACAGCTGTCGATTTACAGTCAGACGGGCGTTGGAGATATTGCGGTATTGAGCTTGGAGATTATTGACTTACGATATTAAAATAGCCAGATCTTCTTTAGCGTATAGCACTTAAAATTTGTAATGTAAATTTTCATTTACGAATTTATACACAAAAATTAAAACATTAAAATAGAATTCGGAGATTTTTACAAATATACTGAAGTTAACTTATTCTTTAGATTTATGAAACGAAAGATATACATATTAATTAATAATATATATTAAATAAGTTTTTCAATAACATTCAGGCACCAAACAGATGCGCAAAGGCTGCCAATTTCTTCTGCTTCGCGTGCCATATCAGAATTATCCGACGTTGGCGATCACTATTGTGAAGACTTCTCAATCTTCTGCAATATGGAATAATTGTCCTGCATTTGATATCCTAGTCCATTCACGAATGTTCCTTAACCAAGAAACTCGTTTTCTTCCTACACCTCTACGGCCCTCTATTTTGCATTTAAGGATCAGTTGTAATATTTTATATCGACTTTCTCTTACTATATGTCCCAGATAAGACATTTTTCGATGTTTAACAGTCTTTAGCAGTTCTCTTTGTTGACGCTCTTTTTCATTAGTTTTTCTTGCTGTCCAAGGTATCTTTAGCATTGGTCTATGAACCCTCATTTCCAATGTTTTAATTTTGTCCATGATCGATACTTTTAGCGTCCACACTTCTGCACTATACAATAGAAATGACTTCATTTTTATAAAAGTTTTATTTCTATTTCCGGATCTAGTTGGTCCGTTAACACAGATCTCAAATATGTCATTTTGTGAACTTTCTCAACTTGGAGTCCGTTTAATTGAAGCTTTGCATCTGGATGTTGGTCACGACTAAACACTAAAAATTTGGTTTTTGCTTGAGTTTATTTTTATGTCCATTTCCTCTCCTACCTCGCGAATACGATCAAGCAGAGTTTGGACACCTTCAATATTATCTGACAGAATTACTGTATTGTTTGCATATCTAATCACATTAGGTAGTTTCCGTTGATTTTTATTCCTCATGGTTGTCACTCAAGTGCCTTTTTCAATAACTGGTCCGAGTAAACAATGTTGGCGACAAAATACAACCTTGTCTGGCTCCTGGTTGTATGGAGATTTCATCGATGTAGTTATCTCCAATTTTTATGATAGCAGTTTGATTTCAGTACAAATTTTTAATGACATGAATATCCTTGTCATATATTTCGATATTTTTAGTATTTGTATTAATTTTACATGCTGTACTTTATCTAATGCCTTTTCGAAACGTGTAAATACATCTCTTTGTTCACGGCAGTTTTGTAATAGGATGTTAAGCCCAAAAAGTGTGCAAGCAATTTTAAGAGTGTGGCTTATTAGGCTAATTAATCGATGTTCTGAGCATTATCTCGGATTGTGTTTTTTAGGTATTTTGACAAAGATGGATTTGAGCCTGTAACCTCGGAAATCTTTTTTGGATTGTGCTAGAAAGATAACCAATAGAGACACTGCGGACGGCAGCCAGATGATTGGTGGAGAGCGAGTCGTGGGTTCGAAACTAGCTTTTGGAACTGGGATTGGGTCCAACGGACGAAATAAGTAAAGATAAGATAAGAGATATTAGAAAAGATATAGAAATAAACAACAAGATAGATGGTTAAAATTACCAAAGATGATAGAAGATAGAAACAGGGCGCCACTCAATTTTTTGGGGTTAAGGAGAAAATTAATAAACCTTAGAAAAGAAAAGAGATAAAGAAAGATATCCTTCAGAGATCAGAGATCAAACCCAAGGAAAGATACCAACAGTTAATTATCAAATAAATTTGGTCAACACAATATATAAACAAATAATAAATATATTAGTTATTACACTTACCTACGAAACTTAATCAGCCTTATCTTTCTACTGATCAAAGGTATAGTAATAAATTAATACACTAAGCAAATATTTAGAGCTACTATTTTATCAGGGAACTTGTTAGGAGCCGACAAATAAAATACATGCATAAAACATTAACAATATATTAAACACAAAATTATGATGCTGCTAAATGCAACACAAGTAATAAAAATACACAACTATGAAATGGTGTTATACCTATATGTGAGCAATAATATAATAAAAAAATACCTTTACCAATATACATAAGGCAATCATATACAAATATAGTTTGGCGTATCTCGAGATATTATAGGAAAGATAATGAGCAAAAATTATAGCAAATACAAAAGATAGCAAAAATTTCTTAACTCTAAATTTACAAAAAAACATACAGGTTACAGAGTTGAAAACATTACTAGCCAAACCGCACTTGGCTAGGTGGGTTAATATCTCGCACTATTAATTAATGCTAAACTGAGATGTTCATATTTATTATTTATGGAAAGTTCTTGAACTGTTCTTTAAATTAAATATAAAAATGGGCAATCTACAGATGAAGATATGAATGAATGATGGGTGATACGTCCAGATAATGGCAGGTGGTATGATACGTACCATATTACTCGCCCAGATAATTTGCAGATAAAGATTATGGTAACTTACATAATTCCTGATGACGGCAGCTTAATTCACTGAATTTAATATACTGTACTGGTATTCAACACTGAATTTAATTAGGTACCATTAAAGGTAGTGTAGACCTATATATAACTTAATATAGTCTAAGACAAAAAACTGAAATATAGAGTGTATACACACTTAGAAAATAATTCACAGAGACGATAATTTCAGGCAAGCGACCACACTCAACGAGAGGCCACCGAGAAGTCTCACGAGATAATTGACCTGTGCTCAACGAGAGCCCACCGAGAAGTAAGTCGGTTCCACTAAAAATTTCACCAACTATCCAAGAAAAAAGAAGAAGAAGGTATATCCCCCACTTAAAATAATCGGACAGTTGTAAGTAATTCTGAGCAAGTAAAAATTCCGAAAGTTTTAAGTTACCGGTACCAACAATTAGACATGAGAAGCAGACCCATACTTGGGATTAAGTTATTGTCAAAAGATACGGGCCTTCGGCGAAAATTATCAATTGATGTAAAAGAACCTGCGTACCCAAAAGCATTAGGTCTTTTCATACTGAGTATTAAGACGGAAAGGATTAACCACCTTTAGTAATTAGGGAAGTCCATTATAATTTAGTAGATCCAATATTATTTTCTTATCGTAAACACGGGAATTCCTAATCATCGGCGTATCGCACGGGGGTAAAAGAAATTAAAAATAATTAATATTTTAATAATAAAGAAATGTTACAAGCCAATCTGTGGAAATCAACCTAGTGTTATATATTGAATTAAAAAGTCTTCACTTTTTTTTAGGATTTAGGGTTTAGGTTTCTTCTCGAGGTTTTCGTATGTTTATGACCTAAGAGGTCTCGTGGTATAAATAAGTTTCTCCTCTCCTGCCGAATCTTGGCCTCCGCTTTTCATGATTAGTAACGGTTTTCAATTTCAGTGTAAATTCTATGATGATTTTCCTGGGGATGCTCTATGAGCCGTTAAGGCAGTGGTTCCCATTTGCCTTCTGCATTCTTGTGCCGTTGTACATTATTTGTTGATTCCGTACATTCGGAGCTGATTTCTCAACCGCAGGACAGAATACTGCCCTACCACTCACCAATTCATCCGCCCTAAGCTATTGGTTAGTAAATGGGAGATTGCTTATGCCGGCAATCACTCGGACGTCGGAGCCTCATTTGTTATCTAGCAAGATGCACCGGATGACCATAATCAAGATCATCACGTGGGCAAGTGAGGTTGACATTTAGATAGGACAGGCTATACGTTGCACATGATTATCCCTTACATCCCAATTTCTAGTTGGGACAAATGAGTGGGAGGAGTGATAGCTACATATTCAGGACAATTTTGGAATAATAAAATAACGACGATTTGGAGTTTTAGACGATTTAATTATTAAACTAATTTATTTAAAACATTAACTAAAACTAATATCAGTACAAATAGGTAAAGAAATAATAAATAAGACTTACTCACAATCAATTTAATTTAACTATCAGACTACCGGTTTCGCTTTCTACAATATGCAAAGCATCCTCAGGTCTCGATACAAAGTTAAACAAATGCTGAAATAATAAAAACCCATATTAGGGTGTTGTCTAATAACGATAAACAAAGTAGGTGTTGTAAATTACAATAATTATGCCAATATTACATGTCTGTGGTTTTATTTAAATGAGTAAGTTGAATAAAAGGTATAAAATTTTTAAAAAGTTTAAACAGACAAGGTAAGGCCCACAAATTGTTATAAAATAGTCTCTTCGATTGTAATAAATTAATAAATGAGCAAATAAATAAATAAAATAAATTACACAATTAATAACACAATGGTATATTACATCACTTACATTTAACAAACAATCTCACACATATCTCTTCTTCATTGGATCAAATCTATCTCCTCAAGAACTTCCCGTTTACTGTCAAACAACTGCAATAATAGAATTGAGTTCTCCATTCAACAATATAAAGTAGTTTCAACCATGTTCTACCATCCATCTATTAATAGAGTACCGGCATGTAAGTAATGTTTATTTTATTTATTTATTTGCTCATTTATTAATTTATTACAATCGAAGAGACTATTTTATAACAATTTGTGGGCCTTACTTTGTTTGTTTAAACTTTTTAAAAATTTAATACCTTTTATTCAACTTACTCATGTAAATAAAACCACAGACATGTAATATTGGCATAATTATTGTAATTTACAACACCTACTTTGTTTATCGTTATTAGACAACACCCTAATATGGGTTTTTATTATTTCAGCATTTGTTTAACTTTGTATCGAGACCTGAGGATGCTTTGCATATTGTAGAAAGCGAAACCGGTCGTCTGATAGTTAAATTAAATTGATTATGAGTAAGTCTTATTTATTATTTCTTTACCTATTTGAAATGGACTCACACAAGCAACACATTCATGATTTTAATATCAGTACTTTTACGTTATACTTAAATTAAACTTACCTATACCATTATTTAAGTAGGACAAGCAACTATGCATATGTTACTTACGAGATAAGCTCAAGTTCACACACATCAATGGGTGTATCATTGCAACTTGTCAATGGTTAGAAATTATTTTCTAACCAAGCTGCGATGTCACGACACTCCCATCGATGGGTGTGAACTCGAGCTTATCATAGTGTAGCGAGATTAAATAAAACGAACGGTTCGAATTTATATAAATATAATTTATAACTTTACAGTTCGGTACTATCTTATCAACTAAACCTAACTCCTAATATCGTTACATATATATACCAAAGTTACTATGTTCTAGAAAGTTCCCACCTCTAATTCGCGTACGTGACCGATTGTTCTCTTGCGTTCGAGATATCTGTGAATGGATCTCGAAGCCGTTTCGAGATGCAACCGTTACATAGGCCATTCCGAAAGCATGTTCCTAACAATAGTTTTAAATGTAGTATAGCTACTTGAAACACGGTTAAGATAAAATTTGCAGCAGAACCTGCTAAAATGATTTTTTTTGGAGGTGAGAATCTATAAAAGACTGGGAAGGGTCCCAGGTGTGTTAGATTAGGAAGATTACGCGTCACCGTAATTGACCACCCACTAACTGAAGTAACCTACTATTTCTTTAACCGGCGTGCCTGCGACCGCTCTTAGCGAACATTACCATCTGACCCATCAGCTTTACTCATAACTCCCATCTGTCGCTCTCCGTCTGCGCTTTGTAAATGCCATAGCAAACCAGTCACGCCACCCTACCCACGTCTGCACCGGACTTGGTTTGTAAGGTAACCATCCTTAGCGATGATAGCATAGCGATAGGCAGAAACGAGCGACCGCGCTGTTATTTCAACCATTTTGAAGTTAACGAGAAAGATCAGACAACAGATACAAGCAACTCCAGACATTCATATTCCATCCATGGGAAGTGGTCTATTCATTTCTCCATCTACACTAGCCACTTATTTAGTAATAGGCTGCTCCAAAAGAAGACGCACACCTACACTAGATACAAGTAGAGACAAAACAAAACAAAACAAAATAACACGTATGTAACTTAATTTCTGTAATGTATTCAATTTCTTTAAAAATTCATTTAAGATTTTGGCGTCAGTACTGAAAGCTAAATAGTGGCTCACCCCACTGACGCCGACAGATACGATACATTAAAATAAACAATTCATCTTTTTTGCAGTCTCTTCTCTTTCTCTTCCTTGTGTTTTATGGTTTCTGTCACAAAACCAATGATCAAGTCAAAGATTCTTTTGTTTTCAATTGCTTTATTCATTAGTTCATGTGGCTCGCGTAGAGGTGAGCCCAGGCCCAGCTGTAGCAAGGTTTGCCCCACATTGTATGCTGGACATACGAATACCACATGATGCGCGTCATCCAACACTCAACAATTAGGACACAGGTCGTCCTCGGTTTTCTTTATTCTATATGTATAAGACCAGAAAGATCCATGCCCCGTCATTAATTGGGTGAAGTAGTAGTTGACACATCTGTGTTTAACTTATACCACCTTATTACATCTGGGATAAGAGCCCTCGTCTAGGTAGCCTTGTCTGTTTTCTTGACCATTGGTTCTGCCAGATCTCCAAACTCCTTTTCCTTTTTTGTGTTCCTGAACCTAAAGCTCCATTACCTGTGCACCATACCCTTCCACCATGCATCCAAACCCTTTCATTAGCCAGGATATGCACCGGTACAGCACCGGCCACTACTTATAAAGCAGTGCTTGATACGGTCCCGTACACGCTGCATACCCTGACCAATGGTTTCCTTTGCGTCCTAAGAAGCATGTCTTTGTATTTCGCTTTGTTGAGGATCTCATGCGACACTGGAGTCCCATATAGTAAGATGGACATGACTGACTGTAGGATAACTGATCATTTGTGGGCCTCCTATATTTGGCATTATCTTATTAAGGGTCGAGGTCCTCTCTTCCGCCTTCCGACATGCTTCTTGTATGTGGTGTCTAAATGTCATTTTGTCATCTAGTATGATTCCCAAGTATTTTATGGTCTTCTAGGATCTTAGATCGGAGTCTCTGATCCGAAAATTTACGTTTTTTCGATCTCGTGGTCTCCTCAAGATGATTACTTCTGCCTTTTTTACTAAAAGTTATAGGTCATTTGTCTTTATCCATCTCGCAGTTTTTTCTATTGCTTAATTTACTTTATTTATAATACCCCAATTCATATCTTCTATAAGTAGGGCTATAGCCCCTACTCCTTGTGTTTTGTTTACTTCTATTACCCTGTTTAAAAAAACCATAGTATGGGTCTCAGGACTGACTCTTGGGGTACTTCAGCAGTCATTTTCGTCTTATTTTCTTCGATTTGCATACGCTTCTTTGCGATAGGTAGTCCTTAATTATACTAGACACATATTCCGGGGTCCCTAGTTCGACAATCTTGTTTACGATGAGACCCCAATTCGCTGAATTGAACACGTTTTTAATGTCCAATAAAACAAGTACCCATTTCTTTTTTTCTGGTTTTCACCGCGTTTCTTATCAAGATCTAGGCGTCGACTGGTGATCGACCTTTTCTGAATCCATATTGTTGGTTAGATAGAGCTCTCTTGTCTGCCAACACGCCTTTCAGCCTCTTCTCGTAGACAATATTCTCATAGAACTTGCCAAGACAGTGCAGAAGGCATATTGGCTTATAGAAGATGCTGAATCGGGGGATTTCTCAGGCTCTAGGAGACAAAATCAGATTTGCTTCCTTTAGTTCCCTGGGAAACTCTTGCTTCCGCAGTAGATCGTTATATATTTTTCTAATTAAACCTGGTTTCTCTGTTGTTTTTATATTCAGTGCCTCCAGTGGCAGTCCGTCAGGGCCGGGAGTTTTCCCCGTCGTGATTTCTTGACCAACAGTCTTTATTTCTTCTTCTGTGAATTCCTCCGCCACCGCAGGGGAGATCTTCAAGAAGGTTTGTTTCTCCTTGGTATTGAAGAGGAGCTCCGCCGATTCTCGCCGCTGGTCTTCATCTAAATTGTATGGAACAATCATCTTTAGTGACTTCATTGTTATTTTTAAGTTTTATTTCATTATTGTTTTAAATACATCTGGTTTACTAAAATTCTCATTTTATATTCGTGATGATATTTATATGAATATTGTTATAATACATAAAAATAATTACCTACAAAAAGCGATGAACAATAACCTATTTTTTTATTTTATTGCTATTTAGCTCTTATTTAAAGGATATGAGATACTCGATAAAGTATTGTAAGTAATCAATTTTATACAAGCACATGATTCAACCGGTTTTTAAATCTTCTGATATTAAATAGGTAAAGAAATAATAATAAGACTTACTCACAATCAATTTAATTTAACAATCTGACGACCGGTTTCGCTTTCTATAATTTGCAAAGCATCTTCAGGTCGAGATACAAAGTTAAACTAATGCTGCAATAAAATAAACCCAATTAGGGTGGTGTCTCATAAAGATAAAATAAACAAATAAATAAATTAGTTCATACAAATTATAGTAATTATGCCAATATTACATGTCTGTGGTTTTCAAAATGAATAATTTGAATATATAAAAGGTAGTAACAGACAAGGTAAGGCCCACAATTGGTATAAAGTAGCAATCTTTTGTTGTAATAAATTAATAAATGAGCAAATAAATAAAACAAAACAAAACAAACATTACTTACATGCCGGTACTCTATTAATTGATGGATGGTAGGTCATGGTTGCAAAAATCATGTATTGTTGATTGGAGAACTTTAATGAGCTATTGCAGTTGTTTTGACAATAAACGGGAAGTTCTTGAGGAGAACAGATTTGATCCAATGAATTAGAGATAGGTATATTGTTGTTGTTTGTCAGATGAAAGTGATGTTCTTTACTATTGTATTAATTAAATTATTTACACTTATAACAGAGATATATTTTTGGAATGTGTGTTATTTATTGAGTATTTATGTAATGAAGGAGACAGTTTTATAACAATAAAATATCTTCTGATATTGTTTCTAGCCTTCAAATAGATATTCTTCAATATTTCTCAACACTGGAAATGGATCGCCGAATAAAAGACTAACAATTTTTCTGAGTGGTCTCATATTATTGTTTCCATTTCTGTTTAACAGCCGTTATATTTTTTGTGTAACAGCTGCGGTAGGAAGTTGTGCGCGTTTTTGATAAAGCACAAAATATTTCTATTAATATGAAACGTTTAATCTAAAGCTCTCAGTGACGGAAAGTAACATGACAGCATAATACTTGGGTAGACGAAGTTATAATATTTATAAAGTGAAATGGAGGTGTAGCTTAAACAAATTTATAATCATTAAATCTGCTGTGCGAAACTTCTTATAAGCGAAGATTTTAGTTAAGGCGATCCATCAACTTCACTACAAACTCCATTTTATCAGGACCGTCACGAGCAAAACATAAATTACGAGAAGTTTTAAGTTAGTTATGGCATACATAATGTTGGAGAGATTAAAGCCAAAGTTTTAAGTTATGTTTAAATAGAAAATCTTTTTATAACTTTCATGATAAATAATTATGTACCCGGCCTAACAAATGATCAGAGAAAGTATTACACTCTCAAAAAATCTCACACATGAGAAGTTTATACAACCACACTGTGTTATAATGACGAAAAAATTATCAATTTAATACAGCAATGTAGCGGTTCAATTATTTTGTTTGATTTTTATAACCCAACGCAAAATCTTTGCCCGCTCTTCTTTCCCTTGGTATAATTCTAATTCTCAGAACGCATACACATTAAGTGAAGCTATTTTCTTGAGGCAGTTAAAAGTAATTACTATTTAAATGGGAATAAGCCACAATTAAAGATTAAAGTACGTTTATTGACGTTTAAATTTCCACTTCGGAAATCGTTCTCAAAATACAAACATTAGTTTTACTAATTACTAATGTTTGTATTTTGAGAACGATTCCCAAGGTGGAAATTTAAACGTCAATAAACGTACTTTAACCTTTAATTGTAGCTTATTCCCATTTAAATAGTAATTACATCAAGTAAATCTCAATATAAGCCCATAGGAACAAACATAGTAGATATATTTTTAAGCTCCCAAGGCGGTAAATTCATAGGTGTGGTATGTATTCGTATACTCTCTTTCTCTGGCATTTAGTTAATTCTCAAGTAAAATTAGAAGTATTCACTTCAAAAATGCATTAATTTCACAGGCCGACGTGATTTTTGGTGCTTTAAATTTGACATTTTTGTCATTAGCTAATACAGGTACGTTGATTCTAAATATGAATTTAATAAGCTCATTACGTCAAAAATTTTCACAAAATTAAGACAAACCTTGTGAGATATTTTGTACAAGAGTAAAGAAGTCATCATCATCATCTGTAGTACTGCATTCCTAGTTGATCCTTGAACTTCCCCAGTCTATTTCGCCAGTTGTTTCTGTTCACCGCCAACCATTGCAGGTTTGCTGCGTCGATCTTCCTCACGCCCTCGCCCACACTATCCCTCCATCTCAGTCTTGGTCTACCTCTACTTCTATTTCCCATTGGTGCCGATAATAGGGTGGTCCGGGTAGGTAATTTTCATTTGATCTTGACACATGTCCAGCCCTTCTAAGCCTATCTATTTTTATGAAAGATATTACATATCTACCATTAAGTATTTTTTTATACTTCTCGTACAATTCTAAATTATGTCGCCTTCTCCAAGTACCATTTTCAAAAATTGCTCCCATTATTCTGCGTATTATCCTTCTTTCTAACACCAGCAGACGATTTGTGCCTTCTTTGGAGATGTTTTTGACCCATATGTCAGCACTGGTAGAATGAATGTTCTGTATATTGTTAATTTGGTTGTTTTGCTTAAATTATTGTTATTAGCTGCTTATTTAGTCCAAAATAAATTTTGTTTGATATCAGTATCATTGGTTTTACTTCTTCAGATGTGTCAATATCCCTTGTTATGAGAGAACCCACATAGGTAAACTTATTTATTCTATGCTAAAGTTTTGTTCTGCGTTTCTAGCTCTATCTCTGTTATTTGGCATTGACGACAACATTTTGGATTTTTTCAAGTAAATGGAAACCATCTCTTTAAGTCCTCGTGTGGTGTGTGCAATCAAATCCAAATTGTCGGCGTAAGTCATAATCTGCGTTGACTTATTAAAGATTATTCCCCTGTTGTGAAATTCGGCATCTCTTATACCTAATGCTATATAAAATATAAAATATAAAGAGAAGACACACCAGCGCGTCTTCTTCCGTAAACCTGAATATGTTTCAAAGCATGTGACAGATCGCCTTGTATTTTGCACTCTACAGATAAATTTACTCATAGTTGTTTTTATAAGTCTTATTAATTAATGGGAAATGTATAGTTTATTCATGGCTTGATGTAATTTACATCTTAAGATGCTATCGTACGTTGACTTAAAGTCCAAAAAAAGATGAATCGCATCAATGTTAAATTCATCGGTTTTTTCTAAGATTTAACGTAGCACAAAAATCTGACAAATTGTTGACGAACCTGGCCTGAAACCGCTTTAATATTTACCAATGAGATCTTCCAACTACATACAGGGTGTACAGGTTGTTGTAGAATATTTTGTTTAAATTGTGTTCAGAAGAGTTATACCCGTATAATTTTTACATTCTAACAAATCTTCCTTTTTGTGCAGAGGACATTGCCCCAGACTTTGACTCATCATCACTAACTAGCCTCTAACGTCCACTGCTGAACATAGGCCTCTCGCATGCTTTTCCACTTAGTCCGATTTTGCGCCATCTGAATCCAATTTGTAGACACTCTTTTTAAGTCATCTGTCCATCTCGTTGGGGGTCGACCTCCATTTCTCTAAGCTTGTATTCGGGGTCTCCATTCCAAAATTCTTTTTGTCCACCGGTCATCAACTAATCTTGCTACATAACCTGCCCAGTTCCACTTTAGTGTTGTTATCCTTTCAATAACGTCTGCTACTGCTGATCTTTTGCGTATGGTAGCATTGTGTATTCTATCACGTAGAGAAATCCCTAACATAATTCTCTCCATTGCTTTTTCCACAAATTGTAATTTACTCACTGTTGTTCTTGCGAGCCTTAGGGTTTCTGCGCCGTAGGTCATCACTGGCAAAATACATTGATTAAATACTTTTCTTTTCAGACACATTGGAATCTTAGACCTAAAAATATCCTTCATCTTTCCAAATGCAGCCCAAGCGAGGTTTATTCAAGACTTTGACTATTATGCAGTAAATTTCTTGCATAATGCTGTTACCTCCATGTTTGATATGCTCTGCAGGTATAAAGTCCACTCCTGGGAACTTGTTATTTTTAAGGCGTGTTATTGCGTCTATCACTTCACAATATTAAAGAAGGTTCTACTTCTTGACCTGGTGGGTGTTACTTTTTGACCTTTGGATAACGTATCATTTACCACTTCGGTACCAAGTAGTTCTTTGAAGTGCTCAACCCATCTGCCTTGTAGTTCGTCACTGGTATTAACTATAACTATTCTTCTACATATATTCCATTGCTCGTTAACTGTTCCATTTTTATCTATCGTGTTTACATTTTCAAGGTAATTTTAATACCTTTCCAGTGTACGAGGCTCTTTCAATAATTTTAAATTATAGCGAATTATTTGTTCTTGCTCTTATTTTTGAAGAAGTGGTCTGGATCTATATTAGTCCCACGATAAGTATGTACATTCATTAGATTAGAGAAATGCTTTGTTTCTATTAGCATGTGATCCATTTGATTTTTTGTTGTTCCATCAGGCGAAGTCCACGTTACTTTATGGGCATTCATATGAGTGAAGAAGGTACTTCCAACGACCATGCCCTTTAAATCTGCTAATACTATTATTCTATTTCCATTGTCGTTGGTGATATCGCAAGCACTGCATTTTCCGATGTGTGGACTATATATATATATATATATATATATATATATATATATATATATATATATATATATATATATATATATGTTAGTTTTGATATTTCCGCGGGAGCTGTATGTTATATCAATGGTATTCCGGGTTTGACTCCGCGTTAAATGTTGTTGGTTTTGATAAAAACCATTTTGACGACGTTTCGGGACCATCCAGAGAGACTTGAAAATGGCAAGTGAGATCTTGCCGAAACGTCGTCAAAATGGTTTTTATCAAAACCAACAACATTTAACGCGGAGTCAAACCCGGAATACCATTGATATAATATATATATATATATATATATATATATATATATATATATATATATATATATATATATATATATATATATATATATATCTTCCTCCCCCATTTCCCCATTTTTGCAATAAGATCTCCAATTACGATCTTGACGTCGTTTCTGAGGCATTTGTCGTAGACGGTCTCTATTTGGTCACAAGCTTGTAGGTCACAAGACTTGTAGCGGGACAACAAAATGTGCAGCGTGATCTATTAGTTGACCCAAAATTAGTTTATTTGCCTCTCTGTTACATGAAGTAAGCATTGATGATGCAGTTTGTCAAAGCTTTAAATAAAAAAGGTACCTCTGCGACAAATTGCCCGCTCTCTATAAAACTAAAATTAAAGAAGGAACTTTTGTAGGCCCCCAAATTTGAAACTTTAAATAGGACAGATTGTTTTAGAATATAATGATCCAGGATGAATCTGTAGCATGAAGTTCTTTTGTAGAAGTCGTCTACAAACAAATTATAGCCAACACGGTCGAAACTTATAACTTAAAACTTTATTTTTTAGATTCACATAGTTGACTTTTCCCGAACATTTTGGAGCTATTAGCAAAGAACAGTGAGAAAGGTTTTATCATGACATAAAGGAAAAATGGAGAGACGTAACCAAGAAAGATGTGATATTAGAATGATGACTGATTATTGTTGGACCTTGAAGAGAGATTTTTAACGAAATTTAAAGTTAATTACTATTTAACTGGGAAAAAGCCACAATTAAAGGTAAAAATACGTTTATTGACGGTTCAATTTCCACTTCGGAAATCTTTCTCAAAATACAAACAGTAAATTTAAAGTTGTTGCCCGAAGAAGGGCTTAAATCTCAACACCCGCCAAACAACTTTGATACTTCTCATAAGGAGACGTAAATACGATGATCAGGCTCCAATTACGAATATAATCACATTAGACTATTCCAAAGAAGTAAAATATCTGGAGGTAACCCTAGATCAAAAACTCACCTAAAATAGTCGTATTTAGACTTAACTTATAAACTTAACAATACGACTACTTACGATTAAGACAGCTTAAAACCGAAAATGACCCTTTGGACATATAAAACAATTATTATGCCCGTGGTCACATATGTATATTCGTATAGAGGCCAAAAACACAACAAACAACAGCTAACACCAAACTGCAAAAAGTGCAGCGGCTAGCTTGTCTGGGAATCAAAGTCTCAATGTTAACATGCAGCTCTAGATGCGATGCTAAACCTTCCTCTCTTTCAGTGCTGCATAAGGAGGGAGGCACTAACTACCTTCTTAAAACCGTGACAGACAAAAATATCTAATAAAACTGGAAATGTTAAAAAAGCTGGAGATCTAATTGGCCACCTGAAAATCTTGGAAAGGAATTCCATAAAATATTAATGATTTTAACCAATACTGGAAGAAGGTTTAGATAGAACGATATATCTAATATAGATGAAAGGTAAATAATGGAAGTTACGGAGCCCAATTTCAGGTTATCCAAATCTCTTGGAAACGAACTATCTTTCAGGCAGAAATACATGCTATAAGCATTAGTGCCCAAGAATGTCTTAAGAGAGACACTCTTGGGAAGTCTTTATTTTATTAGATAACCAAAGCTCCTTAAAGGCTCTTTACTTGTGAGTCAAAGTTGGTTTGTGACTATAAATAATAACTCAAGAAGCTAGCGGACTGGAACAAAGTAACTTTATGTGGGTGCCAGATTACAAGGAAATGGCAGGAAATGAAGAAGCTGACAGTCTTGCAAAAGAAGGATCCATTTCAGGATCCCGAAACCTATTGTGAACTATCGACAAGCCACATCTAAGAGGAACTCCGGACCTGGAAACTCAATCAACTAAAATGTCATTGGTTGTTAAATACCTTTATTAAATAGTGTCACGAAAAGGCTTTTTATTTGCTAATTGCAAATGCAGTCGGTAATTTTAACACAATGTGGTAAATTGTTTAATTTAAATCGCGAGACCTTACGCCCTCGTTTATTGATCGATCTACATTTTATGTTTAAATCAAAGAATAAACTCCACGCCACTATTAGCTTCACATAAATAGTTTTCTTTTTATGACAAAAATTTTCTTGTACCTTACAACAAAACCCTTTTTAAAGCTTCAGTTCTTTTTATGTTGAACTGTATAAAAGAGTATACACATTGGTGTTTAAAATAGACGCTGCTGAGAGACGTTAATCTTTTATACTTGTGTTCCGATTTTGTGATAGACACTCCTTCCTACGTTGACACAGTGTTATCTAAACAACGAAGAGAGGATAAGTATTTACTGTGAGGTTGTTAAAAGCTCGGATTTGATAACAGCGAAGCGCGGCTGATAATAAAACAAAAACTGGAATTTATGATGCTACAAATCACTAAACTTCACGGGATTTACTGCGTTTTTGCGATCAGTTTTATCATGACAGTCTTATTTAGTGGAATGCACTAATCTTTTTTAGATATTGTACATTTGGTTTCTGGGTCACACAATACAAAATATATACATTGTAAAATTGTAACTATTTTTTGTTGAAATATGCCATAGTGCGAGCAAAATCCCATTACTTTAAAAATAGCAAATAAACTCTGTTTTGAATATGTAATTTAAGGGATACATTTTTGATGCAAACAAGAAATTATTTTTCAAACTAAAGGCAGGTTTACACGTATCGTAACTGCGTTAGTCTGGTGGGATCTCATAGACCTGTTGGTTGAAATATCTAAGCGCCTATTACATGTACCTACTCCAACCGTGCAATTTTAACGAAAAGTAGTGGGCCTGAAATGTTCGAAAGTGCATTGGGCCCATGTCGAAGCAGCACCAATGCGGTCTCGCATGGCTGTAAAATCTTCTTTTGTTTTGAATAAAAAATTAACTAAAATTTTACATCTTTTAATGGTATTTGAATGCGATCGTATAATAGAATTAACATAAAAAAATTCTTACATAACAGGTAACTAATAATAATGGTTATACATACTACAGCAGTTTATAAAAAATAAATTTTAATTAATTTTGGTAATTGTAAGGAAATAACCAACTTACATAAAAAGGTAAAAAATATTATTTGGTAACCTTATGTTTATCAAAAAAGCAATCTAAACAAAAATACTTAGAGCAGGCTGAGCACTGTAGGTCTGATTGGGGTGTTCTGTTGTTTTGCTTCTTTTCTTCCAGATTGTTATATATTTTATGAAAACATACATTACATCTACGTCTTCCGGATCTACCTAGTTTTTCTAACCTGTGTTCTCTGGCTGGCTGGTCAATGTCTTCAATGTTTATGTTTACATTTTCCTCCTTGATGCCGAGTAAACTCGTAATAAGTGATATTCTGAAATCAGTAATAGTCATCTTTTCGTTAGCAATTTTCTGATGCATTATATAAGCGTTTACAAGAGCTGTACCAGTTTTTAGTTCAATAAAAAGTTTGCGGTACCATTTAAAACTTTTACGTATGAACTGTTATAGCTTTTGCTTTGGTCTGATAGATCGATGAATGACTTATATTTATTATACTCCATAACATTTTTTGGTTTTTGAATTTCCTGGCCCCTTTTGTTTATTGTAATCATTTCGTCGGTATATTTTGTACTTAGTAAAAGTACATCTCTTTTATCTTTCCACTTTTGAACAATTATTCCTGTGTTACTTTCTTCAGCTACACTTTCGCCCCTTTTAAGTTTTTTTTCTATCACGTTCTTGGGATTTAATTTCCTGTTGGAGCGTAAAGTACCAATTAAATTGGTATGCCGATCTAGCAAATTTTGAGCTAACGTGACAGATGTATAATAATTGTCGGTACAAAGAGTACGACCACAGTCCAGCAAATTGTTTGTTAACTTCATAACTATTTTGGAAGTACACTTTGTTCTTTATCAAACTCTTTTCCGCAATAAACACTAAAATCATAGGTGTATCCACCTTCTAGGCAAAGCTTGAAAATTTTAATGCCAAATTTGTGCCTTTTGTTACTTATATATTGTTTAAAATTTAAGCGACCCCTAAACGGAACTAGTGTTTCGTCAATACCTAGGTATTCACCAGGAACGACATATTTTTGAAAAGATTCCTGTAATTTTGTAATCACTGGTGTTATTTTTTGGAGTCTATCATCGGAATTTACAGAATTATCGCTAAAGTGTAGCATCTTTTGCAATATTTGAAATCGATTGCGAGATAGAATTTTACGAATATAATTCTGAAATAAATCATTGTTGGACCAGAACATTGGGATATTAGAATACTGGCATAGACCCATCCATAATACAACACCAATAAATTTATGAATTTCTTCCGGAGAAGTATCATGCCAACGTGTAATACGCGAGTTTAGATGAATATTTGTTTCAACTTGTTGTTGAGCATATCTGTTAGTTTCTGTAACCTAAAATAGAAAAGATACGTTTTATAAAATAGATTAACCTACTTCTATAATATTACCATCATATTTACTAGATCGTCGTTCAAGAATAAGCAGTAAAACTCATATGGTCCTTTGTTATAATAGTTCTCGTATAATTCAGGCAGAAATCCATATTCTTGCAAAGTAAACGAAATAGCTCTTAAATTTTGCCCTGTTACTGGATTCCAAGTAATCGTAGGTAAGTTTGATTGTTCACTTTCTGTTTTATTTGATTCCACTACACTAAACAATTTAATTACTTCCTCTTTTGTTTTGTCTACAGAACAATTACTAACTGAAGATGAAGTAGAAGGTGCATTATTAACTGTTGTTTCTCTCCTTTTGTTTAATTACAGGTACGTCACAATCTGAATCACTCGAATCACTCGAATCAGATAAATCTGGTATATAATTATCTGAACATTCACTAGAAAAATTAACTTCTTCATCTGACATAATTTCTTGCCAAAGTTCTTCTTATCTTTTGTGTGCCTTTTCGTAACTATCCATAACGAGAACGCGGTAGATGTTATTCGTAAGACTAACAAAACGCAACTACAGATAAATAAACTTCTATCGGTACTCGGCAGTTCGCAGACAACGTCATAAAACCTGTCTGCGCTTGTATAAAGTGCTGACGCAATGCGGTGCCACATTGGTCTCGCTGGGCAAAAATGTGAAATTTAGAATTTCTGGCCTTGCGGGACCTACGTGGCCTCGCACTTTTAATATTCGCTCTATTGAGCTAAACATTTTTTTGAATGCAAAATAATTATTTATATTTCAGAAAACGACTATTACAACAAAAATCCGAAAAAAAAAAGAAGTGGGCCAGTCGTGTCCTATTTTTACATTCTATTGTGGCCCTTTAGTTGTTAACCGTCGAGCAACGCCTGGTATATATCAGACCCCTCTCCAGACCAAACAAGAAATATATTTTTTTTTGAATTGTTAGTCTATTTTTTTGGATTTTTGAATAATTTATTAACTTATTTGTATTAACTCATTTAGTCTAATATGTATGAATAAATCAAACAAATTATTATTACTTATACCCGTCTTTACCAGCAACGAATAAACCGCTATTCGAAGTTAACTTTATGTCTAGAATAAATTCTATCAATTTAGTTTCACCAACTACAAATTAATAGTCTCATTCGTCTTTTATTTATCAAATAACTATTTGTAGATTTATTTGTTATTGGTGATTATGGTCCTATTGGAAAAGAGAAAGCTCTTTTACTTTTTATCTAACAATTAATACTGATATACCAAACATTATATTATGGGTATAAAATAGAAGATTGGGAAAAAGAACAAGCTCGGCTTTTTGCTCTCTATGAAAAATGTGACTGATGCTGGTATAATAAGCTCAGAATTTAAAGCTAATGATCCTGAATTTGAAAACCACCTATTTGAAGCCGGAAAAATGACCTGGATTCTGAACCAGGTGAATTGGAAAGCGCACAGATAGATGAACTTATGGTGACGAATCCGTTAAAAAAAATGCGCATTGTTCTTTATATTACCTTGGAAGAGACAACAAGACTAATACAAAATTACAATAAGTACTCGTCCTAACGCCAAGACACGTAGACAAAATATTGTAACACATATTTTTGCCCACACATATTGTTGCCCTTCGTTCGATCATAAAAAAGGAATTGCAAGTCACTAATAGAGTGCTGGAAGTATTATATAACTGGTAACATGATCAGTGAAATTGTCATTTGCGCCAACAAGAATATTCAGGAAAAGTCCTTAGCATACTCAAACAGGAAGTAATAAATATAAAGTAAGAGAAACAAATCATCAAGAATTATCTCCTTTATTTGGAATTCTTTATTTATAGTGTATTTTTATGTATGAGAGAGTAATAAAACAATAAATTATGTATGCAAATCCCTAAACTGTTGATCCGGCTGACTCAATGAAAAACAGATATTTGTCAACAAGTTTACAGAAGTATATAGAAAAACAATTTTAAATTGAGTATGACCACCAGGTATAAAGGTTGGAGCAGAATAGAATACAATAGTTGTGACGGTTACTAATCCCTAAATAAGGTTGCCAGTGTCGGAGTGATGGAGGTTAACAGGTACTAATGAATTTGCAAGAAATGTAAGATGTTTATTTTATTGGTTATATATAATATATGTATGAAACATGGATCAACGAGGGTCATACACCAAATAAATTTTGGCAGGATGAAACTGTTACAAGTCAAAGGCACGCTTTTGTAAATAACTTATCTACTGGTTTAAACCCACCATCAGGAAAGGGACGCAGGCTGATAATAGTACACATTGGCAGTTCAGACGGTTTTGTTGAAGGTGGTTTATTAACTTTTGAATCAACTCGTACCGGTGACTACCATGACGACATGAACGCTGATGTCTTTTAAGAATGGTTTGAACAAATGATAGATCTTCTTCCTAAGAACTGTGTAAAAGTAATGGATAATGCAAGTTATCACTCCAGACTTATAGAAGGACTGCCCACAACCAAGTGGTTAAAGAAAGACTTGCAGAATTGGCTGAGTTCAAAAAATATTACGTACCATCCCGGATCTATAAGAAAGGAACTTTATTCGTTGTGTGCCCTTCATAAAGAAAAATTTAAAAAATACGAAATTGATGAAATTGCCAAAAATCGTGGAATGACAGTACTTAGATCCCCACCATATCATACCATATCATTGTGAATTAAACCCGATTGAACTGGTATGGGCACAGTAAAAGAGTGAAGTTTCAAGAAAAAATACCACTTTTAAAATTCATGATGTTAAACAGTTGTTTTTGGAGGCCGTAAATAATGTAAAACCTGAAAACTGGGAAAAGGCAGTAAATCACACTATTAAAGAAGAGGAAAAAATGTGGAAGCTGGACAATATTACTGATACAATGATCGAGCCAGTTATTATAAATCTTGGTTCTGAAAGTTCATCTTCTGAATCTGATTTGGATTTGTAACAAGTAGCTGTAAGTTTTATATTAATATTTTTATTCATCTATTTAACATACCTTAGACGGTTTTAAAAACTCTTTTTCTCTTTTTTTTTAAAACCCTTTTTAATGTAGGCCAGTCAGTTCTAATATAGTGTGTGATTAAAGAGGTCACTTTTGTTTACATACACATAACACTTTATAACACTGAAATAATTCATTTATTTTTTACAATTATTTAAAGTAATTTTTCAATTAATCTTGAGCACGCCCATGGAGTGGTCGGAGATACCAGTTAAAATTATGCTAATTACTCTCTCGTTCATAAAAATAAACTATAGTTTGTTTTTGCCTTTCTGGTCAGCAAAACTTGGACGACTTTTGGGCAACTGATATCACAGGAGTTATGATTTTCAGAAAGGCCACCTTCTTCTTCTTGAAATGCTATCTCCTCTAAGAAGGTTGGCAACCATCATGGCAATTCGCACTTTCGATGCCGCTGCTCTAAAGAGTTCAGCAGAAGTGCAGTTAAACCAAGCTCTCAAATTATTTAACCAGGAGATGCGTCTTCTTCCGCGACTCCTTCTACCCTGTATTCTTCATTGCATTATTAATTGCAACAAGTTATAATGCTCGCCCCTTATAACATGTCCCAGATATTGCAGTTTTCTGACCTTAACTGTATTTAAGACCTCTTTATCTTATCCCCTCAACACCTCGACATTCGTGACTCTATCAACCCAACTTATTCTTAATAAGACCATAGCACTATATAAATTCCGATTTCTCTTAGCCTGTTTACGTTTTGATGACATAGAAACTCGTGCCGAGCGAAAAAAACAAGATAAGTACGTTTGGTTTCCAGAACGATTTATCAGAAGTGCCTTACATGGGCAAAAAATTCTCTTTTTTTTTTACTTTCCACCATGATAATACCATTGATATGAATAGAGAAGAATAAAAAAAGCAACATATGGTTACTTTTTATATTCTAACAAAGGGAGGTGTAGACATTGTCGATCAGCTGTCAGCAACATATGATGTATCCAGAAATTGTCGGAGATGGCCACTTACAATTTTTTTCTTCCTCTTAAATACTGCCGCTATAAACGCTTTCGTGATTGACCGACATAACACAAAAGATCATAAAATGACAAATTGTGCTTTTATTAAATTACTTTGGAAGACGTTAATAGAAGAGCAACAAGCAATAAAACTACAAAACAAAAGACTACCTCGTTCACTGTGTAAACTTACCGCCAGTAGGAGTGCACTTGTAGACAGTGAAGAAAAACCTAACAAGCTACGATGCGAAATGTGGACACGAAGATCGGATAGAAAATCGCAATATTTTTATGCTGAATGTTAAAAAGCAATATGTATTCCGCATTCCGTTATAACATGTACAGATTGCAAAAAAGGACAAGCCACAGATAATGCTACCGATTAATTTGATCTTGTTATTCATTTGTTTATTTAAAAATATAACGTTTTTTCATAGTATACGATTTTACTAAAGAAAACAAACATACAAATCTCAATATAATTTTGGAGCTACGGCATTTCAGATAGTTGGGCCTACAAGACCCCACAAGTCGCTAGAATTAAGTACCAAACTAATCCCAGGTCAAGGCAGATTTATACGAATCCAGTAACTGGCACGACAGCGCTGTCATAGTAGTGGTATCATGTAAACACAGTTTTGCGACAGTCCAGCGCTGCCAGTGAGACTGGCGTCAGCTACTTGATACGTATAAACGTGCCTATCCAGCGCTGTCCTGGTCAAGCACTGTTATGCCCGTGAAACTGTGGCTAGCTACTGGCTACGTCTAAGCGTGCCTTTACAAAAAGTTATGTAGCACTCTTTTTCTATCTTTTTTTCCTATCTGTGGTAATTTGTTCTGTTAAACCAAATGCCAATTTTAAGAGCTGGTTTCGAACCAACGACTCGCTCTTCACTAATCATCCAGTTGCCGTTCGCATTATATCAGTTGGTGACCTTTCTAGCTACATTAAAATAGAAAAGGTTATACATTGGTAAACTACAATTGTCACCTCTTATTCTTGTAATTATTCTTTCCTATAAAATATTAATGAGAAAAGAACAATATTATTGAAGAAGACATGAGATATTATTATATAATTTGATAAAAGTCCTACAAAAATACAAATTAACATCACAAACTCATACAATTTTTTATAACATATGTCACCGACACCCACAATGTTTTCTGCTTGGCCTATCTAGACTATATCTTCTTGATATCACCGACATGCATGTACACGGGCTTCTAGTTGAAGTACTACTAGAAGCAGCTTCAATGGGTTTAATAAGATTATCTTCTAAACTACTATCACTTTTTACGCTTCTGACATCATTTTGTTGTCTTTTGTGAGACACTGTTAAACCTCTGACATGTTTTGATAAACTACCTGCTTCTGAATATTCATCAGCTGATTTACTTCCGCTCATCGAGAAAGGATTTAGAATATCTATAGCAGCTTCTGTCACTAGAATCAAATAGATATTTATGTAATATACTTAATTGGTATAAAATCCTAGAGTTGCAGCTAAATATTCTAATGCCAAATATAATGTTAAAAGAAAATTAAAATTTGTTCAACGTTTTATCATTCAAAAAACCTCGGTAGGTAACCTCTTCTCTACATAGATAGATACAGTAGTCGCCAAATATGAAGAACACAGGGCGCCCATTCATGATACTTTGAGTATGCCCACCGGTAGATACAATTAGTATAGGTTATTCCACGAATATACGACTGTTTGGGATTATTGCGACAACGAATATTTTACTGTGCAAGTAGAAGTATGAAAGTAAATTGGTCTAATTATTATTCCAATAAAAAGCATCTACTGTTAGTATTACATCTGAACTAAAATTATTTCAGTTAATAGATGTACAAATAGACGCAAAATTTATTGTGAAATTTAATCGGAAAATACCAAACATTTTTTCGCAAACGGTCATTTTTACGAAAATGTGTTCATCATTTGGGTTCATCAACGGACATTTGGGTTGGATTTCGGTGAAATGTAAACAAAGTACATTTGAAATGTAAACATTTGTAAATAAATGCAAACAGGCGCGCCGGGTTTCTTTGATATTATATTTTATTACTTTATTAGGTAAGAGAACTGTAATAAAAATAAATATACCATTTTTATTATAAATGAAAAGAAATTGGCAGAAGGATGGTTCAGAAACCAGAAATAGAATCTATATAATAGTTCACTTTGTTAGTTTTAAATATTTGTTTGGTTTGAGTGGATGTACTCTTAAGTTCCGAAAGTTTTTTTATAACGGGTATAATATACCGGCTATTGATAGTTAAAGTACCGAGTCGTTACAGATATTAAAAAGTAACGAAAATTTACATACAGTTTCATATATCGCCGACTGATTTTAGTTTTAAAAACCGTCCGTATAGAGGTTTCCGGTGAAGAGAGGTGTCCGTTAAGATAGAGTTTAGTATAGTGTATTTGTTTATTGAAGCTAAAAATGCCGAGACGTGTTTTAGATGTAGACAAGTTTATAATTAATGTACTTTCTTATTTTACTGCTGAGAAAACCAACGGGGGCCCTTTGCGACCTGTTGAGTCCGTACATAAACGTGTGTGTGATGCACTCTGTATTAGTGAAACAAAACTAAAGTCGGTTTTGCAAAAAGAAAAAAAAAGTGGACAAAGTGAACAAAATGTCGCACAATATAAATCTCGCCGACAACCAAAGACTATAGATTTTCCCGAAGGTTGCAAATTTGAAATCCGTGAGACAATATATAAAATGCGCGAAAAGAAAGAACAGGTTTCTTTAGATTCAGTGCTACAAAAATTAAAAGACAGAAATATATTTGAAATTTCCAGAACAAGTCTCTGGAGAGTTTTAAGACAGATTGGCTTTAAGTTCAAAAAGGAAGACAATAGAAAGGCTTTGTGTGAAAGAGCTAGTGTCGTTCACAAAAGAATAGAATTTTTAAGAAATTATAACAAATTTAAAGAAGAATGTTCTTCCTTCGTTTATTTAGACGAAACATGGATTTTTGCTAAAGGCGGTATCAAACGAATGTGGCAGGACGAGAGTATAAAATCCATAAAACACATCGATAACGAGGGAAAGAGATATATTATAGTACATGCAGGTGGAAAATATGGTTTTATTGAGGGAGCAGATCTTGTGTTTTCATCAAAATCAAAATCAGCCGATTATCATGACAATATGAATACGGAGATGTTTGTTAAATGGTTGAAAGAAAAACTGTTGCCAAGTTTACATGAACCATCCGTTATAGTACTGGATAATGCTGCGTATCATTCGGAAATTTTAAATAAGCAACCAACAAACACCTGGACTGTAGATAAAATAAAAGAATGGTTAACGAATAAAAATATTACATTTCCTCAATACTGTTTTAAGCCTCAATTACTAACGTTAGCTAAAAGTCATGCACAACCAAACATATATATATAGTAGACGAAATTATACATAGCTTTGGACATCGTGTGTTAAGACTACCGCCCTATCATTGCCAATTCAATCCAATTGAATATATTTGGGGGATTTGCAAAACATATTATGATAACCATATTGGATACAAGGGTTACAGTGACGAGGCAGTCTTGGAAACATGGCAACAAGCATTGGATATTGCCACTCCTGAAATTTGGGGAAAAAGTGTAAAAAAATGTGAAGACTTAATTAAAGAATGGTGGATCCGTGAAGGTCGCATCGAAGCAGTTAATCCTATTATAACTTATCATCCAAATGAGGATAGCGACGACAGTGATTATGGCTGTGAATCTGATGGTTGATAATAGTTTTAGGAGATTAGGTGAATAAGAGAATAAGTAAGTTTTTTTGTTTTTTTAATACTAATTGAATATTCGACTAAATAAAGTACACTATTTAATCACTTAAGTATTTAATCACTTCGTTTAAATCACTTAATTAAAACACCAACTTGTTTAAAATACTAAACTTAATGATAGTAATTATATAATTTAAATTCTGAATTACAACTATTATATAAACTATCAACTCTATATTTATATCATGACTTCATATTTAAATCTAAGGTTTATATCTGTCGTAACAGTATTTTAAAAATGGGGAGAATTTACTATTGTACAATGCAGCACATTGGACCATTTAAGTCGACAGCTTAAAGTGAATTTAAAATAGTCGTATATTCGTGGAATGGAGTATACATAGGTTACTTAGAACATTGTGAAACAGTGGCGTGCATATTTTGAGACAACATAAATGGGTAATGCTATAGAATAAAATAAAAAATCATTATTTTCAGGTAATATATTTTTAATCAAAATTATTATAATAATTTTATGTTTTAGCTTAACTTAAACCCTTCTTCTTCTTTGAGTACCGTGCCCAAGTTTTAGCCGTGGGTAGCTTCCATGACGATTTGCCGATATCGTTCTCGATCTTGCACGGCATGTAATAATTCACCTGCTGATAAGCCAGTCAATTGACGAAGGATTCGAAGCCATGAGTATTTCTTTCTACCAATTCCACTTCTTTCGGCGATCTTTTCGTTGGGTATCAACTACATTATACTGTATCTACTTCCTCTCATTATATATGCCCCAGATATTCGAGTTTTTTCTTTTTTATTATCTTTATTAAGTCACCTTCACCTTGACCTACTCTGTTCAAGACTTCTCTGTTTGAAATGTGTGGAACCCATGATATTCTGAGTATTCTACGATATAACCACATATCGAAGGCTTCTAATTTGTTCATCATGTTAACCTTTATAACCCAGGTTTCATATCCATACAGTAACACAAGATACACATAACATTTTAGGAACTTAATTCTCAGTTGTAAGTCCAGCTGAGAATTCATCATCATCATCATTTGGCTCTACAACTCTAGGTGAGTCTTGGCCGCGTTTACTATTTGTCTCCATTGTTGTCGGTTCTGAGCAGCTATTTCCCACTACTGCACTCCCATTTTACGTAGATCACTGGCCACTGCGTCCTTCCATCTCTTTCTTGGGCGGCCAACTGACCTTCTGCCATCGGGCCTTTCCCAGAATGTGGTGTTCAGAAGTCTTTCGTTATTTAACCTTAGGACGTGGCCCGCCCATCTTATTCGGTTTGCTTTAATGTAACGGACCATGTTTTCATCTCCATATATTGTGTCTTCTTCTCCACTCTCCTGTTGTTTCTTCTCTACAAGGCCCATAGATAGTCCGCAGTATCTTTCTTTCAAGAACCAGTAATTTTGTGGTTTCCCGCTGGTTCAGCGTCCATGTCTCGCTTCCATACGTTATTGTGGGTCGAATTATTGTCTTGTATACTCTTATTTTTGCCGATCTTGAGAGTATTTTTGATTTAAGGATGGTCATTAAAGAGTAATATGTCCTGTTTCCTGCTATTATCCTGGCTGCCACGTCATTTTCATATTTGTTTTCAGATGTTATGATCGCTCCCAGGTACTTAAACTCTTTGACGACTTCGAAGTTATATTCGTTAATTGTTACGTTTTGCCCAACCCTTGGTCTTGGGTTCTTCGTAACTACCATGTACTTGGTCTTATCCTCGTTTACCTTAAGACCAATTTCCTTGGCTTCGGTCTCGAATAGGGTGAAAACTTCTTTTACAGCGCTGGTGGATTGTGCTATTGTGTCCACGTCATCCGCAAAGGCTAATAGTATTTTTGATTCTTGTGCGTCAAATCCGTTTGTCAATTGTGGCTGAGCTTTCCTTACTGCATGTTCCAGTGCGAAGTTAAACAGCAGGGGAGCGAGAGGATCTCCTTGTCTCCTTATCTCCCGGTGTCAATGTGCAATTCCAGCTGAGAATTGCTCAGAATAAATCTAAGTTTCATAAATGCTCCTCTTGCAATTTCTATACAAGTTTTAATTTCTTCATCCGAATTCAGTGTCTTGTTTATCCAACATCCTAAATGTTTAAAATGATTAACTTTTGTTATCGGTTCATTATTGATAATTAGTTGTATAGCGCCGAGGTCTTGTTTACTAACCACAACTAACTTTGTCTTTGTTGTATTTATGCTTAGTCCGTTATTAGAGCGGTCTCTAGTGACTCGATCTATAAGGAATTAAAGTTCTTCGGTATTTTCAGCCATGATTGCGGTGTCATCTGCATATCTGACGTTATTAATAGTTTCTCCCCCGATTCGAACTCCACATTGCCCTTCCAAGGCTTTGTTAAAAATTATTTCTGACGTTAAACAGAGTTGGGGACAACACACAACCCTGTCTAACACCTTTTTGAATACAAACTTTGTCTGTTTCTTTGCCGTCTACCAGAATAGAAGCTTCTTGATTCCAATATAGATGTTGTAAAAATCTCAGATATTTATCATCTATTCCAATGGTTTCTAGGTATCCAAACAGCCTACCATGTTGAACTCTATCAAACGCCTTCTTAAAATCTATAAAACAGACGTAAATTGGTTTCTGTACTTCCCATGATCGTTGAAGTAGTGTTAGCATTGAGAACAAAGCTACCCTTGTTTCCAATCCTTCTTTGAAACCGAATTGTTTATTTCCCATTGTGTCTTCACATTTCTGCTTGATTCTTTTAAGAATTATCCTAAGTAGCTTGAGAGAGTCGCTCATAAGACTAATTACTCTAAAGTCTTTACATGGTGATGGATTAGGTTTTTTGAAAGTAGGATAAATGTAGACTTCAACCAATTTGTGGCAGTGTTCCAGTTTCGTATATGTGGTGATAGAATGTTTGTTAGTTCTGAGACATTGTTGTCGTCTAGAAGGTTAAACCAGTCTGATGGTATTTGGTCAGGGCCTGGAGATTTCCCATTTTTTGCTTTGTTTTTGATGGCTTTCTCTACTTCTGCTTTTAAAATACTAGGACCAGTATTCGTATACCTTGTGGCGTTAAACGGTGGCCTCGTATCCAGGAGGAGCTCTTTTATATAGTTGGTCCATTCTTCCTTTTTTTCGTTTAAGTCAAAAATGACTTAAACCCTACTTATCTTAATTACTCAATTGAAAAAAAAGTAATATTTTGTAGCTTAACAGATACATGACTCGGCTGTTGTGTGGTATTTTTATAAAAAAAAATACCGAAATTATATTTTTAATGACTATTTAGATAAACTAATAGAGAGTTGTAACAATAAAACACTGAAAACTTTGTTTTCAAACTTCCACAAAATTTATTTGAAATATTATCACTACAGCTGTTTCGGCTGATTGCCTTTCTCAAGTGATCTATTTTTGGCTTGGGTTTACAAATTTATAGTCTCTAATGAAATAGGTTGAGGAGGGGAGAACTGTTTGTCTCAAGTTGGTCATTCAGAATTATATCTGTGTTTTTTAATTTGTTGATTTCCATAGATTCTAACAAAGATAGCTTAAGGCCTTTATTTTGAATGTGAAGAATTTTAAATTTGTCATTAAAAGAATGATTATGATCTAGAAGGTGAAGTGGGTATGTCGAATCTGTTTTCCTATTCTTGAAAGTCCTTTTATGTTCTGCTATTCGTTTATCAAAGTTTCTAACAGTTTGATCGATGTAAGTTTTTGGGCAGTCGCCACATTGAAGTTTGTACACACCACTATTTAAGTGTTTTTTTATTTTGGCTCTTGTTATTTTTAATATATTTGCCTAGGTTGTTATTTGTTCGGAAAGCTTGTGTTATTCCTTTCTTTTTTATGTGTTTGGCAATTTTTGTTGTTATTTTGCCTGTATATGTAATTGAGCAAAAGGTACTGGATTTTTTCTCTGGTGGTGAAAATACTAATTTTAGGGCTTTCTTGTGTAGTTTTTGATTTGTGTTACACAAGAATTTAGAGTTTATTTGCAGAATACAACAGCAAACACAAAAATATTAGTTAAAACACAGAAAAAGCTACTATAAATAAAGTATTGCAATAATTGCAACATGATGTACTAAGGACATATTGGAATACGATAATATAGGATGTAAAATGGTCTTGTGCATAAATATAGCAAAATATGGACCAAATTAAAAAATAAAGTATGAACCGACACTAGAACTGTATATCTTCAGTTACTGAGTGAATAAGTGGTATATTATTTGTTAAAATTGTTAATTTATAATAGTTTTTTAGGTATTACTAACTGTAAGATATACTAACCAGTGGTTGCGTCCCAATTCCTGCAAAAGCTTGGAGCACTAAAGGATCTTACTCTTAATATATGGGTCACCTTTTTACCTGGAGAAGATTTTGCTCTAAAATATAATGACATCTTTGGAGATCTACTTCTTGGCTTACATTTTTGATATTCCATTCTGCTACCCCATCTACTTTCTGGTCTTTTTAGAAAGTGGTTTTCATTGCCGTGTGATAAGCTTTTTCCTAGTTGAATAGTTCTGTTAAAAGGCATATTACCTATTTCTAGAAATATTATAAAATAACAAAAGTACTATTATTATTATATTAATAGAAATATTCAAAGCTGAGATACTACATTTCCCTATAAGGGATAACTAAAAGAAAACCAAACAAACCAGCTATCATAACCGCTGTATTTTACAATAAATTCGTCTATTTATGTGTAAAGGGAAATACTCTACTTTCACTTTCAAGGAAGGGTAAGATCTAATTCAAAATTTTTGAGTAACCTATAGTTTATTTTTATGAACGAGAGAGTAATTAGCATAATTTTAACTGGTACCTCCGACCACTTCATGTGCGTGCTCAAGATTAATTGAAAAATTACTTTGAATAATTGTAAAAAATAAATGAATGATTTCAGTGTTATAAAGTGTTATGTGTATGTAAACAAAAGTGACCTCTTTTATCACACACTATATTAGAACTGACTGGCCTACATTAAAAAGGGTTTTAAAAAATTCACATTTTTTTTAATTTTTAAAAATTACAAAAGAGAAAAAGATTTTTTAAAACCGTCTAAGGTATGTTAAATAGATGAATAAAAATATTAATATAAAACTTACAGCTACTTGTTACAAATCCAAATCAGATTCAGAAGATGAACTTTCAGAACCAAGATTTATAATAACTGGCTCGATCATTTTATCAGTAATATTGTCCAGCTTCCACATTTTTTCCTCTTCTTTAATAGTGTGTTTTCCCAGTTTTCAGGTTTTACATTATTTACGGCCTCCAAAAAAAAAAAAACTGTTTAACATCATGAATCTTAAAAGTGGTATTTTTTCTTGAAACTTCACTCTTTATCTGTGCCCATACCAGTTCAATCGAATTTAATTCACAATGATATGGTGGGGATCTAAGTACTGTCATTCCACGATTTTTGGCAATTTCATCAATTTCGTATTTTTTAAATTTTTCTTTATGAAGGGCACACAACGAATAAAGTTCCTTTCTTATAGCTCAGCCAATTCTGCAAGTCTTTTTTTAACCACTTAGTTGTGGGCAGTCCTTCTATAAGTCTGGAGTGATAACTTGCATTATTAATTACTATTACACAGTTCTTAGGAAGAAGATCTATCATTTGTTCGAACCATTCTTGAAAGACATCAGCGTTCATGTCTTCATGGTAGTCACCGGTACGAGTTGATTCAAAAGTTAATAAACCACCTTCAACAAAACCGTCTGAACTGCCAATGTGTACTATTATCAGCCTGCGTCCCTTTCCTGATGGTGGGTTTAAACCAATAGATAAGATATTTACAAAAGCGTGCCTTTGACTTGTAACAGATTCATCCTGCCAAAATTTATTTGGTGTATGACCCTCGTTGATCCATGTTTCATCAAGATAAAATATTTTTCTTTTTTGGTTTCTCATTTCCTTTATGGTTCTTAGAAAATGTCTTCTCCATATGACAATATCGCTTCTTTCTAATAAAATAGACTTTCTGGGATTCTTTTTCCAGCGGAAGCCTATTTCTTTTAAAAGTTTCCATAACGTACTTCGACTCATTTCTGGGTAATCCTTATCATCTCGAACTGAGACAAGAACTTTATCCAATGTTGGAAATTCTTGTCTAAAGAAGAATTCATGCACTTTCCGTCGAAGTCCTTCTTTAAAATGATATTCTATTTGAAATTTTGGTTTCCCTGGAGCATTACGTGGCATTTGAAAAGTACCACATTTCTCTTCTTTAATAACTATGTAAATCGTAGATTTCCCAACACCAAGTGTACTGCTAACTAACTCAACGGTCTCATCAACACTTTCACATAAACGTTTGTCTGTAAATGATTTAAAACAATTAAATATTAATGTTAAAGGACCAATTTTTCGGCGTTTACACGGCACTTCCAAATTTTCCATAACACTAGTATACACAATAAACTGCACCTTGCAACTGAAGTATCTACTTTTAGTGAACTGTTAAGAATTTTGAATACGCCACTTGGACCTTTCTACAAAATGGAAAAACCCACTATCACATTTTCTGTGGAATAAGTTTAGAAGGTAATTATCTAGTCAATTACTGTCGTAGATTCCTGGAATTAAAGAATTAAATGTTTGATTGTTGAAACCCTTACTTCGTGGAATGCACTCATTTCAGATAAAATAAAACGTTTTATTTTATCTAAAGAATTAAACTTTATTTTGCAAATAGGTAGGTACTTATTAAACTTTTATTGGTTATATATAACCAATAAAATAAACATCTTACATTTCTTGCAAATTCATTAGTACCTGTTAACCTCCATCACTCCGACACTGGCAACCTTATTTAGGGATTAGTAACCCTCACAACTATTGTATTCTATTCTGCTCCAACCTTTATGCCTGGTGGTCATACTCAATTTAAAATTATTATTACTCTCATACATAAAAATACACTATAGTGAGTGAAATTTCCTTGAATTATTCCTTCGAGGGCTTTTGGAAGTAGATTGGTGACACTCGTTCAAAATTCCTTAAGGCGAATCTTCCAAAATTGCTGGTTATATTAAATAGATTCACGTACCTACTAAGTATCCCACAAAGATAATTCTAGTAATCCGTGAGGCTATTTAATGAAAATCTTATTTTGGAAGAGCAACACCAACAAATAAATCACTGTCCAGGCATACATGTAACAAACGACGGCAATTTGGATAAAGAGGTTAAACACAGAAATAATCAGGGAAGACAAGTCATTGGGCAATTGAGCATATACTGTGTGATAAAATAATTTCAAGAGGTAATAAAAGCAGAATCTATGTTGGACGTTTTAATTCGAGAAAACATCTCAAATCGTCACCTACGACGAAGATCAGGAGTGGCTAATGCTGTAGAGAGAATAGCAACATAAAAGTGGAACTAGGTAGGTCACGTTGCTTAAATGACAGATAACAGATGGACAAATCGAATACTGGAATATAGATCAATAGATGATACCTACCGATGCAGATTTCCAACACATTGGGCTGACCTTTTAAAATGTTGCCATGGGAATTGGATGCACGAGGCACAATATCGAAAGACATGGGAAATTATGAGGGAGATCTATGTCCAGCAGTGCACAAGCGAAGATTAAATGATGATGATAATAATGAATATATTGTACTTCGATACACTCTATTAAACATTTTTTAATATTAATATAAATATAATAAGAAATAATAAAAAGTATATTTACCAGATTGTTCATTGCCAGAAGTTGGAGTGTACTGACAAACTTCTTTACCAAAACACTTGACTATTTGTGACTTAATATATTCAATATCATTTTCCCTGGCAGCAGCTGTTGTTAATAAATCGTCATATTTATTTTTTAAATTTGATATTTCAGTATCGCTATTTTCATCCGAATAACTTTTATCATTGTCTCTATCCATATCTTTACATTGTACCGTTGAGTACTGATTTTGTAGTAAGTCTGCTTCAAGTCTCGATTTTAGTTGACACATTTCGTTTGTAAATAGCTGATTGCGCTCTTCAACAAAGTTCATTTCTTTTTCACAGTTCTCTAATATTCGATTACTCCTTTGAAGGCAAGTTTCAAGACTTCGTATAGCAGATTCTTTAGTTTTTAATTCTTTATTAAGTTTAAGATTTGCACATTGTAATTCGTTTATCTTTATTTCCCAATTAGCGATTCCATTCACTTTTTCATCGAGAGAAAATTGCAATTCGCTTATTTTTTCTTCTAAAGTATTATTTCTGTTTTTAAGATCGTTGATTATTTTGTCGCAAGAATCAAGTTTGGAATAGGTTTCTGTCAACAGCTTTTGCGAGGCGTTTAAATGATTGATATAAGTTTCGTATTCTTGTTGGCACTCCTTGTATTTACTTTCCATGACTACATATTTTTTATTATCACTATCAAGTTGAAATATTCTTTCTTTAAGTAATTTTATTTCTTCATCTTTGTCAGCCATTAAATCTATAATTTCTTTTTCATGATTTTTCATAACCTGCAATTTTTTATTTAGTTCTTGTATATCTTTGTTTTTTTCTTCACATATTTTTTGAAATTCTGTTCTTAATCTGCTGACACGTTCACAGTATTCTGCGCTATCTTGCTCAGACCTCAGCTTTGCTTCTTGTAAGCATTTAATAGTTTTTAATAACGTTTCGATTTTTTGGCAATAACATTTATTTTCTTCCTCGTATTCAGCAAGTTCTAATGTAGATGCTTCTAATTCTTTTTCTAAACACTTAAGTTTTTGGGTAAGTTTATGTAGATCACTCGGTTCTTCCGATCGGATGAAACAATTCTGTTCTAGTTTATCTAACGCTTTTTCGGATTTCAGGTTCTCGTATAACTGTTTAAATTTTTGCGATTCTTGTTTGTAATCCTCGATTTGCTTAATGTATGACTTTTCCTTCTTGCAATATTGCTTTTTACATCTATCTAGTTGTTCTCGTAAATCAATATTATCATGTGGACAGTCTTTTGTCCCAGAGTTTATATCACTTGTGTTTTTATTCGCTTTTAGGTTTTTAATAGTTTCGTCCTTCTTTGTTAAGGAATTTCGCAATTTCGCTATTTCTTCCTTGTACTTTTGTTTTTTCAGCGAAAGTGATTCAATCTGCTTTGATAGATCTTCTATTTCTGACACATTATTCTCTAAGATTGTAAGACACCTCGCTTTTTTCTGAGTCCGATCTTCCTTAATTTTTATATTTTTACTTCTTAATTTTTGAATTTTCTTGTTTTCAATTATTAATTTCTCTATTTCCTTTTTAAGTGTTTTATTTGAGCGTTCTTCTTCTGGACTAACAGGAAGTTCTTTATCGTTCGATAATTTTTTAGCCTCATCAAGAAGTCGAATAAGCATAGACTCTAAAAACTGGTTTTGATTTTGCATAATTTTCTTATGTTTCATAGATTTACTGGATATATTTTGCAATGTGGATCTGCATTTGAAAATCTTAAATCTGCAATTCAATAAAACTTATATTAATAGGTAAAATAACAATATTAAGATCCATGCTGGTGTATAGGTTCGAAACGTGGTTCATAAACGAACAAGACCAAAACAAAATAGAGATATGGGGAAGAAAAATATTAAAAATATTGTATGATAAAATAAAGACAGAGTACGGAGGAGAAAAACATATAAATGAACCAGTTTCGAATCTATACAAAGAAATAAATAAATTAAAAATAATACAGCAACTAGCTAGGATACCTAGAACGCAGTAAAGAATTAAGATTGATTAAACGAATAAGAATCAAAACAGCAAAAGCAAAAAAGAAAAGGAAGTCTTCTTGTTATTGTGCCGTCTTTAACGAAGGTTGGCGATCACTTCCTTAAACGCTCCGTATCTTCTGCAACATGAAATATCTGTTTAACAATAAAGTTAGTCCAATCTCTTGGTATTTCTCGGCTAAGATTTCTTCCCAACCCTCTTCCTCCTTCTTCTCTTCCTTGCATGATAACGTGTAAAAAACGTATTTATCGTTTTGAAGTATGTGGCCCAGATACGATATTTTTTCTATTTGAATTGTGTTCATAAGCTTTCTGCTCTGTCCAATTCGTCTTCGTTTGAGATTTTTCAAATCCAAAGAATTTTCAAAATACTCCTAAGTAGTCACATTTCGGATGCCTTAACTTTTTTACGAACTGGGCTTTTAGAGTTCAATCTTCTACCCCATATCGCAGTTGCAACCATTCATAACATTTGACGAACCTCAATTTCTTATTTGTAAATTTTTACTGATATTTTATAAATCCTTTTTGAGTTATTTCAATTCTGACCTTTATCTTCTCATCTTGAACTAACTGTGAGTTTTAATTGCTCCGAGGTATTTATATTTGTCGATATATTCTCTAACGGTTTAACAGGGTATTTCGACATCACCATGTACCTATTTCGCAAACATAAAAGAAAAGGGATGCAAAATTGAAAAATATGAAATAAAAAACTTAGCAGACAACAGCAAAAAGGCAAAATACAATGAATATATAAAAGGAAGGCTAGAAAACAGACAAAAGCACGAGGATATAAACAGAGAATGGGAAGCGTTTAAAAACGTCATACAAGACGCGGCCAAAGGGATCCTGGGTCTACAAAAAGCTCAAAACAACTGAATGACTGTCGTTCTGTCATTCGTAAGGACAGGACTGACTATCGATAACTAAAGAGTGTCGTAACATAACATAGAGGAAAAATAATGCATATCAATGGCTACAATAATGACGTAGAATACGAAAGACAGAGGAGGAATATAGAACTCTAAGGAAGGAAGAGAAGAAAATACATCGCAGAAAGAAAAGAGAACACATAGAAAAAGAACTCCAAGAAATGAAAGAACTAATAAATCATCAGAAACCAGAAAATTCCCAAAAACTTAACAAAAGCAGAAAAGAATTTAAACCAGGAACAATGATCTGCAGAGACAAAGAAGGAGATATAGTAACTCAACAGAGTGAAATACTACAAAGATGGACAGAATTCTTTAAAGAACAGTTTGAAAAAAAAATCCACTATATGATAGAATTATACTGGATCAAACGGAAACCAGAGAAACCACCCCTCGTTCAGTAACTAAAATACAAGAAGAAGTTACCAGACTAAAAAACAACAAGTCACCTGGATTAGACAACATTATCGCAAAATTAATAAAGGAAGGTGGAGACTCCCTATTAAATGCGATACATGAACTAATAGTGAACATAAGGAATAATAAACAACTGCCATAAGACTGGAATCCCGGAGTAATTATCCCACTTCATTAAAAGGGAGATCAGCTTCAATGTAAAAACTGCCAGGCAATAACGCTACTAACTGTGGCATATAAAATACTGTCAAATATTGTGTATGACCGATTGAGACCATATGCGGAACAAATAGTTGGGGGGTATCAATGTGGTTTCTGCAGACATAAGTCCACAATAGATCAGATCTTCGTCTTGAGGCAAATTTTGGAAAAGACTAGTGAATTTAATATAGACACACATAATCTTTTCAAAATCATCATCATCCAGCCGAATTTTCACATCCATTGTTGGATATAGGCCTCCTCCAAACGTCTCCAGTTCTCTCTATCTCTAGCTGCTGCAATCCAGTTTGTTTCTATCCTCCTTAGGTCGTCGGTCCATCGGGTGGGTAGTCTGCCTCGACTTCGCTTGTCGGCTCTTGGTCTCCACTCCAATAATCTCTTCGTCCATCTTCCGTCTTCCATTCTAGCAACATGTCCAGCCCACCTCCACTTTTGTTTATTGATTCGCAGTATAATACCGTCTACGCCAGTTCGTCGGCGAATCTCCTCATTTCTTACGCGATCTTTCAAGGTCAGGCCCAGCATTGATCTCTCCATTCGCCTTTGTGTTACCCTTAGTTTTTCGGCAGTAGCTTTCGTTCAAGTTAAGGTCTCTGCTCCGTAGGTCAAGACTGGTAAGATGCATTGGTTAAATGCCTTCCTTTTCAGGTGAATTGGGATATTTGTTTTAAAAATGTCTCTTATCCGTCCATATGCCGCCCATCCTAACATGATTCGTCTATTTAGCTCGCAGGGTTGGTTGTCTCTGGTTATTCTAATTTCATGACCCAAGTATGTGTATTTATCGATTAATTCTACCTTGTTGTTATTGATCTGTATCTCTTCGCTGGGAACCATATTGGTCATCATTTTGGTTTTCTCGAAATTTATCTCCAGCCCAGATTCTTGTAGTATGTCATTCAGTTCTTGGAGCATGTCTTTGATCTCTCCCAGATTATCTGACAGAAGAACGATATCGTCCGCAAAACGTAGATGGTTTAATCTTTCTCCATCGATGGATATTCCTTTCTGTTGCCATGTTAATTTTTTAAATGCATACTCAAGAACGGTAATGAACAGCTTTGGTGACATGGTATCACCTTGCCTGACTCTCATTTTTATCTTTATTTTATTAGTTGCAGAATATAGACTTGTGGTTGTTGTGGCATTTTCATATATATTTTTATTTATATTACAATATCTGTGGTTTATCCTGCAATCTTGTAGTGCTCTTAAGATGGACGGTAGTTCCACTGTATCAAACGCCTTTTTAAAGTCTACAAATATCAATGCCAAGGGACGGTTATATTCGTTAGTTTTTTCTATTAGGGTTTTTAGGCACTGCAGGTGATCGTTTGTGCCGTAATTAGGGCGAAAACCAGCTTGTTCCCGAGGTTGGTAAAAATCCAGCTTTGTCTCTAATCTATTCGTTATTATTCGGGTGTATAATTTATAAAGATGGTTAAGGAGACTGATTGGTCTGTATCTTTCCAGGTCTGCTATATCTCCCTTCTTGTGTAAGAGTACAGTTATTGAATTATTCCAGTTTGTTGGGATATTTTGATTCCATAGGCATAGATTAAAGAGCTTTTGAATTTTGGCTATCAGTACTGAGCCTCCTATCTTTATCGCTTCCGTGACGACACCGTCCTCCCCCGGAGCTTTGTTATTCTTCATCTTTTTTAGGGCCTTGTAAATTTCGTTCAAGAAGATTTCTGGAATATCTTCGGAACCCTGATTTTAAACCTTTTTCTGTTGATATTCGACTATATCTAGAGTCGATTGGTTGCTATATAATGTCTCATAGAATGATTCCACAATTTGTAACAAATGTTCTCTGTTTGATGTGATGTTGCCATTTCTATCCTTGAGTTTGACTATTTGTTTATTTCCATTTGTGAGTTTGCGTCTCATTATTTTCATACTCTTATTTTCCTCAATGATTTTGATGATTTTCTCATCTTTGTATTTTCTTAAGTCTTTTCAGATTTCTCTTGATACTTCCTTGTTCATTTTATTTATATCGTCGTTACTAGAGTTTTCGTCGCTTCTCAGTATTCTTCTTTGTTCCATTTTTTCTGTGTTTCCAGACTATTTTTTTCTTCTTTCACGCTTTTTGGGCAGCATTTCTTTTGAGCTTCTGTTATTGCTTCTACGATTATGTCATTTAGAATGTTAATATCATTTGTTGATGATTTTTCTTGAAGGAATTTACCGATATGATCTTCAAAATTATGTTCGTTGTTTGGATGTGTCCATCTGTTTATTTGCTTCTTTTTTATCATATTGTGTCATTCATAGTTGGTATTTAACACAATCGTGGCTCTCACCCTACGATGGTCGCTTGATTTCGCAAATTTATTTAGCACTGTCACATCTGTAAATATGTATCTTTTATCAGTGATAAAGTAATCGATCTCGTTTGTCGTGTTCCCATCTGGGCTTTTCCACGCCCATCTGCGGTGAGGTTTCTTGTAGTAGTAACTGTTTATTAGGAATAGGTTTTTCTCTAGTAGGAAGTTTAAAAGAGTGTCGCCACGGTCGTTCCGTCCCTGACTTCCAAAATTTCCAAGAGCAGTTTCTACTGGATCCAGTTTTGTTCCTATTTTGGCGTTAAAATCTCCACATATAACTGTGAAATGTGTGCGGTTGTTTGTGATGGCTGTACTTAAATCATCACAACAGACTTCGATCTCCTCGTCTGTATATTCTGTTGTTGGAGCATATACTTGGATAACTTTTAGATTATATCTAGTATTTATTTCAAAGGTGGCATATGTAACTCTAGTGGATACTGATTGGACAGTTTTTAGATTTCCTGCTAGCTGTTTGTTTATGAAGAATCCGACGCCTCCTACTGACTTATGTTGTTCTCCGTGATAGTAAAACAAGTGACCGGATTTTAGGACTTTTCAAAATACAATATCTAAAATACAATACTAAAGTTAAATGAAATATTAACAATTCATATGTACTAACTAAATAACACATTTTTCGAGTATTTTACCTTAACATAAAGAAACGACTCAATCACCTAGATCTCAGCCATCATAATAAGCTGCTTTAAACTGCAGTGAAATATATCGCAGTAAGCACTTAAGCAATTATAATAGTTGCACATAAGAAATAGTGGAAAATTTAACACAAGATTGGTTCTAGCTTGTGTATTTCTGAACGTAATCGAATTTCTCACTGGATAAGATGGAACGTTAAAATTTATTTGTCGAAGAATATCAGGGCAGTCAATGAGATTATGTAATAGCTTGTATAGGAATATTAGGGAGGCATCAATTCGTCTAGATTGTAATGATACTACGTCCAAACCGCTACACAACTCACTATTGCTGACGCCCCTCTTGGGATATATGCCGTTAATTTTGAAAGACAAAAATTTTTAAAATTTACGCTGCACCTGCTCTATAATTTGGATATGCACATCATAAAAAGGTGACCAAATGACAGAGGCATATTCCAGTTTACAGCGTACAAAAGTGTAATAAAGTAATTTAATTGCCTTAGTATTAGTGAGATTTCGACTATTTCTAATTATGAATCCATAAGATTTAAATACTTCATTAACCTTTAAATTAACATGTTCAACAAAGGTGAGTTTATAATCAAATGTAACTCCAAGGTATTTAATTTTATTCAAACGTTCAAGTTCATTGCCATCGATAATAAAACGATGGTAAATATTAGCCTGTTTCCTAGAATAACTAATTACTTTGCATTTATTGGCATTAAGATTCAAATGATTTGCAATACACCATTCATGTACACTATTCAGTTCACTCTGCAGAAAATGACAATCATTAATGTCGCTTATCAATGAATAAATCTTTAAATCATCGGCATAACATAAACATGGTGCAGAAATTAATTCACACAGATCGTTAATAAATAACAAGAACAATAATGGACCTAGATTAGAACCTTGTAGAACCCTTGAAGAAGCTAGGTATTTTTCCGATTTGTAACCATTATAAGCAACAAACTGCGTTCTATTTGACAAGTAAGACCTCATAAAAGTCACGGCTTCCTCAGAAAGACCAAAGAGACACAATTTAGAAAGTAGTACGCCGTCCTAAAGTCAGTATATATGACCTCATCTTGACTTCTATTATCTAGGGCCGCTGAGATATATTGTGTGACCATTAATAAGTTTGTTACAGTGGACTGATTGGAGACACAACGATGTTGATATTGAGACATCTGAGTGCGTGAATAAATACGATTATACAAAACTATTTCAAAAACTTTGGATAGATTGCAAATAATGGAAATTGGTCTGTAGTTTTCTACCTGACCCTTTTCACCAGTTTTGAAAATTGGGCACACTTTTGACTCCTTTCAGAGACTCGGATATTTCTTGTTAAGAAGACATAAATTAAAAAGTTTTAATAGTAGCACAGTTAAGGCACCTAGGTATTCATGGCTAAAATTTTTATAAACTGGAATATACTTCTTAACCACAGAAAAAAATCTTTTAAAGTTATTTAAAGTTTCATTAACGTCATTAGAAGTATCCAGAGAATCCCAATCCGTTTCATACAGTTCTCGATATAAAGAAGGAAAATTTGCTTTTTTAAAGTTGTAAGTTAATTGCCCCAAACCATACCTAAATTTTAGGCTCTTTTACAAATATATCCGTAAATATTATTAGAAGAGCTGGGTGATGAGAGTCTTCATAGACCAAAGGTAAGTCATCATGCTTCACTTCACAACTGAAATACGATAAGACTAAATCTAGCAGTCTACCCAAATGATTAACAATCATTGCTAACTATAATAGCATTCATCCATAATTTCTGCTCCATGCACTGACAAAATTTAATATTCCAACTCAACTCATTAATATAGTGAAAAAACAATTAAAGTAGAAAACAAAATTCGAATTCAAAACACACTTACAGATACAATCCATGTGAGAACGGGCCTACGACAGGGAGATGCTCTATCCTGTATTCTGTTAAACATCTTCTTCTTAGGATACCCGTCCGTTCCGAACGTTGGCGATCATTCTGGCTATGATGATTTTGTTGGTTGCTATACGAAATAGCTGTGTTAAACATCACATTAGAGAAAATAATTAGGGAGTTAAAAGTCAACACCAGAGGAACAATAATAACAAAAAGTGTACAAATATTGGCATTTGCAGATGATGTTGATATCATAGCTAGAAGGGAAAGAGAGATGATAGAAGCATTTAATGCGATCGAAAGAGCGCCACAAAACAGTGGCCTAAACATTGATGAAATATAAACCAAATACATGAAAGCCAGCAAATCGACTGGGCAAAGAAACCTACAGAATCTAACAATAGGAGACTATAACATCGAAAGCATGAAAAAGTTTACATGTCTAGATTTACTAGTTAGCGCAGAAAACAATGTCAGTGAACAAGTTCAGAGAAGAATACATATCGCTAATAAAACATATAATGGACTAATTAAACATCTAAGATATGACAACATCACAAAAAAAACCAAATGCAAAATATACAAAACCCTGATAAAACCGGTATTCTTGTATATAAATCAGAGACATAGACACTGTTCAAAAGCAATAAGAACCTATTAGGTACGTTTAAACGAAAAATCATTAGACACCTATATAACGGGGTAAAAGAAAATGACATATGCCGCAGAAGATATAATTTTGAACTATACACAGCATACAATGAACCCGAATTCATATATTATATATATATATATATATATATATATATATATATATATATATATATATATATATATATATATATATATCGGTTTCAAAACGTCTTGCGTCGTTGTCCGATGCCTAATTTCCACGAATTTCTATCATTACATTGTTCTTCGGTCAAATCTCGGGAGCTCATTGCCTTTGTTATTCCCTCCTTCCATGTTCTTTTTGGTCTTCCTCGTTTCTTACAATTTGGTGGTATCCATTTCATGGCGATTTTTGGTGGTCTTGTTTCTGGCATTCTTTGAACATGGCCATACCATATAAGTTGTTTCCTTTTTATGTCTGTTGCCAGTGATCCATCTACCCCCATCCGATTCCTTATTTTATCGTTTCTTATTTTGTCTGCCATAGATATTCGAAGTGATCGTCTAAATACATCCATTTCTGTTGCTTCGAGTTTTCTTTTATTGCTTTTCTCAACCCGAGTTCATAACATCCATAAAGATCGGACGTCTGCGCTGGATGGGCTATGTTGAACGGATGTTGAAGACTGAAACACCAAAACATATAATGAGGCAAACACCAGTGGGGAGAAGATCAAAGGGAAGATCCAAACTTAGATACATGGAACAAGTGGGACAAAATCTGACAACACTTAAGATTACCAACTGAAAAAACAAAGAAAGGAACAGAACAGAATGGCGGAAAATACTAGAACAAGCAAGGACCCAGAAAGAGTTGTCGAGCTACTGATGATGATAATAATTTACCTATTTGCTTTTATCTATATTCATTGTTAGTCCCGTCTTTTTGTTTGCTCTGTTAATGATTTTTATAAGAATTTGTAAATGTTCTATATTTTCTGCCATGATTGCAGTATTGTCTGCGCAAATCTTATGGTATTAATGATGCCTCCTAAATTGAACAGAAAAGGGAAAAGATAGCAATAAGTCATTGTATAAGAATCACATATATAAAGAATTTAATATGGTATGAAAAATATGGTTTGAAACCAAGAAGAGGATGCGTATTTTAGCGGCGTTTGACACGGACATTGATCGATTTATCTAACTACAAAAATGAACATGTTAATACGTTTATGTTAGATTTAATGAATCCCTTATGAATTGGTGGGGAGCTAATAACCAAGGTTGGGTATTAAATAGACATATAGACACTCATATTAAAGGGCAAGTTAGTTAAAACAGTGTCATATTTGACTATCATTTGAGAGTTCGATTCATGGTACCGACAAATCGAGATATATCAAAAGAAAAAAAAAAGCCAAGTCACTTCAGTGAGAATACAGTAGGTACTTTAAGTAAAACCAGAGGTAAAAATTGGTTTTTAAAGTGTAGATTTGATTTTATTATCTTCCTTGTAAACTGTGAACCTATTGAATAGTACCTTGCTCTGCTATATAAGTTCATATGGTGGTATTGAAAGTAAGCTTTTGTTGCAAGAGCTATAATAGCGTATTTTTAGTTTTAAAGAAATAAAAAAGAAAGCAATTAAAATCATATTTTTAATTTACTTAAAAATTTTTAAATTTTAATTAATAATAGCGCATGACTAAGCAATAGATATAATTTAAAATAATAAATAATATATTTACCTTTATTGTGGGTAAAAGCCATTTAAATGTTCTTATATATTGATATAAAGAAAGGAAAATTTATTGTTCATTGCATGTTAAAAAATATGACACAAAATAAAATGAATGTTCCAAATTAATGACATTACAAGTTCTTCTAAAGAAAAGAAGAATAACCTTATTAGTGTCATTAAACTGATTGTTGTCATGGTGACTTCTTCTTCTTATTTAACTAGAAATATTATTTTGAAATCGATTCGCAGTAAATATGAACACAATTTTTAAACCCATCTCAAATAAAATGTTAAAATAATTCGTAAACATTTTTTGAAATTTATAAGAAAATAGTAAGTATACTGACTATAGTAAAATTCATTAAGCGGTGCAGGAAAATATAAACATTAAATCGTGTCCGAACCGGTATGAACCACCGATAATGTCGCCAGACGAAATAAAGATGGACATTCCGGTTAGTTTTTAAATATTTTTGAAGAACTGTTACTTGCATTTATGCATAAAATATTCATTAATTTTATAAATCGGAGTATTTTTTCACTTACTTTGTATTCAGTGATAACATTAATTTATTTACTATGCAATAAACACGAATATTTGAGAAAAGAAAAAAAATAATAAAGTGTCATAATTATACTGTTACTTATCGGAACGAGTAGACTCATTGGGAACATCTTTAACAATTATCTGTTAAATTTATCGTTGTTTATATGCCCTGCACCGCTTAATGGAATAAGGTATAGTTGAAATTTAACGTTAAATAACTAATTATAACGATGCAAAGTCAAGCTTATTTAAAGAAAAGGAAAATCAAATATTAAAACTATTTTTATGATATATATTAATAGGTTAATATAATATGCGACAGTCACAAAATATAGGAAAAAAAGGAAATGGTTTCGGAAAGCATAAAACGTTATACCAATATATAACTTTTTTATTTTGATATACCTAGAAAGATTCTTTCTCTTCAATCCTGACCCCCCAGGGGGAGTGTAGTGGTCGACGTGATGTCGTGTATTGTCCGTCTCCAGAGATCTCTGTCTCTGGTCATTTCTTTTAATTCATGCATAGGTCTTTGGCATATTCCTGTAATTTGATCTATCCATCTTGTTGGGGATCTTCCTCGTGATCTTCGGCCTTCTACCTTTCCTTGTATTATGAGTCTTTCCATGTTTTCTGTGTTTGCTCTCATAACATGCCCAAAATATTTTAATTGTTGGAGATGGACTTTACTAGAGAGTCGTTGGCTAACTTTTAGCTCTTAAAATTGAATTATTTGTTATGCGGTCGGTCCAAGGAATTCGTAACATTCGTCTCCAACAGAACATTTCAGTGGCGTCTATCTTTCTTCTCTCCGATTGTCTCAGAGTCCATGATTCACATCCGTAGGTCAGTATTGGGAATATTAAGCAGTTGATCAACCTCATCTTTATCGCTCTTGAAATTTGACAGTCCTTCCATATTTTGGTCATTTTTGCTGTGGCAACTTTTGCTAGATCAGATCTACGTTTAATCTCTTCTTGTAATGACCCTGTGTTTGTGATTAATGATATCAGATATAAGTATGAGCTCACAACCTCGAACCGGTCAATTGTGGTTATGTGTGGATGATTGTTGTGTAGTCTATCCACTATCATGATCTTTGTCTTTGATATGTTTAATTGCAGACCAAATATTTGACTTTCGTTTTCGATCAGTCGTATAAGTTCTATCAGCTCTGCTTGACTATTTGCAAAAAGGGCTGTGTCATCTGCGAAACGTAGGTTGTTTAGTTTATGACCATTTATTGAGATGCCCTTTTCCCATCCTTCAAGTGCTCTTCGCATAATATACTCCCCATATATGTTGAATAATTGTGGAGATAGTATACATCCTTGTCTGACACCCCGTTCTGGATGAAATTCGTTCGAAAGTGTGTCAAGTACTTTAACTGATCTAGTAGTGTGTTCATATAGTTCGGTTATAAGCGTAATTAGATGTTGTGGTACGCCTACTTCTTTTAGTATTCGCCATAAGTGTCTCCACTTGACCCTGTCGAACGCTTTACGGTAATCTATAAAATAGATGTATAGTGGGATTTTGAATTCCCTAGATTTCTCGATTATCTGTCTTATATTCAGCAGGTGTTCTCGAGTACCTCTACCTTTGGTAAATCCAGTTTGCTCTTGTGGAATTTCTCTTTAAAGGAATGTTTTCAGTCTCTCATTGATTATATGTAGCATTATCTTGCTGGCATGGGATATAAGAGAGATAGTTCTATAATTGTCGCATTTATGGAAGCTGCCTTTTTATGTATGGTCGTTATTGTAGATTTTGTCCAGTCTTCAGGCCATTGTTTGGATATAATGCAAACAGCAGCCAGATGGTTGGTGAAGAGCAAGTCATAGGTTCGAAATTATTCCTAGGATGTAGGCTCATGATGAGATGCAGACGTAGATGGAATCGGGCTTTCTTCCCGGAAAAGAAATTTTCGATCGTTTTTAATTTTCGTGTTCTTGGTGTTTTTCTTTTGGTTATATGTTTTTTTTATGTGGATCTTCCTTTTCTTCCACATTCTGTCTTTTAACGGAGTATCGGTTAAAATAGCAGTTTGTCTCTTCTTCCGTGATTTTCTCGAATTTTGTCGGAGATCTGCTTTTTGAAACGGCCTTACTTCTTCAAAGGAAAGCAATATCGAACTTGCACGTTCTCGTTTTGTCGATGCGACTATGTTTGCAGACAAATTGTCGTTTACATTTGGGAAATGTTCTAGAATTTTAGGTGAATTCTTTATGATTTTAGCTTGCTCCTGTTGTTTTCGGTAACTTTTCCTTCTTCATTTGCTGGTGTAGGCCTGCCTGTCACACATAATGACAAGAAGTCACTTTCTGTAAAGATACTCTAATTCAAAGGACATATTCCTGTTTAACTGACCCAATCATTCTATTGGTTGGCATAGCAGCTAGAGGTAAACTCAATATTTCAATGCCAGGAACATCATATATGGAAAATGTTTTACCTGGATATGTCTAGTTATCCATAGCTAAATTGTAGTATTTTTTCAAAGGTCCGTAAACACTCCCATTTAGAGGCTGTAATTTAGGCGATCAGTGTGGAGGGATATATAAAACTATTCCTCCGTTTTCCTTACAATATTTAACGCCTCGATAGAAAAGTGGGATCCATGGTTGTCGAGCAGAAAAAGTATAGGGCACTCCTTAGAACGTCTGGAGTGAAACACAAAATGCTTGACAAATTTCACAAAATGTTGTTGTTTCATCCATCCTGATAGATTTGCATCTCCTAGGCCCTCGACAGGAGCATTTCTAATAAAGTGATCACTGTAGTTTACTCTCAGTAAAATAAAGAACGAAGGAACAGTATTACCACTTGCTAAAACTGCAACAGTGAGGGTTACAGGGATATCTCTTTCTGCGGACGTGAGGTGAGGACGTGAGAGCCTATTTGCTTGAAACCATATCGTGCCATTATTCTCTCCGGCTTCTGGACAGTTGTGATATAGACTTCGGCAAATATGCATATTGCATATTTTGCATATTGTGCGTATTTTATGCAAATATTTCATATTTTGGCATATTTGTATAAAAGTTTGCATAAAGTGCATAAAAGTTCAGATTTTTATACTGTATTTGAAAATTTTTAAACATACCAATTGATTTCAATTCTTGTATAAAATTTTGTAGTCATTTTAATCAAGAAATGATCTAAGTACGTAATCTCTACAGGTACAAAACATTTACAATTTCAAAGAAGATCAATTTAAGTAGCCCTCAACATTCTTAGAAAGTCTCGGTCACTGAGGCATTCAGTTATTGGATAATCGCTAAGGGTTCGCTCATTTGCATTTTATGATCTAATCCCCAAATCTATCTACAATTTATTGTATCTTAACAGCAGGTAAACGGCTAATAGTTTTGTTCCTAATTTAGGGATTTTCCAAAATCTCCCAGTTTATTGAATTAGGTACCTAAACATTTCTAATTTGATGCTCAGATTTGTAAATCATTTTTGTTTTGATATTCAAAGCGTAAACACTCGTTGTGCGTAACAAAAAGGAAGATTGTGATGTTATAATGCCTAAAACAACCAGTGCTTCAACTTGGATTAAACCTTATAAAGAGCTGTCTATGGATATGGGAAAAATCTACTGTTCAGTCTGTGGCAAAATTGTAAGTATCTAATATTTTCTATTAAATATCTAATATTTCATACATACAGGGCGTTTCCAAATGACACTTACAACGTTTGACTGTAGATACTTCTCGAAAAATTGAACAAAACGATATAGTTAATGAGGGATCAAACTTATTTACTTTTCGAGATACAGGGTGTTAAAATTAAAAAAAATTAAATTCTTTTAGTTAATAACAACAATAACTTTAAAACCAATAAACGTATTTACTTGAAATTTAGTACTCGTAGGTTGTTTTTAAATGAAAAATAGCTTTCTTTAGTGAGAAAAAATTGTCCATGGTACAATACAATGGTGTGAATTTAGAAAAATTTTTCACCTTTACTTTTTTTCATGAAGTCAGCTATTCTAAAACACAATTATTTTTATTGTAATTGAATTAACAAAAAAAAACTTTTGTTGAATTTTAAAATAAGTTATATGATGTACTAATGGTTAGTAACAAAAACTAATTTGTGGATTAATACTGCATTTAAAACACTTAGCGAGTGTTTTTTTTCCAAACCAGTTATTTGATTAACCGAAAACACCTTGTATATTTTTATATTTTAAAGGTTGGGTTAAAATAAAGGTTTTTATTTTTATTTATATATAGCATGTGAGAAGAAATTTCAGATAGACCAACATGTGAGAACTGCTTCACACATTGCAAAAAAAGGAAAAATAGGAGGAAAACATCAAACTTCAATGGCTAAATGTTTCCAATCTACTTCAAAAAAATTAGATGAGCAAGAAACTTTTAATGAAGACTTGTGTCGAGCATTAGTGTCTGCAAACATACCGCTTTCAAAATTAGCAAATGTAAATTTTAGTTCGTTTCTAAAAAAATATTGCAAACTTAATGTTCCAAGTGATCGGTCTCTAAGAAGAAATAATGTGAACGGGCTATACTCGTCGGTGTTAATTAATATTAAGGAAGAAATTGCAGATAATTATTTTTACATATCTGTAGACGAAACCACTGATTCCTCAGGAAAGTATATTGCTCATTTATTGATTGGTGTTCTTAAAGAAGATACCTTACCAAAATCTCATCTTATTTCATGCCAGCAACTTGAGAAAACAAATGCTTTAACAATTTCGCGTTTTATACAAGAAACATTAGCAACTTTTTTTCTTCCGACAACCATTCCTTCTAATAAATTACTGCTTATTTTATCGGATGCTGCTCCTTATATGGTGAAAGCAGGACAAAATTTAAAAATATTTTTCCCAGATTTAATACATGTTACTTGTGTAGCGCATGGATTAAACAGAGTTGCAGAGGAAATAGGAAAAAAGTTTCCTCTTGTATATACCATGATATCCAGTGTCAAAAAAGTATTTCTTAAATCTCTTATAAGAATTCAACTTTATAAAAAAATGCTACCTAACATTCCTCTTCCACCACAACCTATTTTAACCTATGAAAGTTCCCAATCTCTTTTGGATTCTAAACAAACTTTTTAGAGTAACTTGCTTCAACAAGAACTTTCATTTATAAAATCAAATTTTAGTTTTGTTCAAAAAACAATTACTCAGTTAGAATCACCAAAACTGTCATTGTTCGAAAGTACAGCATTAATAAAACAATTTGCGTCATGTTGTCGGAACGTTAGAGGTAATATTGGAAAAGATATTTTAAAAAAATTTGAAGCTACTATGGAAAAAAATAAAGGTTACCATATTCTTTCTGAAGTAGTCAGTGTTCTAGCTGGAAATATTTCGGAAACAATTAATTTAGAACCAAACGTTTTGGTTAGTTTGAAAAATGCTCCTGTTACATCAGTTGATGTTGAACGAAGTTTTTCCATATATAAATATATGTACTCAGACAGAAGCCACAAGTTTTTGTTAGAAAATTTTGAACACCACTTGGTCATTTATTGTTACCATAATTCTAAATAAGTTTATTCATACTTAAAAATGATGTAGTTACTTAAAATAAATGTAAATCTTAATGAATAGTAGGAAATATTTAGTTATGTACACTTTTTTTTTTAAATAAAATTGTTACTATTTTACGATTTTTTTATTTATTTGTATGCATATTTTGTAAAATATTTGCATATTTTCGGGTAAACACGTGCATATTTATGCGCATATTTTCTACATTTTTATTTGCATATTTGCCGAAGTCTAGTGATAACCGTCTCTTCAACGTTTTAAATACCCGATGCTTGCAAATTCAGACGATTATATACCGTTTTTAGATTAACTTTGATCAAATAAAAGGCAGATATCGAGCACATTTTTATTAATTAAATCTTGCCTAAGTACTTTTGCTTCCTAGAATATCTTCAGGGGCATCTGAAATAAGCCAAGAAACGTTTTTTTAACCGAAAAAATTAATTAACTTCAATGAAAACTTGATAAAAGTTTTCATGTGATTAACGTTTTAGACTTACTTCGTCAATTGTGGCCTATCCAATAAGAATAAAATGTTATAAACATAAAATTTTACATCACATCACACTACACAAGGACAAACACTTTAAAATTTTTAAAATAGGCGAAGCTACATTATGCATGGAAACCGAAGTGAAAATGGCTCCCGATCTTAACGGAAATGTTGAGGTGACATGTGACGTATGACAGCTTGGATAGGCAGTCACAATCATGGATATGTGATCTGCACATTTCAAAATTCTATGAAACTAAGCATTGATCAAAGGTCCAACTGAAACTACTATAGGAAGTCAACTGATGAAATATGAAGTTATATAGAATATTTTAAGTAGATTGCATAATCCAGATCTCACACTCAAACCTGTCTATAATAATTAGGGTGTAAGTTTGAAAGCAACTGAAGTCGACGTATGAATGCAAGAAATAGACTAAACAATATATTAGACAGTGGGTGGTTGACTACAATAAAAAGGTCTACCAAGCACTACCAATACTGTAGAAAAGAAGAAGTCTAAATATGTAATTAAAATACTAAAAATTAAAAATCAAAATTGAAAGCAAAGTATAAGATGAGGTAGAATTTAAGTAGTTCAGTTGAACGCATAGCCAATGGGAGAACTATAAAGTTAATAAAAAGAAAATTATATTTGGTTTCTAAAATTAGTATACGGATTTTTATAAAATTAATATGTCAAAGCTTTACTCAAGACCAACTGACCAACAAAGTATAAAAATAATAAATTCTTAATGGTTATACTCAGTGCAGTAAGTCTAAACAGCCGAGCTGGGTCCACTACGAGGTAAAGCTGCAATAAAGTTTTTAAAAATAGGTTTAAATTTAGTACAATTTAAATTAATTTGAGTATTAAGACAGTGAAAGTTTTCATTTGTTTCCTTTGTAATCTTCAAATCTTTCAATAAATCCAACTCCAGATAGTTTTTCTTTCTACTAATGACATGTAAAATAGATGAATCAGTATTGATGTTAAAATAACATAAAAAGTATAAAAGAGTATAAAAAGGACGGTCAACTTCTATCCTGTGCGGATGCACACTTGTTTACCTTTACGAAGAGAGTTGTACATAATCCATATCTGCAAAGTATATTGTCTACTTACGTTAGTATAAAAAGTGCACCCCGTATGTTTTGTAAACATGATCAGGGCAAATTATTGCCTCATGGCTATCAAAGAACTGTCTAAGACCAACATATATTCTTACCGGACACCGGAAGTACAATAACAACTTAAAAAATAATTACTTGTTCTTCGTAGACAAAATATAGTATGCAGCTCGTTACGGTTTTCACACGTGTGACAGTCTCAAATCGTTAAACATCAAAATATGTCTGTCATGTTTGTGTCATATCCCCCCGTCGATGTAGCTTCGTTCTGACATTAGCAAAATTTACAATTTACAGTTAATATAAATAAAATTCAGTACGTACGTAAGCTGTTTAAACAACTACTAAGCAAGACTGCAGTAAGTCCAGTAAACTAAGCATAAACGCAATATGTCATTATGTCATCATCATCAATCAGCCAATCTCGTCCACTGCTGTACATACGCCTCCCTCAGTTCTTTCCAGTGTCCTCTACACTGTGCCGCTTGTATCCTGTTTCTCGCTACACGTTTTATATCATCGGTCCATCTAGTCGGTGGTCGTCCTCGGCTTCTTTTATAGTTTCTGGGCCTCCATTCCATAATACGTCTTGTCCACCGTCCATCTTGTGTTCTGGCTAAGTGCCCTGCGTAGTTCCACTCAAGCGTCGTGGTTCTTTCGATGACGTCTTGAACTCCTGATCTTTGCCTGATTTGTTGGTTTGTTATGTGGCCTCCACGGCACACGTTCAGCATTGCACGTTCCATGGCTCGTTATGTAACTCTGAGTTTATTCGCAGATTTTTGCATGAGTGTTAAAGTCTCTGTTCCATAAGTTTGTACAGGCAAAACACAGTTTTGAATGCATCATAGAAACTGTATCATGTAAGTTATCTGCGATTAATACAACATCATCTGCAAACCTTAGGTGATTTAATCTTTCTCCATCTATATTGATACCCATATCTTGCCATTGAGTGCTCTTAAATATTGACTTTAGAGCTGCTGTGAACAATTTTGTTGAAATATTGTCTCCTTGTAGAACTCCTCGACCTAAGCTGAATTGTTCTGTATCTTCGTGTAGTCGTATACTTGATGTCGCGTTCTCGTATATGTTTTTGATTAGTTTCGTGTACCTGTAATCTATTTGGCTTTGATTTAGGGCTTGTTTCAAACTCTACAGAATCAAAAGCCTTCTCGTAATCGACAAATGCAAGAACCAGTGGTATGTTGAACTCGATACACTTTTCTATTAAGATATTTATGGTATGCAAATGGTCATTTGTGCCATATCCTGCCCTGAAGCCTGCCTGTTCTTTGGGCTGATAGAAAGCAAGTTTAGGTGTCAGCCTCTTTGTTAAGATTTTGATAAAGAGTTTGTACATATGTGTCAAGAGGCTGATGGGTCTATAATTTTCTAATTTAGTAATATCGCCTTTTTTGTGTAACAAGGCTATTACTGCATTGTTCCAGTCTTTTGGAATCGTACCCGCATGTAAACATTTATTAAACAGTTCGCTTACTGATTTTAATAAAATTTCTCCCCCTGCTTTTATTGCCTCGATAACGAGTCCATCATCACCAGGCGATAGATGGTTCTTCACAGACGGCACTTCTGACACAGTAATAGGTAGAAGTATTTCCGATCCCTGATTTATGAGAGTCTTTACTCGTGTCGGGAAATTGTCTTGTGGTCTTTGGCTGGTATAGAGGTCTTTATAAAACTCTCTAGTTATTTTCAGAATGTTTTGTTTATCTGTTGTTGCCTTTCTCTTTATCTCTCTGCTTGTATATTTCTTTTCTACTTTGTGTTAGTTTTCTTTTCATTATCTGTAAACCTTTGTTCTCTTCTACTGTTTGAGTAATTACATTAGTATTATATCTTCTTACATCTATTCTAATTTCCGCTGAAATTCTTTTATTTAGTTTTTTATATTCTTCTTTGTTTCCCTTTTCGTTCTCGCTTAGGTTTCGTCGTATTTCCATGCGAGCTTTTGTATTTTTGCTAATCTTTTCACTTTTGGTGTCATTTTTCTTGCAAAATTGGAGTTGTGCGTTTCTAACCGAGTCTGTTATTAATTTATTGTGATCGTCGATACTTAGAGGTTTGGGATTGGGATTATTACTCTGTAAAGTTTCGGCTATTTTTTTTTATGTATGCTTCTGGATGATTTGGTAAATTCCAAACTATGCGTTTGCAACTGTTTATCATCTTTGCTCTTTCTTTTTGAATATTTATCGTTATTCTAGCTCTTACTGGTCTGTGGTCGCTTCCTACTGATAGTTTATTAAGTACACTGACATCTTGAATAATTTGCTTTTTGTCTGTTATTATATAATCATATTCGCTCTTAGTTCTTCCGCCTGGACTAGCCCACATCCATTTTCTATTTTGTTTCTTCTTAAAAAAGGTGTTCATTGCATACAGTTTGTGTTGCAGTAGAACGTTGGTAAGCATTTCGCCTCTTTCGTTTCTTATTCCGATTCTAAAATCTCCGATTGTCACTTCTTGTTCGACCTTTTTCCTTCTCAGTTTCCCGTTAAAATCTCCCATTATCAGATTGTAATGAGCCGGTTCCTGCTTTTTTGCTCTTTCGATTTCCTCATAGAAGGCTTCGACAATTTCATCTTTGTAATCGCTGGTGGGGGTGTATACCTGGATTATTTTCAGATTGTATCTCTTATTTATTCTTTGATTTATATACATAACTCTTGGGGAAATTCAGTCAATACTCCGTATATTTTTCTGTATTTTTTTGTGTACTGATAAACCTATTCCTCCAGTTGTCGATTCCGTTTGCCCTTTATAGTGGAACGCAATATGTACAAAGGAGTTACTGCATTTTTGGTTAGTCTATTAGACTTGAGGCAGTCTTACTTACTATGTTGAAACTTTTAAAGCCCTGCAAAAAATTCTTTTAAGTATACCTCAATCACTGTTGGAGATATTGCAATTTGGAGTAGCCCATTGAATTCTGAATGGTTGAAAATGTAGGAAACCATATTATACTCTCATAACTCAATATTTAATATTTTTGGACTTACGACACTTTTCCTTAGCTGGGCAGCATACAAAAGTGTAGTGCTAATTGTGTGTTTATACCTAAATAGGCGATAAGGGCAGCATATCAATAAATATGTTCGTCCCATGTTAATAATATACAATGTACACGTAATAAATTCTTAAAAATAATATTAAGTTCTTATACGCTGCGATTTATATGCAAATTTTAATATAACTGACAGGTCCATAGAAAAACTAGAGGAATTCTATTGTAATAAATAATTAAGATGTCACCGTCTTAACGCTAGATGTTGTCATATTTATAAATGTCATTGATGATTAGTGGCATTTAAAATGAGTGTCGAAATAAATATAACTAACGGTTTTCCACCTGATATTATAACGCAATTTAAAGAAGCGTTTGCATTTTTTGATAAACATCAAACAGGCGAAATTTCGACTTCCCAGTTAGGAACTATAATGAGAGCATTGGGACAAAACCCCACAGAAAAAGAGTTAAAGGTAAGGCTGGCTATAGAATTTAGTAAAAAAAATTGTTACACAACTTTTTACAGATCTTTAGTGATTGATGACTCAGTGTACTATTTTTATTGGGAATAACTCACTATTTAGTGCGAGGAAATACCTATATTCCAGCTGGTATTCTTGCTTTAATTTCTTCGATCGAACTTTTGTCGCATACCTGGGTATCTCTACCCAAATTAACATTTCTGTGTGGCCTTTATACCTATCTTCTATTACGATAATTATCAAGTATTTGATCACCTTCAAGTTTAAGATTAAGTTTATCGACGTCCTTCATTCTCATATTCGCAGCAGTTTTTTTAATACCGGTAAGTTTATGCTTTGTCTGTTGTTTACTTATTTTTGTAGAAGATCACTGCAGAAGTTGATAAACAAGAATTCGGCACAATAAGTTTTGATACATTTATTAACATGATGAAATGCAAGCTTTGCACTACGAATATGGTAGAAGAACTACGAGAATCCTTCCAAGTTTTAGATAGAAAAAGTACTGGTGTTATTAGTATCTTTGATTTACGTGATATCTTGACTAGCACCGGTGATAAATTTGACGATGATGAAATTGAAGAAATGATGAAGGACGTTGTGTTAAATGACAACGATGAAGTTGTATACGATGAATATATTAATACTTTAGCTTCCAAATAAATTTTTTTTGAAAGTATTAAGTATTTAATAAACCTTAATATTTAATAAAGTTGTTAATAATTTAAAAAATTTTTAAAAGTTTGTTTACGTTTTACGTAACATTTTTTAAAAAACTAAAATTAATTTGTTTTGCTACATTAAAAAAAGCAATCTGCATTACGAATCGGTTGGCCATGACTGTATATATTAAAGAGTACTACCTAGAGTACTCCTCTTTGTGGTACGTCTATTTGTTTGCTCCTGAAACTTAACATGAAAACTTCGGTTAGTAAGAACTGAGCGATAATATCTAGATGATAAATTACGTTTATAAATTTTAAACGAAATATCGAATGCGAAATGTGTACAAAAAATAAACTTTGACGCATTATGGATCGGTTGGTCATTAGTGTATACATTAAAGAATACTGCCGAGAATACTTCTCCTGGTGGTACTACGTTTTTTTTTGAGAATTCCATCTACTTGTTTTCTCCTGGAACTCGACATGGAAATGTCGTCGGTAAATCCGAACTGAGCGATGATATCTGAATGATAAATTATGTTTTTAAAATGTGAACGAAATATCCTCTACGAAAGCTGAGACCGTGGCCGGTCTTAGCTTTTGTGGAGGAAGAGTTCTGAACTGAGTAGGGATTCTTCAGCGCTTCGCAGAAGACAGACTGTGCGGGGAAGTCCTCAACCCCGACAAGGCGCGTCCCATATGGCTAATAGGGGACGTCCTATATATCATACAGAATAGGTGCGAATAAGGTTCGCCCAATAAGCACCCGCGGATCAACTGAGGATGCACTGCGGATGGTATAGGCAGCAGCTATGTCATTACTAACTTCAAAGCTAGGGAAGAATGACTTTTTAATAGGCTTGGAATCAGATACTTATGGGCGGCAATCAGTTATTGGTTTAATCGGCTGTAATACTGCGGTGTCTAAGGCAAGAAAAAACCAATACACTAAATATTCTCAAGGTATAACTATAGCAAGTTACGGAAAAAAAGGCCCCTAGGCCGTGGCAGACCTTAGATGGTCTAGGTGTGCTAAGAATCCCCACGACAAATGCTAGGAACTACCCGAGAGTGGAAAACAAAAATTACAAGGTAAAAATTGGAACCTGGAATGCAAAATATCTCTTTATGCCAGGAAAATCTAGTAACATCGTAAAAGAAATGAAAAGAATGGGAGTCAACATTCTCGGAGTCAGTGAAGTTTGATGGCCTATATCTGGACAGATAAACATCGATAACTATGTAATATACTATGCTGGTAAAGAAAAGCAGTAAATGCATAAAAAACTTTATACCTACATCTGATAGATTAGCTTTGCTGCAAATTATTACCACACCTCGTAATATTAACTTTATTCAAGGATATCCTCCTACAGCAGAAAAACCAGAAAGAGAAGTACAAGAATTCTACCAAGAGATCAAACAGCTAATGAAGATTACAAAGAAAAATGCTGTAAACATTATTATGGGAGATTTTAATGCCAAAGTTGGTGAAGGGCGGACCGAAGATGTCGTAGGAAACTTTGGTTTGGGCCAAAGAAATGATAGAGGAGAAATAATGGTCCAATTTTGCTAAGAAAAAAATATAATGATCGCAAACACCTGGTTTAAACAACCAAAAAGAAGATTATATACATGGGAAGCACTTGGCGATAATCAAAACTGCATAATAAGAAATCAGATTAATTATATATTAATTGACAAACGTTATAGAAACTAAAGAAAATCATATACAGACAGAAGATCTAATCTAGCCTTAAAAAACTTAGAGATCCAATAGTACAGGCAAAAATAGAGAAAACACTCAATGATACACCCAATGAAAAGTTTAGTGAAGCACCTGCGGAAGCAGAAGAAACAATAGAAAGTATTTGTCACACCTTCAATCTACAATCTTCAAAACTACAATCACAACTATACGTGGATGACAGAAGAAGTCGTAGAACTGATGGACATAAGGAGATCTTAGAAAAATCGCAATGAAGAAAAATATAAAGAAACTCAGAGAATCATCCGAAACAAAATCAGGACAGCCAAAGAAGAATGGATGAGCAGCAACTGTAAGGAACTGGGAGATTTATTAAAAAAGCATGACTACTTTATTGCATACAAAAAGATTAAGTAAGTCACAAATATGAAGAAAATAATCACTATAACAACTTTAGTAGATGATAGCAACCAAATAGTATCTAGTCCAGAAAATGTAAGAGATATGTGGGAAAGTACATCAAAGATCTGTTTGATGACGAGAGAACAGAACCACAAATTAATATAGTACAAGAAACACTACTTGATATATTAACATCGGAAATTACAAAAACAATCAATACGGCAAAGCCACGAAAAGCCTCCGGTCCAGATGAAATATACGTAGAGATGATAAAGCTTATCAATGAAGAAAATCTTCAGACACCTGACACTATTTATTTACTGTTAACACTATTATTTACCAAAATATATACCACTGGAAATTTCCCAGAAGACTGGCTTAGATCGACATTTATACCTTAACCCAAGAAAAATAAAACAAACAGATGCTCACAGTTTAGATTACTTAGCCTGAGAGCCATTTTCTGAAAATTTTACTCAAACTTGTACATCAACGGATATACAGAGAATGCGAAAGAAACCTGAGCGAGAATCAGTTTGGATTTCGTATGGGATTTGGTACAAGAAAGGCAATATTTGGCCTCCAGATATTACTACAAAAATGCCGAGATCAGCAAAAAGAGGTGTTTCTCTGTTTTATCGACTACGAAAAATCGTTTGATCGAAGTGAAATACATAAAAACCCTAATACAACATGGTATAGACCATAACACTGTAGTACTTAAAAAACTATATTAGGATCAAATGGCGTCGATCAAAATAGACAATCGTCTGACAGCAGAATAGTCAATGAAAAGAGGAGTTCGTCAGGGCTGTGTACTTTCTCCACTGTTATTTAATATATATTCCAAAAATATCTTTCAAAATGCCCTCGAAAATATTGAATAAGGGATAAAAATCAATGGAGAGTACGTAAACAACTTAAGATACGCAGACGACACCGTTATTATAGCGGACAGTGCTGAGGGTTTACAACGACTTTTGAATGTCATAACCAGAGAGGGAGATAGCTTGGGACTAAATATAAATACAAATAAAACAAAAGTAGTGGCTATTACACGTGCACCAAATGTCATATTGATATTCATACCTATAACAAACATATAGAACCAGTAAAAAGATTCCAGTATCTTGGTTGCTGGATAACAAACGATCTTAACCACGAGGTCGAAATACGTGCTCATATAGAATATGCTAGGTTCGCATTTCAACGAATGAAAAAAAATCCTAATACTCTACGTTATCGTTGGATATCCGATACCAATTTGTAAAAACGTTTATTTATTCCATATTACTATACGGAGCGCAAACATGGACTCTCGGAATTACAAGTATGAGGTATATAGAAGCCTTTGAGATGTGGGTTTTTCGAAGGATGCTGAAGATCTCTTGGACAGAGCACGTGACCAACAACGAGGTGCTAAGAAGAGTACTGAGAGGTAACTCCTAAATATTGTAAAAACCAGAAAAACGAGTTATCTAGGACATATTTACACAGGAGAAAAATACAAATTGCTACGACTTATAATGGAAGGCAAAGTGGAAGGAAGAAGAGGTCCAGGAAGAAGAAAATGCTCCTGGTTGAAGAATGTATGAGACTGGGCAGGCGTGGACACACATTCGATGCTAATAACAGCTCAAGATAGAGAGCAATTTGCTGTAGTTATAGCTAAACTTCAGTAATGGAGAAGGCACCTTAAGAAGAAGAACGAAATATCATACAGCCCCAGCTGAATCTCGGTCTTCTCTGGTCTGACTCGCTAGTTGCTTCTGTTCATTGGCCAAACGTTTGCATCTATAAATCAGCTATTTGTTATGCATATCAATACTTTAATTTTCTCTTAATTGATTGTGAGGCTAATATTTTCTACAGCAGTTAAAAAGAAGATAAGCATTTGTTTAGCTTTTCATTCGGTGCGAGCGAAATCCAGATCGCGTTAATCCAGATTGCGTTAGTTTATTGAAGATAGTTTCCTATGTTTATCCGGTTTTTTATATTATATGAAAGTCCAATATTAGATTGTCTCCAAATCCATTTTAAATAATCAAGCTAGTGTAAATGTAAGAAAGGTATTTTAAAAATCAGAGCATAAAAAATATTCAGTTCTTACTTTTCTGGCACCAAAATAGCTGCTGCAGTATGATATTACCTATACTTACAAAAGAGTTTCTCTAAATTTGTATGTACAGTAGACTTGCGATTATCCGAGTCCCGATTAACCGAGCTTCTGGATTAACCGAGGTAGTAATTGAAAAGAACAAATTATGTAATAAATTAGCTTAAGAGTGATATCAAATAAAAGCGTTGCACTGATTTTTGGTATGCTGAAGAGATGAGTCATTAGCGAGTGTTATTGTTCTAGCCACTGTGCTTCTACTGGCCGCCTCACAAGCCACTCCTCCACCCGTCAGTTTCAGTCATAACAGCTAGTTCTTCGGTTCGTCCCACTGTAAGCTCTTACAAGTTCATTCATGTCTTCTCTTTGTGTAGTGTCTACGTAACTTAAGGTACAATATAAATTTAAAATGTAAACAAGTTGTGCTTTCTTTAGAAACAAAATTAAGTGCTATAAAACTCTTGGATAAGGGTGAGTCAGTAAATAAGGTTGCTGCTAGCCTAAGTATTGCAAAAGTGAATGTGTGAATGTGGGAGATTGAAAACGTAAATGAAAATATATTAAACAATCGGTTAATAAAAGTGTGAGTGGTGGAAGTAATTTGTTGCGGAAAACTACGAAGAAAGGAGAATACGAACAGATCTTTGAAGCCTTATTTTTATGGTTTTTTAATCTTCGAGGGTTGGAAAGTCCAAACAGCAGCCCCTTGTTTTAAGCTAAGGCTGTCGAATTTCACAAAGAGTTTAAGAATGGCGAGGAAAATTTTACTGTAAGTGATGGTTAGCTCTACAGATGGAAGAAGAGGTACGGCATCCGACCACTGAACATTTCGGGTGAAGCTGATTCATCTGAAATTGAGCTCATTAATTTAAAATTGAGAAATCTTATTTAAGAGCATGATCTTATGTCAGACCAGATTTTCAATTGTGAAGAAACGGATCTCAATTTCAGAATGCTTCCAACCAAAACACTGGCAGCTTAAAGTAAAAAAACTGTGCGTGGATACAAAAAAAGCAAAAACAAGTAACTCTGTTGATGTGTAGCAACTCTTCTGGATCTTTAAAATTAAGACCATTGGAAAATCTAAGAATCCAAGGGCTTTTAAAAATATTTGTAAACCGTGTACATTAATTAACGTAGTGCGTGGATGGACTGGCATATTTTTAAAGCTTGGGCTTTCGACTAACATACTAAACAAAACCTAACAAGAAAACGACAAAGCGCCATCTCATCCAGATGTAAGTTCGTTGGCTAGTGGTGATACTAAAGACACTACAGCTGTTTTCTTGCCACCAAACATCACATCTCTTATTCAACCGGAATTAGATGAACATGGATCAAAGACTTTAGAAGCTATGAAACGGAACTATCGTCGAAGGCTTCTCCAAGTGTTGTTGATCTGTTTGGATGAGGGAATGACTGTGGCAGCAGCCCTTTAAAAGTCCACCATTAAGGATGTGTCTTACAACGTAGAATGATGTGAGAGTAACAACTTTGCAAAATTTTTCATGTGAAAGCTTTTTCAAATTGAAGACAAAAGTTATGGAAAAGATAACAATGACTGTATTGCTGAAATAGTAGATCTCGCTAATCAGGTACCAACGAAACTGCCGATAAATGATGAAGACGTCAACGAGTGGATTATGCAAGACTAGCAAATGGAACTGACTGATGATGCATTGGCCGACATGATTATCAACCCACACAATGTCACTGCGGACGACACAGATAAGATAATCGAGAAAGTATCTCACTCCGTAGGCTTGTAGGCGATTGGAGCTGCCCTTGCCTACATTCAGCAACTTTTTTAGCGACTTTTTTAAAACATGAAGATGATCCAGTACGTAATTGTTTTCCTATCTATATATTTTAACTTTGTACTTGCATCTAGGTTAACATACTTCAATTGTACATAATAAACGAATTACATACGTCATAAAAATTAAATTTTTTGTTTATTTTATGCAACCACCCGATTTCCGGGTTATCCGAGTTTTTCGGTATCCGAGGTATGCGCGATCCCAATTAGCTCGGATAATCGCGAGTCTACTGTACTATATAAAAATCCTAAGTTTTAAGAAGTACAGTAAATGGAATAGACTATATTATAATAACTATATTTTATACTTAGTTCAATCAACGCTGTATAGAAAGGTAGTATTTTATTTAAATGAAGACTAAGACCAAATGCTGTTAAAACTTTTTAATAAGAAGTAAAACTTAAAAGTAATAAATCAATTCTAATTCTGGTTGATCTAGAAGTTTTGCGACTACTTCAATGACAATAAATGTTCGAAACCGTTTATTGAATGTGACCTTTTTAAACCAATTTATTTTTTGAATTAAACTCGGTTCACTCGATTTATATGAATGTTGCCATAAATTATGGATAATATCTCCGAAATACTTCTGGCTGCTTTCCACTAACATGCACAAAATCGATTCTATCAGAGCAGACGATTCTTCAGTGTGATTTTATGCATCATTCAGTCTTTTAATCTTCCGGTGAAGGACACTCGATAACTAAAGGCACTAGTACTTTGTGTAAATAATTACAGGGTCCTTGTAAGTTTGTTTGTGTTATTAAAATGCAATGCTAGACGACTCCAGAATTATAAAAGGTATATATTAAAATGACAAAGGTTAAATTGAGACTCATATCATCTAAACTTAACATCCAGTAATCCGCAGTAATATTTTCAACCACACATCTAAGCTTAACTTTACAGAGTGCTTTTACTTTAATATATAAAAGTTAAAATTTATGTAATTGCACTTAAAGTGTTTAATTGAAATATTTAAATAACGTCAAATAAATAAAATTTAATAGTACAAATCTTATTTCTGTTATATATATAATAAAACATTAGTATGCCAATTGTTACAAATAAATAAAATTTAATAGTACAAATCTTATTTTTGTTACAACAACTGTAACAAATGTATAACCAATTACACGATAGCAGAAGGTCATAAAGCCATAGTAATAGATTCTTAAGTAACTCGAAACGATAGCACCTACCACCTAAACTACATTCATTTGACATATTCCCAATTGTCAACAGAAGCACGTGAAAGTCAAACAGGGTCGTACTGATGTGTATCATATGATTTTCAAAAATATTTACTTTTGAAACTATAAGGATAAGAATTTCTTGAAATTAAATCATTAAATCACAATTAAACTAAACTCTAAAAAATAACACGACCAGTAAATAACTTAACAAAAGCTATAACATAAATATAACACACTATATGTTAACTTAAAAACCAACACGATACAATTTAAATTTAAACAGACCGGCAAGTTTGGATCTGTAATATGAGAATCTGCCTGGCTTAAGGCAATAAATTATATTTTTCTACTCTCTTACTAGTAAATTGTATATTACCTACTATTTGGATGCTAAGTAAATGCATCATAACAGATACTGACACGTAATGACTAGCACGTAATAAAAAAAATTACGCTTCAGTTCTATAAAAATGTGTAATATCACATAAGTCTTGTAAGTCAGTTGGTCGAGTTACCATGGAAACGAATTAACAGACGTTATTTTGACAGATTAAAAATTATTAATCTGTCAGTGTAAATATAGTGGTAATTTAATTTTTATTTTTATAAACGAAAATAATTGTAGAAAAAGTATAGTACACAACTTGAGTTGTACGCTTATTACATGCTTGTAAAATTACTGCGCTCGCCGCTACGCGGCTCGCGCGCAACTTTTTTACTCGCATGTAATAAGCTTCTTACAACTCTCGTTATGTAATATACTAATTTTCTACTCTCTTACTAGTAAATTGTATATTACCTACTATTTGGATGCTAAGTAAATGCATCATAACAGATACTGACACGTAATGACTAGCACGTAATAAAAAAAATTACGCTTCAGTTTTATAAAAATGTGTAATATCACATAAGCCTCGTAAGTCAGTTGGTCGAGTTACCATGGAAACGAATTAACAGACGTTATTTTGACAGATTAAAAATCATTAATATGTCGGTGTAAATATAGAGGTAATTTAATTTTTATTTTTATAAACGAAAATAATCGTAGAAAAAGTATAGTACACAACTTGAGTTGTAAGCTTATTACATGCTTGTAAAATTACTGCGCCCGCCGCTACGCGGCTCGCGCGCAATTTTTTTACTCGCATGTAATAAGCTTCTTACAACTCTCGTTATGTAATATACTATTAATAGCCTCTTGACGAATAATAGGGCGAATATCAACACGTGCATTTGTTGACAGGTGGGAATTTGCACAGCCAGTATTATACACGGATATACTGTATGAACATTGCACATACAAAGTAAATTCCTTAGAATGGATGCAATGATACCAAAACTGCAATCTTAACTTAACAAATATTGTGAGCATCCAGAGCAGAAAACAGCTTCAGAGTTTTATTGGTGTATTTCTTTATATTTTTATTGTCCCACTACGATTGTTTTAACGTTAATTTTCGATGTAAACGTCTTTTTAATTTTATTTAAAAATTTTGTATAACTATCAATTTTTTATAATTTTACATCAAAATGTTACATACCATTTACTTGATAAAATCGCAAAATATTTTCAATTTTTTTATGATGTCGTTAACAAGTATCGTGTGGTAGCAAATCAATATGATGCTCACGCTATACATCGTTTCAATATAATTTCGGGTTACATATCCCCCAGACATGCTCTATTAATCCGTATTAATAATGTAATTAGGTTAATTAAAACACTTATATCTCTTTTCGTTATTTGATATCTAGGTCACGAGAATATGGGAGAGGCTTTTCCGATGATACATTATATGCAAAATTTTAGTTATGTCATTTCAAAAACTTTGATTTTTATTTGATACTCTACGGAAAAGTACTATTCAATAACTTTTTATACAATTAATTACCCAAATCGTAATAGGCATTTTAAAGTTATTATGTTTATCTTACGTATTTTGACATCCTCCGTTTTTTCTTTCATTTCTTCTTTCGAAAATGCCCTATTTCATTTGAAAAAGTTTTGTGACGACTTATGCTAATTTTTGCTTTACTCCCTGACGTTCTTATTGTCTCTGTTATTACGAGTTAGAGAGGAAATATTTATGATTTCTTAATATATGTGCAAGGTTTGATGTTTTGCAAATATTGATGGTCTGGAGTAGCTCTTTTCCTTTGCTTAATCTATCAAGCAACTGTCCATTTGGTATATGGCCAGTCCAGGGAATTGTTAATATTCTCCTGTTCCAAATGTCAAAAGTCTACATCTCAAATGCCTCTATCTTAGTTATGGTAAGAAGTGTGGGCGTCCATAATTCTGCTCCATCCAGTACATTTCACCAAATATACCATTTAAGTAGTCATATCCTACGTTGATGCATGGGTTGCTCAACCTTATATTTAATTTCAAGATTCGGGTTAGTTGGATGTTTATCCAGCAACTTAAATTTATTTTGGTTAAATCTGTTAAAATGCACGATTTTCCTTTTGTCTTCCCCTTCCATTGTTTTTCCTTGGTGCAGCTTTAGGATGGGGTCCAAGCATATTTGGTGTAACAATATTTTTAATCACAGAAGTGGAAGGAGTATCGGCCTCTTGGACTAATTGAGATGAAATATCAGCTTCTGCAACTGAATTAGCGGCTGTAATTGTATCTTCGTTTTTATAGGAAGTAACATTATATGGATGATCAGTTACCTGTGCTGATAAATAGTCCAAGTCGTCAAAAATATTTCGTTAACTGTATACATTTCCGTAGCTTTAAATCCTTGCATAATATTATTATGAGCAAAAGCTTATGCAAATGCTTTTCCAACTAATGAAGCCACATTGTAAATAGTTATATTAGGAAGTCTTTATAGTTGACTACTGGAAATATTAGCAAAGGATGTATGAAACCTTCACCAGCAATAATAACACATATTGTGACAGTAGAACCTTGCTCAGCACTTGTCATTTAACCGATTTGTTTAATGTCTTTAGGTCCAACGATTTTTGGTGGAACATGTACAGTTGCGGTCACGGAATAGTTTACAGGTTCACGTATCTAGGAGCCCATTTTTTAAATTTTTACTTCGTTTAAACGCACCTTTTACGTCAAAGTGACGTTGCCAGTGGTGTACTAGCTAGAATAGGTAGATTAAAATTAAAATATCAAAATATTTTACAAAATGAAAAATATAGAAAACAGTTTTTTGAATAAAATGGATTATGATCTTAATAACGAAAATAAAGAAGTCTTTTTTTTTAATATGCATTTTATTTTAAATCTATTTTATATTAAATAACGATAAACAATGATAAATAATAATTAATATTTGGTGGAAGCCCCATTCTTGTCAATACAATTTTGCAGTCTTCTGTTCATAGATAGCACCAATCCCCTCATGTTATAGTTAACAAGCTCTTCCCATGCCTGCTCAATTGCTTCCCATAATTCAATTCTATTCCGTGGTCTAAGGTTTCTTTCATTTAGTTTCTTTGTTAACTCTGCCCACACATTTTCAACGGGGTTAAAGTCTGCACTACGGGAAGGCCACGGAAGAACATTAACATCAGTTTCTTCTAGCCATTCTCGAACAATTCTACTCGTATGCACCGGGCAATTGTCATGTTGGAAGATAAAGTCGTTGTTGGGGAATCTCTGGATCACCGATGGCAACATTGTGTGCTCAATAATATGTTTGTAATATAATCCTGTTAACTTCTCCTCTACATGATAACAAACGCCCGGGCCTTCGGCACTTATCCATCCCCATACGTTGACAGAGAATCCTCCACTATTTCTTAAATGATGCGTATACTGTTCATCATACCTATGATTTCTCGGCCTATAAACTTTTATTCGACCATTATTATACGACTGAAATACTTTTTCATCGGAAAATACAACCCTAGACCAAAAATTCTCATCGCGGTTTATAAATTCATTACAAAATTCAACTCGTCCCCTCTTGTGATCCTCAGTCAAAAAAGGTTTCCGTGCAGCTACACAATTTAGCAGTCCACTTGCTTTAATTCTTCGACGTGCAGTGCGAATACTGCCTGGAAGCGCTGCCTCTTCTCTTGCCTTTTGAGCTGTAACAAAAGGAGATTCTCTCAAATAATCTACTAACATCTCATCCTGTTGATCTGTGGAAATCTTCTGCCCTCCTGAACCGCCCAACCGTGCTATAGAGTGAAAATTATCCCATCTTTGTTTAATCTTTCATATGCACATATGACTCACGTTCAAATCAGCAGCAACTTGCCTTAGTGACCAACCTTCTTCGAGTTTGGCAATTGCTCTTGCTTTTTGCGCATAATTCAAATGTATTCTAACCATTTTGGAAGAGTTTAATATACTTTTATTTTATTGTTGAACACTCGCGAAAGCATTGACGTTTTGAAATTTTTTGACTTTGACATTTATCAAATCCGTACGACACTGCAATTTTACAGTATTACAATATAAAAAGTAAGGTGTAAACTATTCCGTGACCGCAACTGTACAGTGCAGAGTCTGGTTTTTTATCAATGTTCCATATAGCAAATAGAAGGTAAAATCTCAGAACACTTTAACAATGCAAGTCCCTTATGTTTTTAAGCCATGAGTATTTCTTTCTTCTGATGCCTCGTTTTCCTTATATCTGCCCTTTCATAATAAGCTTTAAGAACTGGTACTTATACTTTTGAAATATATGACCCAGATAAGCAGTTTTCTTCTTTTTATTATTGGCAGCAATTCTCGTTCTCTGCCCATTTGATGTAATACTTAGACATTTGTTGTGTGGTCTGTCCAGTGAATTTTAAGTAGTCTTCTAAATACCCACATTTCAAAGGTCTACAATCGGTTCATCGAATTGGCCTTTATGGTCCAGGATTCTATAGGGAAGCCGGGGCATAATGAGCACCCTAAGGACATTGGGTAATTTTGATCATGTTCATGGTAATATGGAAATTATTTTAGTTCTATATAGTTACATATTTATTATTTTTTATTACAAAATACAATTTTAACCTAAAACTCACTTAAAGATAAAAAACAATTATAAAAATGTTAAGTTAACAAAAAACCATTATGCCCCGGGTATGGGGCACAATGGACACAGCATTTAAGAGAAGTTTTGCTTATTTCTGGCACTGTTCACAAATATATTTACATTCATCGTCATCGTCCTCTTCTCCAGCACAGGAGCAATGAGCCCATTTTTCGCATACACAACAACTTACCCACCCTTCAGTTGATTGCAAGTATGAGTATCCACAGTATAGACAATCTACATCGCAAACGTCACTTTTCGAGTCATATTCAACAGTTTTTTGTTTTTTCACATTGGTTTTAGACCTTTTGGCATCTTTTTTTTGTGTTTACCTTTTCTGTTTTGTTTTCTTTTTCGTCCTCATCATTCTTAAACATTTTTCGTTTTTTAGATTCAACGTTAAAATTTCTAGCCTCTTTAATTTGAGTTGACTCCATGAGCTCGTTCTTGTAGGGCAATTCTGTTAAAATAGCTGTCTTTCCCCGATTTCTTGTCTGCCTTTGCTTCTTTGTAGTCTTTGGAATGGTTAAAATTAGCTGTGGAGAAGCAAACACAAATTTAGTTGGCTTATCGTTTTGATAAGGTAAATCGTGAAAAGGCAATCTGTTTAACATCCCAGGCTGTGGAGAGTGCCTTATGTTTTGGGAAGGTAAGTCTGAAGAAGGTGATCTGTTTGACGGTCCAGGTTGTGAAGAGTGCCTTATGCTTTGTGAAGGTGGCGTGTTCTGCCGGGGCTCCGTAATTAAAGCATTTTGCGACTGTTCTATATTTGTAGTATCCGCTGCCACAAAATCAGCATCCACAAAAATATTTAGGTTAGGAGGCCATATCCCGGTAGCTTTAAAACCATTTATAGCTATTGACATTGTTCCCGCTCGAATAAACGCCTTTCCAAAAAGTTCAGTCACTTGGTAGTGAGTAACTACTCGACCTGGATTCAACCTTAACCAAGTTTTTATTTCGTCAGCGTAATAGACACTTAATGGTTTCATGAAGCTTACATCTAGTGGCTGGAGTTTATGGGTACAATGAGGTGGAAAACACAACAGAACTACACCATGTTGTCTTGCAAGGTCAAGTTTTAAATTTTTTGTGTGCGTAAAATGGCCCCATCTAACAATAACAACACAATATTTTCTTTTGAAGCTCTTGACCATGCTACGAATTTTTTAAACCATTTAACAAACAAATCACCTTGCATCCAGCCTGAATCATTACACTCAGCCCAAGACCCTGGTGGTGTGCCATCTAACAGTTTCGGCATCATTCGTTTCCTTGGAAAAATCAAAAGTGGAGGCATGAATGAACCATCTTCACCCATACATATTTCCACAGTAAGCATCTTCCCTCTATCTGAGGACGACAAAGACCCAACTTGGTTTTTCCCTTTGGTTACGATAATTTTATTGCGACTTTTGGTAACAGTGGTTATGCCAGTCTCATCAACATTAAATAATCGATCTGCCGGTATCTGGATCTCTCAATAGTCGTAGTTAGAAGTTCAAAGAACCTATTTACTGAAATTTTGTTAAACCCCATAGCGCGTGCTGCAGAAGTTGCCTATGGTTTTCTCAAAGATAGAACATCATGCCTTTTAAGGAAAGCAGACAACCAATTTTCTCCCGCCATTTTGGTGGTATGATTAAAGTTATGGGGAAATTTCGTTTCGTTCTGCTAACTGATATGCAACTTTTCGAAGGTCTCTTGATGTAAGCCCAAAAAGGCGATTTTCCATATCTTGAATATAGCCAACCAACTCCAATTCCTGCTCTGGTGTAAATACCGGTTTGAAGAATCCCATGCCTTTTTTAACGGTACAAGACATATCTTAATTGGCTTGGTATTTACGTATGCGACGTTGTAAAGTAGCACGAGGAACAGCATAATTTGTAGCAGCAGTTTGACACGCTATGTTTCGATTTATAACAGCACCAGTTGCTTGTGCCATTCCCTTCTTTGTCCAAGATTGTCTATTGGTCTGTTTTATATAATTAGGAACCATATTTGCTTAACTGAAATAGAAACAAACGTTGGTTTAAGAGTGTATCTAACAGCTTGATAACGAGGGGCAATACGGACAGGGGCATTATGGGCACCCTATTATTGCTCATTTTGCCCCGCTCATTATGCCCCACGCTTCATATTTAGCTATTTTTGTCTCCTTAAAAGAAACCACAACAATTCGTTTGATGTAAGTTACATTAATGTAATAACTAAACTCACCTTTTGATCGTAGAGCTGTAACATTTTTAAAAACTAATCACTGATTGCCGTAGTATACTAAACAATATCATACAAAATTGCCTGAGTTGCCTGTTACGGGTACGCGCCTTTTACATTATGCTAGAGAGGTGTTGCCAAACTGCATTGGAAATTTTCTAAATTTAAGGAATTGTTCATCATGCGCCGGTGCTCATTTTGCCCCGGCTTCCCCTACCATATAGCAGTATGGAGTAAATGTAACATTTTACAAAGCGATATGGAAGCGTTACGTTAAGGCTGCTGTTGTTAAGCAAGGTTCTCATATTAGTAAATGCTGTTCTGGCTTGTTTAATCCTGCTACGTATCTCTATGTCTGGATCTAGATATTCAGTTATCCAACTACCGAGATATCTGAACTTGGGGACCTTTTGGATGTTTTTATTGTTTACTCTTATATTTAATTGCATATTCCGTGTTCTACTAACCACCATTACCTTCGTCTTGTCTATATTAATCTTCAAGCCCAGTCGTGCTCCTTCAGTGTTTATTATATCTATTAGTCGTTGTAGCGCTTCTTGTCTATCAGTTATTATGACTGTATCATTAGCATAGCGAAGATTACTAATAGTCTGTCCATTGATTTTGATTCCATCTTAGGTTAGATTAGGTTAGGGTAAGATTAAAAAGGAGGGGTGACAGAACACAACCCTGTCGTACACCTTTTTCGATTGAGAAATATGATGTAGATTCCAATCCTACTGTCACAGGTGCCAGTTGATTCACATAAAGTCTCTTTATAATTTAAGGTCATTCTCATTTATCGAACGTTCCTGGAGCAATCTTACTAATTCTAAATGATTAACACAATCGAATGCTTTCTGGTAATCTATAAAGCATTGGAAGACATCTTTTTGCTGATCTCTGCATTTCTGAAGTAGGACAGTTAAGCTAAAGTGCTTCTCTTGTGCTAAATCCTTGTCTGAAACGTAAATGTGTGGGGCTAATGTCTCTTTCACATCTGTTGTATATTCTTGTGTGAATTATCTTTAAGGAGAGTTTTAGGATCTGGTTTAATAAGCTGATCATTCAAAATTGGTCGCAACTATTAGTATTTGGCTTTTTTGGGATTGGTATAAAGGTTGATTGCAGCCAATCCTGTAGTATTTGACTGGAGCCATAAACGTCATAAAAATGATCTACCAAGGCGTCTATATTGTCTTCACTTAACATGTATATGTCATCTGGGCCTGGTGCTTTTCCCCATTTGCTCTGAAAGCAGTCGAACGGGCTAAACTTATGGCTTCTGGCGCTTTCGTAAACTAAGTTATGGATGTCTTTTGCGAAAAATCGTAATACGTAATCTTCGGCCATCTTATGCTCATGCCAATGTTTTCGGAAACTTTTTATGATTATGTTTTGCAAACTGATAGGCCACACCAATCCATATTGTAAATCTGCAGCCGCTTTAAAATAATCGCACAAATCTTCATTTGTAAAGGCTTTAGAGTGCATTAAATTATCGTGTAACTAATTTTCTTTCCTGTATTAATACAACGTTGGAAATGACACCTCAGGGTAGTTCTACTGATATTAAAATAAAAAATTGTTTAAAATCCTTTTTAAAAGGTATATAAAAATGCCCCAAACGGGCTATCACAAACACATTGCAAAACGTTTTCGGATTAATCAATCCATCATCAGTGCAATCGTTTGTACATGCTAGTAGCCACCAAAATATATGGGTCAAAACCCTTTAAATGTTTTAAATTTGTAGTTGTTTTACATTATTAGTAGTTATAATTTGTGATGTTTAAGTTACCGTTGGATAGGTAACATGGCGGCGTATGACTCTACATGAGTGAAATGGTCCTGAGACGAAGTGTCTACGAGGACCTGTTGATAACAACTGGAATTTTATAGACTATAAAGGATTTTAAACAATTTTTTGTGATATATGGTATACAGCCAGCTACAGGAACTTAGTTTCCTCGTGGAATTTGATATTAAAATGTTTAGCGGTCGCAAATAAAGACTTTTTCGTTTCTCGTAACAATTGAAAGGCCTGTAGCAAATGATCTTTATCGAGTGTAGTTCGTTTTATGCCTTGTTTACTGCGCGGCATATTTCCTAGAGCCTGCAATTATTAAGAAAATTAAAAATAAATATAAACGTTCGACAACTGATTTTCAAACATGTTTTCTTCTTCTTAACGTGCCTTATCAAGTCCCCTTGACGTTGGCGATTAACATGGCGAAACTGTCTCTGTCGCGAGCTATTCTAAAGAGTTGCTCAGCTTTCCTTATTCCTGTCCGTTCCCTGATATTCTTCAACCAAGAGGCCTGCTTTCTACCAATTCCTCTGCGTCCCTTGATTTTACCCATCATAATAAGTTAAAGAATAATATATCGGTCTCCCCTTAGTACGTGTCCAAAATAGGCCATCTTTCTATATTTGATGTTATCAAGCAACTCGCGAGCAGCATTTGCTCTCTTAAGGACTGCCATATTGGTCAGCATAGCCGTCCATGGAATTTTTAGTATACGTCTGTGCAGCCACATTTCAAAGGCCTCCAGACGATTAATGGTGGATATTTTTAATGTCCATGCTTCGACACCGTATAAGAGGAATGACCAAATGTAGCATTTAACCATGCGCTTTCGCAGTTGAAGTTGCAAGTTATCATTACAGAAGAATGACCTCATTTTTAAAAATGTCGTGCGGGCTATCTCGATTCTACATTTTATCTCTTGATCTGGATCTAGTTGTTCAGTAATATGGCAACCAAGATAATTAAAACTGGACACTATTTGAATTATATGACCATCAACATATAATTGTGCATCTTGATGTGCTAAATGGCGAAACACCATGTGTTTTGTTTTTGAACAGTTTATGTTTAGGCCAAACTCTCTTCCCACTATATCAATGGCATTTAAAAGTTATTGTAGTACATTTATGTCATCACTTAAAATAACTGTATCGTCTGCATATCTGATTGTATTTATCAGAATTCCATTAACCTTGACGCCCCATTCCAAATTATGCAGCGTTTCTTTAAATATTCTATCTGAATATAAATTAAATAACAGTGGGAATAGTATACAACCCTGTCCGACACCTCTTTGTATTTTACATATTTCTGTTGATTTTCCGTTTATTCAAGCTGTCGCTGTTTGACGCCAGTATAACTTTTCTATGAATCGTATGTCTTGACTATCAACTCCTTTATCTTTTAATACTGTAATTAATTTGTGATGCTGTACTCGATCAAAGGCCTTTTTATAGTCAATAAATACAGTAAAGACGTCTTTCCTTTGATCTCGACATTTCTGCAGTAATCCATTTAGTGCAAAGAGGGCGTCCCGAGTTCTCAGTCCATTTCTGAAGCCAAATTGTGTTTCATCCTGGTTCACATTTATCTCTGATTCTACTATGGATGATGCGTAGAAATATTTTCAAAGTGTGGCTCATAAGGCTTATCATTCTATAATCGCTACAGTTTTTCGGGCGTTGTTTTTTTGATAGTGTTATGAATTTGGATTTTAACCAATCTTCAGGGATATCACCAGTCGAATAAACATCATTGAAAAACTTGACCAGTATTCCAATGTTCTCCCCATTTATAAGCTTTAACATCTCTGTCGGTATGTTATCAGGGCGAACGGCTTTCTTGTTCTTTGGTAACTCTGAAAGTATTTCTGATTTTGGTATTTCTGGTCCTTCACCTTCAACTAAAGTCTCCAGTTCTTCGGGTCTATCATCATTATACAGTTCACTTATATAATTACACCAGGTTGTTCGAATTTCATGTTTGTCTATTATCATTTTTCCCGGCGAATCGGTTATAGTATGTGGAGTTTTTTTATGATACAGACCAGCTACTTCTCTTTTTTAAACATATTAAACGTATCATGTTTTTCATTAAACTTTTCTATTTTCTTGCATTTATTCTCCATCCATTTTTCTTTAGCCACCTTTATTTTTTGTTTAATTAGTTCTGTTTTTCCTTATATTCTGTCTTGTTACCTTTCAGTTTCCTTCTCTGCTCCATTAATTCCAGGATTTCATCAGTCGTCCATTGTTGTTTTTTGTGCCTGTGTAACGTTGGTGAATATTTTTCTATTACTTTCAAGGTAAGATCTTTAAATGTGTTCCATATTTCCGTGTTGTTTTCATTTATTGGTTTCTTTAGCTCATTGTTTAAGTCATTTTCTATTAACGTTTTGTTGGATATTGAGATATTTAATTTTGGTGTTTTGGGGCTTTCTTGACTTTTTTGAGCTTCACTTTGATGTCAGTTATTACAGGGTTATGGTCGGAACCAATATCTGCACCAGGATATGTCGTTACTCTGGTGACGCCCTTCTTAAATCTCTTGTTTACCAGAATATAGTCTATCTGATTTCTAATCATATGTAGTGAATTATCTTCTGGTCCCCTCCATGTGTATAATCTTCTTTTGTGTAATTTGAACCATGTATTTGCGATTATCATATCATGTTCTTGACAGAACTGGTATAATCTATCGCCTCTTTCATTGCTCATGTTTTCGTTTTAAAACATGACTTATAAATATTAAATCACCAAGTTATACCTAGGACATATCCTAAGAACAACTAGGTACAAAGTTAAATATTTGTTTACATTTAGTAGTAGAAGTAACATTTTATTCATATTTTATTTATTTGAAGTTATGTATTCCGTCCTGTCAGGTCAGATAAATATTTAAAACTGTTGATGTTGCCATGGTAACTTTAAACACGCGCGTTTTTAAAAGTTATATTTAAATACGCTACGGCGTACTTTAAATAAGTAAAATGGGATACTAATAAAAAAATATATATCACCATCTTCATGGACCGCGAAATTTTTCCAAGAGTATTTGTAATGTAAAATGAGCTTCCCGCATGCCCAATCCACTCCGAAAACCGGATCAAATTTAATCGATCTGGAATAAAATTTGGTTCACACTTCTAAAAAATTTGGTTATTAATTATTGTTATGTATTTTGCAGACTGCATTTCCTTTCCTTTCACTATTTATCTTTTTTTTTCGATTGAAGTTTTTAATTCACTATCCATATTTACTCTCCAATATTTATGGAACTTCAACCGTAAACGGTTAGTGTATATTTGTACAACCGAAAATTTAGCTCTTGAATTTGAATCAAGTGCACAAATTACAACATTCCTGCTTTTAATTATAAATCAGAATGCCATATACATTTATTACATTCTCCTAGGAAACAGTACAGCCTCAGCTGCAAGTAAATGGTATAAATTACAATATTCCAAACCGAGTTTCGTTTCTATGGTAGCGCAACTTACTCCAAGAAACATAAAAGCCCAATTTTCCCTACATTCTGCTCTGATTAAATCTCTCTCATCTTCGGCATATCGCTTAAGTTTTCCTTCTCTCATCTATATAGAATATCAGATTTTCTTTTCACAAATAAATAATATTTCTGGGAGACAAATTTCTTTGACATACTATAGCGAGAGTTTGCAAACACATCGAAATGGAGATTATGTTCCTTTTATTTATGAAAATTGATAAGAATTGGTAGAGAAATTAATGGAGCAGAAATTCAAACAAAGGACATAAACAAAGCAAACAAAAACGTAAGGAAAATACTGGAGGTAATTTATTTAATATAGTTACTGGCTTACTAATTTGTTTGACATATTAATTTTCAGGTGGCTTTTTATGTATTGTTTAAAGGTATAATTATTTATTTAATCCTTAAATTATTAGTATATAACTTTAACTAGGTTTAATAAATTTTACCAAGAAAAAAAATGTTTAATAATTTAATTGAAGGGTACCGGGAAAAAACCAGATATGTCATTCTTTTTCACAACTGAGTAAATTGAATTTTAATATTCAAAATCAATTATTTTTATTTCTATGTTTAATGCTAAGTTAGCATTATTGTAAAATATTATAACTATAGTTTTTTGGTCTACAAAAACTAAAGTCAGCTTTATTGCAAAAAAAAATCAGCAATGCAGCAAATACAGGAACAAAAGCAGTAATGTCTCTTAAAACTGACAAAAACCAGCCGTTTTTATTTTTGAAATAAAAAAGAAAATTAATCTATTTTTTAATGTTTATTTATTTATTAGCATATAAATAATTTAAACTTACTGTTAGAGATGAGTCAGGTTATGGAAAAATGTCACTGCTTTTGGACAGCAAAACCGCATATGACTCATTAGGTCGTTAAACTTAGCCTTTGGAATTAATAAAAGACCTGTAGCAAAAATAAAAAAAATGAATAAATCTCATTTTTATTTTAAATTTTTTTTATAACTTACTATCGTATACCAAAACAGGCAATAAAAATTATCCAAATCTTAAAGCTGAGTTTTGTCAAAGCGTTTTCGTATTAATCCATATAGTACTGGCCTATTGTATATTGAATGGTAGTAGATAAGGCGGCTATAATCAGATGATGCCATTATTTCCTTCAAACTATGAGTTTCAAATGGGAATTTTTGTAAATACATTGTGTCTAAAAATGATTTCCAATCCAGTAAAGTAAAAGATAACATATAATTTTAAAGCTGGCTAGCAGAAGTTGCCGGAGAGTGACTACTTGACACTCAAAGGAGGATTCGGCCAATTTGCATGCCCTACAGAGACCGTAGAATAAAAAAATGAATGACAAGGTTAAAAAAAACTATAGGAATATAATTAAGATAAATAAAAGTGATTATAGAAGTTGTTCCAAAATGTGAGTGGGCGCCAGGAAAGTATTTACATAAACTTTCCAAGGTATCTTGTAAAGCTATGTGCTGAAATAAAAAAAAGGATATAGGTATGAATTGAAATATTGAAAAAGCCATTCAGCTTTTACAGCCATATCGAAAACTTAAAAATATTAATCAATGAATTCTCACCTCTAGTAATATGTTTACAAGAAACACGACTTTCTAATAATAATGTAAAATTGAAAAACTATACACCATACATCAGAAATAGACCGGTGCAGCAAATAGCTAGTGGTGGTGTTGGCATCTTTGTGAAATCTACGGTCGAATCCAAAGAAATTCCATTAGATACAAATCTGGAGGCTGTTGCAGTATCAATAATTCATCATTTCAAAATTAACATTTGCAGTGTATATTTGCCACATCCGGAAGAATCCATACTCCTGGAACTACAAAAAGTGATATAACAAATTCCATCTCCTAAACTAATTCTTGCTGACACAAATGGTCATAACGAATCTTGAGGACCTTTGAAAACTGACAAAAATGGCAAAACTCTATTAGAAATAATTAACAACCTTAAACTGGTGCTATTAAACACAGGAATGCCTACCCGTTTCAACTCATACAATGGCACGTTTTCAGCCATCGATTTATCCCTCAGCAATTCAACGTTAGCACCACTACTTGAGTGGAATACACTTTCACACTTATTTGACAGCGACCATCTACCAATTTTGATTACTCATATTAAAGACACAAAGATTAATACAAAACCATATGAAACATGGAAATTAAAATCAGCGGATTGGAAAAAGTATACTAGTTTAATAACTGAACGGATGAAAGACTGCAAAATATTAGAAGATATAAACATCACAATATCAAATTTTAATGATATCCTAATAGATTCAGCCAGAGAAGCGATTGGAAAAACTAAAGCTACCACAAAAACACCTCTACCCTGGTGGAATATCGAAATAGAAACTTCCTTGAAACAAACAAAACACTCTTTTAATATATTGAAAAAAACACAATTCCGAAACTAACTTAGCTAGATTTAGAGCGTTAAGAGCCAGGTCCAGATTTCTAATCAAAAAATCTAAAAAAGAAAGCTGGGCCAATTATGTCTCATCAATAAATTCATCTACACCAATAAGTGATATTTGGCAGAAAATAAGGAAAATAAAAGGCTCAACCAAAATTAATCATATTGACACCATTGCTACTGATAACTTAATTACTTCAGATAAACTAGAAATTATAGAAATCTTAGCTGATCAATCAACTATATTCGAGCAATGACCAATACAACTCTACATTTTTAAAACACAAAGAAAAAACCGAATTATCACAAATCAAAATAGAAGATATTTTATGCCCTCTCAATATACCGATTACAATAGAGGAGTTAAACGAAAGCTTAGGCAATGCTAAAAAAACTTCTTTAGGACCTGATGATATTCCAACAATATTTATTGAGAAACTACCTGAAACAGTAAAGAAAATTTTAGTTGACATCTTTAACAATATTTCCACAAATAAAACGTTTCCTTCAATATGGCGTCAAGCAATTATAATTCCTTCTTTAAAAATGAACAAGCCAAAAAACTTACCATCCTCCTATCGTCCAATATCTCTCACCAGTAACATTTGCAAAGCAATGGAGAGAATATTGAGTAAAAGACTGAAATGCACTTGGAAAAGGAAAAACTTTTTACTCCAATACAAAGCGGATACCGTTCAGACAGATCGACAGCTGATAACATTGTTGCACTAGAATCCGAAATACATAAAGCATTTACAAATCAACAAAAAGTAATTGCAATATTTTTCGACATTAAAAAAGCTTTCGACACAACATGGAAGCATCATATCCTCAAAATTATGAAAAACTGGAAAATAGATGGTAACTTTCTCGCTTTCACCAAAAATTTTCTTCAAAACAGGTCCATACAATGGTTGATTCATGTCAACATCGAAATCACTCCATACTGGAATATGGAGTATGGAAGCAAATAAAGCTTCCGTAAAAGCTAATCTTTTTGCTGATGATCTAGTAATATATGTTAAAAGTAAAAATATAGAATTAGCTACGCAAATTTTACAGAGAACATTAAACAGCTTAGAAATGTGGTCTTTAGACACTGGTTTAACTTTTTCAACTGAGAAGACTAAAGTAATAATGTTTGACAAACGAAGAGCAGAATACAACTTAAACTTGTATCTTAATGGCCATCCTCTGAAACAAGTCCGCGAAATCAAATTTTTGGGTGTAATATTTTACTCACAACTCACATGTACTTCACATATCAACAATTTGATCAAATCCTGTCAACAAGAAATAAACTTACTAAGAGTTTTATCCAAACATAAATAGGGATCAGATACTAAAATTCTTCTTAATTTATATCAGACATTAATAAGAAGCAAACTCGACTACAGATGCATCTGTTATGAAACAGCAAATAAAAATCAACTAAAAAAATTGGATGTTATTCAAACCACATCTCTAAGACTAATCTTTGGAGCCTTTAGAACTACTCCAATAAGAAGCTTTTATGTGCTAGCAGGAGAAATACCACTATACCTCAGAAGACAATATCTATCACTATGCTACGCTTCAAGAATTCTAAGCGCAAAGGATCATACCTTTCTCGCAAGTTTAGTATCGGAAGAATCACTAGAACAATACACAAATTACATTACCAAGACAGTATCTACCATTTTAAGAATGAGTTAAAAGTTTACCGTATTATATCAATCAAATCACCTTGGCACCCATAAAAATATACCAGACACCTCCCTGGACAGTTTCTTTACCAATAGTAGACCTCTCCTTACTTAATCATGATAAGCATTTACACATTTCTGCAGAGATCAGGCTTCAGTATCATACAAATTTACTCAAATATTCCATTCACAAATTGTTCTTTACTGATGCCTCCAAAACTTGCAACAGAGTAGCAGCTGCTATTGTATCAAAAAACTTAATTTCTGCCACTAGATTAACTCACGGCTGTAGTATTTATACCGCAGAGCTCCAAGGCAATACTACTTGAAAATTTTATCATTTATGTGGGTCCCATCCCATGTTGGAATAACTGGTAATGAGCTAGCAGACAAAACAGCGTTTGAAGCAATAAACAATGTGAACATTCCGACTACAACAGATATACCAATATCAGATACCAAGAATTTATTTAAGACTCATGTATATAAAATATGGCAAGAAATATGGGATCAAACAAACACAAATCTTAAAAATGTCAAACCAGACGTATCCTCAAAAAATCTTGGTATACCATCAAAACGAAAAGACCAGGTAATTATCAGCAGACTCCGACTTGGGCATACACGACTTACAGACGGCTACATAATCTCCAAAGAACCACTACCAATGTGCCAAAGATGCCAAACACCTTTCACAGTCAACCATATATTAATAGAATGTCCAGAGTACACCTCAGCCAAGGCGATACTCAAGATACCCAACAGCCTGAAAGAAGCACTGGTTACAAAATTTAATGAAGTTCTGTCTTTCTTAAAATACTGTAAAATCTATAATAAATTGTGATTTAATTTTTGTTACATTTACATACATGTACATAATACCATATTGTTGTAAGTCATGACTTTCAAAATGTATCTTATTTTCTTTATTTGTATCATAAACCTACCAAAAACCCTCCTACGAGCGGCGTTTTAAGGGGAAGCAAGGAGCTAAAAGTACTAAAATGTTTTGCATCTTCTCAGCAAATTTCAGCTGATTCGTATGATTTTTAGAGGTTCAGTGTCATTTTTGTCTCTGATGACTGGAGTATACGGGTATATATGGTATTCCATTTAGAATAACAAAGTAGGTGTTCAACTCTGCTATAATCGAAAGTATCATATCTGTCAAAATATTTTCTTCGTTCTTAAGTTCGTCATAACTTGTTATTCACATAAAACAATTTTCATAAATATCGTGTAAGTAGTAACTGGTATTCTAGTACATAGATAGTGTAAGTTCGTCGTGACCTACCTTGTAAAATAAAAGAACAAATCACAAAGAAGGAAAATTTTAAAAGAAATTAAACGTTTCTCTACAAATCTTGTAGGGATAGTCGGTTTAGAGCTGCTATAGTTGAATCCGACTTATGCCATGTGTACATGGATAACAAAAGAAGATCTTTTATAAACTACCTCTAATATAGTTTAATAAACCTAGATTTAATTCAGAAATTTGAGAAAATCGTGTGTAAAATGGCGACATCGAAATAAGATGAGGCAATAACTAGACCAAAGTCAACATCCCAGCGACATTAGAGATTGGTAAATGAACGGAAACACATAACGTTCTCAACCATTTCAGTACCGCTTCTTTTTCAGCAAATGAGAAAATATGTTTTGACTAAAATGTAATTAAAACAGTTTATAATATGTAACAGATTTTGGCCATAAAAAATAAAATAAAAATAAAAAATTTATTATGGGTTCATTTGTACCCAAAAATACTTAACAAATCTAAAAAACTAGCGCATATGAAACATAAAAAAGCAATTTATTTCTTTTGAACGCACAAATAGACATTGCAATTCGGACATTTCCATCTTGATTTTCCCGTACAACCAGTGTTTTGCATCTTAAAGGTTGCTGTGGATGCTCTGGAAAATATCCAATATTATCAAATTGTTCCTCAGTAAGAGGTCCAATTTCAATTTTTTGGCGTTTTGAACTGGTCGAACTAGTTACTACTGGACTAGATGTATCTGGTGAAGTTCTTCCCCGTTTTCAGTTATTGAAAGAGTTGACTGTTATGAGAGCTTCACCAACTTTTATACTAAAGTGTAGAAGGTTTATGATATATTTTTGTGGAATTCCTTAAGTATGTATGTCTCGTTTATACTCTAACCAAGACTTTGTTAGGGCCATGTCAACTGCAGGAAAAATTAGTCGAACAGTTCACGTTCTGTAACGATTTTTTGTAAAACGCAATAGAAGCATCTGTTTTATGTAGGCTATCCATGGACTTATTATACTTTTGTATAACTTTCGGTCGACTTGCGTCAATGAAACATTTTATTTCTTTTTATTTCAACGTTTCACAACATCTTCTGTACCAATCCCAACAAGGTTGGATACCATTATCATTGGCTTGTTATCTAACCATCTGGTTACTACAATTCCGTCAGAAGAGATAATTTATTCCGTTGATCCTCTCTCGTTTTTAAAAAAATCTTTTACATCAGTTAGAGGTGGTTTAGAAAATCTATTGATCCTTGCAGTATCAAAAACAAGTATTGATTTTTGGTTAATAATTTGTAAAAGATTATAGCTCGTAAGGTAATTGTGCAATTGTGCACACAGTGCAATAATGCGTGCTTATCGGGTTTAAGTACTTTTTATGATTGCAATACGATAGCTGCACCCTGTCCATATTTCAAATAAGAAGGCTCTTTTACTGTGGTAGGTACTACCTTGAAAGATTAGAAAATTGTAAATCAATCCACTTTCATCACCTAATAAATACAGTTTTATTACCCATCAATTGGGTTTGTTTTTGATGTATTGCTTTATAGACAATCTCCCTTTGAAGGAGATGATTTGTTAGGCTATGCAAACATTTATTTCTATCTGCAGTTCTCTTTAGGACTGATTTAAAAACTGGTCGAACCTTCCATAGTCTGTGGGTACCAGATTGTCAACACAATGTAAGTTTGATAAAACGATTCAATATGATTGTGTGAGGAAAAATATCAATGTTTAAAGATTTGTCCCAATATACTCGCAGTCTTAGAAATTTTAGACAGCTGTTAGACCAAATAACAATTTTATTTCTTGAAGGTTACATGGTACAAATATCTCGAACGAAATTTTCAAATAAACTTTCGGAGAAATATCTTGGAAAAATATGTAACTGGATAATCCTCAGAACAGTTTTCATTAGACACCTGGTTATTGCATTGGGTAATTGTAGTGTTACATATTGAACATTCTGTAACCATTTTACATATTTTTTTTAGAGTGGTGAAGTTATCATAGTTACCATCTTTTTAGCCCTGTTTATCGTCATTATCATTATCTTACTCATTATTCTATTTCTCTTCCTCATTATCACCTTCGTTTTGATTTTTGAGACATCATCTATCATATGGTCAATTGTTTATCTTACCTGTATTTCTTCTTCTCAGTCACTGTCATCACTAACATATTTTTTTATGTCGGACAGTTTTTCTAGAGTTTTTAGCAGTTCCTTCTTCGTTTAATATTTTATTGGAGGTATTTTACTTTGAAAAATAACACAGTAATTTTGAACAAAATTGTACCCATCAAATTTGAGGTACACTTCAATATTTGAAGTCAATATTGTACTGAAGTATAAACTGCGATTCACTTTTATTCAAACTGATATTTGAAGAAACAAGTACATTTACTTTTTACGAACAATGCAATTGTCGCCATATTACTTTTGACACTAATTTTCTTTTAGAATAAAACCATCCTTTCGCCATCTGGGAACAAAACCCAGAAGTATAATACTTATAGAATGTAAATTCCTTTAAACTGGTTTAAGTTACACATTCCTGTAGAATTAATTATACATTCGAATTAATGGGTACAATGATACCGTTGATTAAAATATTATAGGGGAAATATCCAATATTTCAATCAACAATTATAGCCAATATGACTGAGAGGGTTAATGCCATACATATCAATTCATATTATTATGATTACTTATTTTTGCGTTGAAGTTTAGTACATAAGTAAATAGAGCTTTTCATCTGTATGATATCTGTAGTATCTAATTAAAAATAATAGTATTATTTGTAAAATAATTTTAACTCAAAAATATTTAACTACATTTTAAGGAAAAAATTTTTAATTGGTGGAAAGTTTTCGGGAGATTATTTATTAAAAATAATATTTCTAAACAAAAATATTTAATTAATTTTTACATTAGGAAACATTGTTTAATTGGTGGAAAGTTTTCGGAAGATTTTTTATTAAAAAATAATATTTCTAAACATGAAGCAAGCAAATATGTTTATTTGATGTTTTGTATTCACTCCATACAAAATATTCGATATATTTTTAAATATTGGAATGTGTCAATTTCATTTTTATCGTCTGATATTGACATGATGTTATATTTCGCGCAGTGAAAATTCTCGCAGATAAAATAAATTTTTGCTTTCATCCCTACATGAGATGGAATTATAACATATGAAATGTAGTAGAATTTCACTTCAGAAAATAATGATCATTTAGGCGTGGCTTCTTTGATAACAGCTTGGAAATCTTTATTTACTTTTAGATTTTCAAAACTGTATACATCGTATACAACCAGCTACAGGAACTTAGTCTCCTTGTTTGTGGACCTTTTTATTTACTGAAATAATATTTTTGATGTTTAATGGGTTGTGAATTTTTAGTGCCACACAGTACTACGTTATTATTTTATTTATTTATTAACAGATATACCATTTTTACATTGGAATAACATATAATATATAAAATTTTACAAAGCAAGCACAACATTGGAAAATAATAATAAAGTTTAACAAAAACTAATAATTAACTTCAATACAAACTAATATTACACAAATAGCAGTCTCTTTATCACATTTTTAAATTGTTCTAAGGACTGGAAAAATAAGTCCAGATCACTTTGGTACCTATTATATAGTCTCAACATATTAGTAAGAGGCTTGAAGTATTCATAATTAAATTGATGAAATGGCAGATGAAACAATGAAGTATGTCTAGTTCCATGAAGAGTGTTAAGACCTAATCGATTTCAAAGTTCAGGGCAATTTATCAAATTATTAACAATTTTGTAAAGGAATATTAGGCAAAAATAATCTTTTCGCTGATTCATGGAAACCATTTTTAAGTGATCAGCTATCATACTATAACTGTATGGGACAAAAAGGTCATGAAAAGCACTACGGTAATGATAGTGTTTACAAAATTTATGCTGAACACGATCAAGCTTGTCTATAGAGGTTTGATAGTAAGGTTCCCATACAACTATTGCATATTCTAGTCTGGAACGAATGAGACTCTTAAAAAGAATTGGTAAAACAAAACATGAAAATTGAGAAGTGTTTCTAGTTATAAACCCTAATTGTTTAAATGCAATGTTTACTGTGACCTCTAGATGATTACGAAATGTTAATTTACAATCAAAATAAACACCTAAATCCTTAACACAGTCCTGCCTTGACAGCTGAGTGTTATCAATGCTATAATCGTAATTTAAAATTGTTTGCTTTCTGTGAAAAGTAATAACACAACACTTATCAATGTTCAATTTTAATTCATTTAGTTTCCACCAATCGCTAAATCTGCTGAGATCCTCTTGTAACTGAATTTGATCATACTGACAAGTAATGACTTTATAAATTTTTTTATCATCAGCAAAGTTCAGAAATTTTAAATTCTTAATGACTTTTTCAACGTCGTTAATAAAGAGGACAAAAAGTAGGGGACCACAATGTGACCCTTGTGGTACTCCAGAGAGGACGTCAACAGATTGAGACAACACACCATTTATCTTAATGCTCTGGGTGTTACCCACAAGAAAACTATCATACCAATCAAGCCATTTGCCAGCTATACCAATGGCTCCTAATTTACTGATTAAATAACGATGATTTACTTTATCGAATGCCTTTGAGAAGTCAGTATAGATGCTGTCCACCTGGTACTTCCTCTCAAAGGCACCCAATATATCATCTTGGTAGACCAACAAGTTTGACACTGTGCTCCTCCCCCTTTGAAAGCCATGCTGTTGGGGTATTATTATATTGTCTGTTAGTTTTGATAAGTGAGAAGTCACTAGTTTGTCAAGAAGTTTTGGGATTGCTGAATGTATACAAATTCCTCTGTATTTTTCAATATCCTCTCTTTTACCTGACTTAAAAATGGGTACAATATAACTGTTCTTCCAGCAAGGAGGGAACTCACCAGTCATAAGAGATAAATTATAAAGATATTTTAGGGGAATAGTAAGAGAGCATAGACAGTGCTTTAATAATACCGGTGGGACTCCATCAGGCCCTGAGAAGAATTTGATTGGAAGTTTACTTAATTCATTAAACACTGATATAGTGTCAACTTGAATTAGGTTTACAGGGTCAATGTGTCTGACACAGTCTTTAAAATCTGGAATGGGAGCACCTTTATCTTTCTCATATACACCAGAGAAGAATTCAGCAAAAAGGTTAGTAATTTCAATATTGCCCTGTGCCCTTCTGTTACCGAGATACATTTCTTGGGGGTAACTCGAAGATTTACGAAGTCTGCCAATGTATCCCCAAAATTCCCGGGGGTTATTACTAAAATTTTTTTCAAGAGATGAAAAATGTTGTTTCTGACAAAGTGTATGTTCAACTTTACATTGATCACGTAGATTAGAGAACAATAAGTAGTCCTCATTTGAATTAGATAATTTAAACCTCAGATGAGCTTTTTTCTTTTGAATAATAAGATCTTTAAGTTTTATTGAGAACCAAATTGGGAACTTGTAGGAACACTTGACAGCCTTCATAGGAACAAAAATATCTAAACACTGATACATATAGCTGTAAAATATTTGACAAGCCTCATTTATATTATTACAATGGTATAATGCATCCCAATTAACTGAAGATAGATAAAGGTTAACAGAATTAAAATTACAGTTTTTGAAATCATAAACATAGTCTTCATAAAAAACTGACTCTTTAAAATAACCAATAGGGATAAAAAATTCATACGGCTTATGCCTGAATGATTCACAAAACAATGGATCAACCGGCATACACACATTTAGATCAGGTATATGTGAAAAAATGAGATCCAGGAATGTTCCATGTCTGTTTGGTATATTATTGCACTGATGGAGATTTAAAAATGCAAAAGATCCACAAACTGTATTCGCATGAGATCCATCAGGAAGTATGGTAGATAAATAAACCCCGTTTTGATCATTAGCCCATTGAGCATCTCTCAGGTTGTAATCGCCAGCCAAGATCACAGAACTCTGTGGATGTTGACTTATCAGTTCCTCAAGAAAGGTGCAGTGATATTCATATGCCTCAGCTAATGAACTAGGTGATATATAGATTCCTCCTATTATAAGCTGATCATCATTCAGTTTAACTTCCACAAAAAGTTGTTCTATGTTAAGCAAATTTGACTTACATATTAGTTTAGAGGGTAGGTTTTTCTTGATTGCAATATACACTTCTCCGCCCACAATGTCCAATCCATGCTGATAGCGGTCCTGTCTATAAACATTATAGTTTAATAGATCAGTCTCACTAACCAAAAACTTTTCAGATAACCACGATTCAATCAAAATAACAATATCATAATCATTTAGTAGCAAAGAGTCCCTTAACTGAGAGAGTTTAGTTCGAAGTCCACCAACATTATGAAAGTAAGATTTTAGGGTACTTCTCAGTTTTTTGGCTGGTTAGTAGTTTTTTCACTATTGTAGGCTTATTGTTAATGAATTTGATTGTTTTAGAATTATCACCATTCTTAACCATATCATCTAATTGTAATTTGATTTTCTTGAAATACTCTTGCTGGGGTTTTGTTTGATCCAGGGAAATTCTGACATCGGGCACTTTAATTAATCTTTTATTTTTGACAACAGTTTTAGCATCTTCAGCTGTATTTAATACTACTTTATTGGGTCTCGTTCTGTTAGCAAATTTTCCCAGTCTAAATAGTTTAACATTATTTTTGTTAATATTAAAATCAGTCAAAATATTTAGTACCGCTTGTTTGTCCTCTGCATTACGATGATTAATGATTTCAACATTATTAACAGATTCTGTTAATAACAGAATTTGATATTATTTTTTTGATTATTTTTAACAGATTCATTAACATTATATATAATTATATTGGAAGCCCTATTTTGCCTCTCCAGCATTTCGGAAATAATATCCTCCATATCTGGTGCAACAGATTCGACATTTTCCTTATGTAGAATTTTATTTATACTTTCCTTAAGCTCACACACTTCTTTTAACAGAGCTGGTACCTTGTGAAATCCAACTTCGCACTGTTCACAGAAAAACTTTAGTTTACGTTTCGTTTTCAACTGCATGCATTTAACTTCAGATGCTGTTAGATTACCACATTCCATACAAAGCACAGTTCTGCATCCATCACAAGCAAAAACTTGATTCAAGTCGAATTGGTTATTACACTCAGCGCATGTATCCATTTTATTTATTAAAATATAGAACAAATATAGAAAACTTCCTGGACTATAATCACAAACTCAGAACCACTTAGTCTTATCAGCACATTAAGTTTTTATTGTCACTATTTAATTTTATTCATCAACTTTTTGTAGTAAAGAAAGGATTTAACGTCAAAGTTATTCAATCAAACATCTAGTTACACTTAAAATTTTCTAGGAATTTAGTTATATACAATTTCAATTTAAACTTGTCAAAAAATTGGAATTTTTTGGCCAGTTTAAACCATAAAACAACACATATTTATGGAGCAGATCAATTTACAGTGTAATTAGAATACATATTTATATATCATATACGATGATATATATCATATATATATATTATATATATATATATATATATATATATATATATATATATATATATATATTATATATTATATATATATATATATATATATATATATATATATATATATATATATATATATATATATATATATATCATTCCTAATATACGTTCGTATATTAGGGATGGCGGTTTTTGACAAAACACCGGTTTTCGGTTATACGGTTTTTTTTGCTTACGGTTTAACCTGGCTGTTATAACCGGCCAAAAAACCGGTTTTTCCAAAAACCGGTTTTCGGTTTTTTTAATACAATAGATTAGAAAGTTACATTTACAATGCACTTTAGTTTGCGATATTACACTCGACTCGATATCAATATGATCAAAATTAGTACTATAGAAAAAACATCAATATCAATGTAAATAAAACAAAATTTTTTTGTTTTTTGTGAGAAAAAAATTCCCCAACAAAAATTTCCCAGACTCTTTCAAATGGGATTTAAAGAAAATAATATCAACATAAATATTTTACTTAAAAATAAATTGGATAATGCAATGCATCTTTTATTTTTACTACCACTAAAAAAAAATTATCATGTATTACTTTTAACACGTTTGTATATTTGTATAATAGGTACATTTTAACTCATTTACGACTTTCGGTATGGGTATAAATCGTTTTGAAAACGTAGGGAAATTCTTGGAGATTCGTATTCGTAATCGCTAATTCGATAATCATAGTCATTATTTTTGGTAATCAGAAAAAGCCATTTACCCACTTTCAATGTCAAGATCAAGAGTCAAGTGTGAAAAATAGATGATGTTTATAAAATACCAGATCACTTCTTATGTAAAAATATTATGATTACAAATACTTTTTCAACGAAATACTACAATAAAATTTAATTGTTTCTGGCTGATGTGAGCTTGCTTTCAGTTTGCTTCTATATTTATAAAATAAAATAAAAATTGAATTTAAGTTTTATTTGGAATAATTACTTGAGAATAATAATTATAATTGGGTGGGATCCAAAATAATACCTAACCTAATCCTAATCACCGTAAAAACCTAATAACCGGTTTTTACTTTAAAAATAAAAAACCGTTTACAAACCGGGACAAAAAAAACTCATAAAACCGGTTATTTCGAAGTAAAAAAACCGGTTTTTGGTTAAAACCGGTAGATTTCTCCCATCCCTATCGTATATTAACGTCTTAAATATTGAATTGAATAAGTCAGGAATATATAAAAAAAGAAATAACTTAAAAGAATACTTGTAAATCCAATAATACGAAAGAGTGTAACAAGTAATGCTAAACGCTAATAATACCTTATTCAATATAGAAAAAAAACTTTTTAGAACAAAAAGTTGTCGTCGAACAAACGAGACCAGAATATAAAAGAAAATTTTGTACCCTCGGCTAAATTAAGTTTTTGTGTCTGGATTTTCAAAATGATACACGCTGAATTAGATTATATGAAGGGATAATATTATTAAATTGTAATAATGTTTCAACGGTAACATAATTAAAAAGTAATTAATCATAAAAATAAAAAAAATTATAGAACGATGCTTATTTTTTATTATAAAGGAATATACGCAAATAAAAGTGTGTGGATCACTTCGGATATTTTTGAAGAAAGGATTAAAAAACGGGATATCGAGTTTGTTTAAAGGGAAAAAATCTTCTGCTTGTAGACAATAATTATTGTCGCTCATCCTGAACTGTGCGACATTTAAAATATTGAACTCTGTTTCCTGCCAGCAAACACAACGAGTGTCCCATAGCTCATGGACACTTTGATCCATGAGCTAAAAGGGCTATCAAGAGTTTGAAAAGTCATTGCAGAAGACTTTTGATAGAATTGGTTGAATACAATGGCGATCTCAAAATAAACGTTCTTGAGGCCATCCTAGTGATTAGTGAATCATAGGACGAGGTGTCGAGCAATACGATAAAACAATCAGGATTTGGAATCTATTTGTATTTATTCCACTAGACATAATCTTAAACTAAATGCTAAAAGAGCATGTCACCCTTTTAGTAGAAAAGTGCTATTTAATTATGCGTCAACTGTATAGAAGTAAAGGCATTTTAAACTTTAAATTGCGTAAGTTACTTTGTGAAACTATGCTAATGTCAATTCTTAATTATGGGCTTTTGGTATTTTATCCTTGCTTAGATCAAGTTACGAAAGTAAGGTTGCAAAAATTCAAAATAATTGTTGCAGATTTGTCTTTGGCATAAGAAAATATGATCGTGTGTCATGCAAAATAAAAGAACTTCAATGGTTAACCATACATAATTTACAAATATCACCTCGCCTTATTGATATATCGAATTATTTCGTCGTCAAATCCTATTTATTTAAGGAACAAATTAGTATTTCGTGGAGATGCTCATAATCTGGATCTGAGATATCCTCATAGTCCTAGGCTGTCAAGATATAGACTAGCTATTTTCCAGCGATCGTTTACTTACAATGCTGTTTTAGTGTTAATAGTTTAGCAATAAATTTAAGAGGTAAATCTCTTGATTTCATGAAGCGGCATTATGAGAAATTTTTACTACAATTGCAGTAACGTTATTATTAGTATACAGTATATTGTTGTCGTTATTGTCACCATTAGATTTTTTTTCTTTGTCATTCAAATCATTTATCACATCACATGACAAATTATTTTGTTATATTATTTTTCTAGTAGCCATATGACTGTTTCTATCATTTCAATATTATATTATTATTTATGTCAAATTATAAATCACTTTTTTCATTTTTTAATTATTTCAAACTAACTTTGTAAACTTAAGGTTAAGTGGAGAAGCGCTAGCTAGACTTCGCCTCATGTATTTCGTGTTTGTAAATTTTTACAAATTAAGTAAAGGCAATTTATTATTCAGATTTTGCCATACGGCTAACACTCCCTCTAAGGGAAAAATTCACTCATCTCAGATACCTACGGTATCAAAAGGATTGAGCTCTGGTGGGACTATTTCCGGTTTACCGAGCCCTAGGTGACTTGGTATGTTGGAGTATCTCCTAAAAAATTTTGTACTCATGTGGACGTAACGAGGAGTACAGCTTTCTGCATGGCCTTATAAATATGTTCATTTAGACCCAGCTGTTTTATGTTTTCTAGGAGGTACTAAAACGCGACATACAAAAATGGAACGAGAACTTAATAGAGCGAGTCATTGAAAACAACAGAGGCTTAAAATGTCTAAGACCCGCACTGGGAGTTCAAAAAATCATCAAAATTAAAGACGCAAACAATAAGGTAGAGAAGGAGAAAAATAAAATAACAAATATTGTCGAAGACTTCTATACATCCTTGTACAGCTCGCAAGGCGAGCGTAATGAAACAACAAAGGAGAACGTTAAAAGAAAAATAAAAAACGTGGGATTAAAAGTACTACCAAATATAATGGGATACGAAATAGAAAGAGCTTTAAAAGAACTAAAAAATAATAAAGCTCCAGGACACAACGGTACAATTGCCGAGCTCTTGAAAACAAGCAAGACATTAATAATCCCTGTACTAACAGAGCTATTTAATAGATGTCTCCATAATAGCCAGATCCCTAAAGACTGGAACGAGAGTCTAGTAATACTCTTACACAAAAAAGGAGACAAATGTGATCTACAGAATTATAGACCTATATCGTTGCTCAGTCAAGTATACAAACTATTTATGAGAATTATTAATAACCGGTTAACCTACAAAATGGATAATTACCAACCGGTTGAACAGGCTGGCTTCCGTAAAGTATATAGTACATCAGACCATCTGCTGACAATGAGAACATTGATAGAGAAGGCAAATGAATACCAACTACCCGTATTTCTTGCCTTCGTCGACTATGAAAAGGCGTTTGATAGTATCGAGATGTGGGCCATAGAACAAGCTATTAATAATTGTAGAATAGATTCGAGATATAGGCAACTGATACATAATATATATGAAAATGCAACTATGATAGTACAACTAGATGAAAATACATCTCCCATCCCCATTAAAAGAGGAGTGAGACAAGGAGACGTAATATCGCCAAATCTTTTCAACCTAGGCCTAGAAGACGTCTTCAAAACTACAAATTGGTCAACCTATGGCATTAACGTTAATGGCAACAAGTTAAACCACCTCAGATTCGCTGACGGCATAGTGATTATAGCGAGCACATTTGAGGAACTGCAAATTATGTTGGGGGAACTAGCAGCCAGCTCCCAATACGTCGGCCTAAAAATGAATATGAAAAAAACAAAAATAATGACAAACACAGATGACCCCAGACATATAACTATAAACGGCTGTGAGATAGAACAACTACGGGAATATATCTACCTAGGCCAAATCCTGAGACTTGACAAAGAGAACCAAAGTGCGGAAATTACTAGAAGAGCAAGACTAGCATGGGCAGTTAAAACTTAGTTGGATACTTAAGAACCGCAAAATACCCCAATACTTAAGGAGCAAAGTGTTCAACCAATGCATCCTTCCTATCATGACATATGGATGTCAAACCTGGACCCTAACCAAGGCAAACGTGAATAAACTAGCCACAACAGAAAGAACAATCCAACGAGCAATGTTAGGTATACGACTGACAGATAAAAGGACTAACGACTGGGTAAGATCCAAAACAAAAGTCGAGGACATAACAACAAAAATTGCCAACCTAAATGGAGCTTCGCGGGCCACACTACTAGACAGAAAGACAAACGTTGGAAATCTACAATACAGCATTGGAGACCTTATTAAAGTAAACGACCAAGAGGGAGACCGCAGATGAGATGGGTTGATGACATTAAAAGAATAGCTAGAACAAATTGGAAATATGTTGCTCAGGATAGAGAGACCGATGGAAGGAGTTGGGAGAGGCCTATGTCCAAACATGGACGACAGAAGGCTAAGAAGAAGAAGAAGGAGGTTTTTGGGAATAACACCAGTAGTAGATAGAATGATAGGTACTATCTGGGTACTTTCCATTCTCCATTGTCTCGTGATTTGTATTTCTAGATCTCTGTACCTCGCGATCTTTTCGTTGTATTTAACACGTAAATTATTGGTGTTGGGTATCGCCACATTAATAAGTGTTGTTTGCCTAGAAGTTTATTAACTAGTATGAGATCTGATGTATTATGCGCCGCTGCTTGGTCTGTAAGCACAGTGTGGTCCCAGTATAGCTTGTAGTTGTCATTTTTAAGCATTCTGTCAGGGACGTATTGATAATAAGGAAGATAGTCGGTTTGGAGAAGTATGTATTGGAGAAGTTTATGTTTTATCCAGATTTAGCCATACGGCTCACACTCCCTCCAAGGGGAAAATTCACTCATCCCAGATACCTACGGTATCAAAAGGATTGAGCTCTGGTGGGACTCTTTCCATGTTATCAAGTTCTAGGTGACTTGGTACGTCGGTGTATCTCCTAAAAATTTTCGCACACATCTAGACGTCGAAAGTAGCACAACTATCTGCATGACCTTATATAGATGTTCATTTAGACCCAGCTTTTTTATGTTTTCTTGAGTTATGTTTTATTATTATTATTAATATTATTTCGCTTACAGTACAGATTTGTGTCGTGATTGGTTTCTTAGAAAGAACGAAAGAAAGAAACAAAAGTTGTATAACGAAACAGGATCTTCTAATTTAGTCGATGAATGTAGTAGTATTGATTTGTTGATTATTTAAAACCTAGAGAAACTGAAGAAATCGTCAACATAGACGATGTTAATTTAAGAGCAGATAAAATATTGTGAAACGAGATATATGGCCTGGAAGAACTACATTAATTTAAATTAACTGATAGTCCAGGATTCAGCATTCTTTTTATTCTGCCGTTACCTTTCGAAGGTTGGCGATCCAAATTGCAATTGTAGCTTTGAAAACTACTACACGAACGATTTTTGTGGATAAGCAGTCAAACCATCTCCTCAGGCCTTTCAAGCCATGAGGTATGGCGTCTTCCAACTGATCTTTTTTCCAAAACTTTACTTTCCAATTTGATTTGAAGTAATTCATACTTTTCACCTATCACCATATATTTGAGCAACACAAAAGTTATTGTCAGCAAGTGGAAAGACAAGAGAGACGTTCTCTTTCTAACCACTAAGGATCCACAGAACAAAATGTGGACCTGTTACTAAGCCATCGACTGTTGGATACAATACAGCAAAAGCCTTTATTAATGTTTAGACAAAAAAGAGTTATATAGTTCTCCCATTCGTAGAAGTATCAAGTGGTACTGAAAAGTTGCTATCCAACTTTTGTCTAATCTGGCAAGTTGTGAATGCTCATGTGCTTTACAAATCTGTTATCGTTAACACAACACCTATTACTTCTTTTCAAGAAAAAATAGTTTTATCATTGCTACAAACTAGAGGTGCTCCCGAAACACAGCAGGAACAATCCGTCCGACACTGCATCATAGAAAAAGAGAATAGAGGAAGATACTCACTGTGTTATAAATCTTTTTCAGAACGCGATGGAGGGCAATCCGCAATTAGAAATGCTAAAAAAGTACATAATGTTGTCCAGGCTGCCCATCAACTACTTATACAAAACCAAGAACAAAAAATTTTATCCAGAGGCCGTGTGCACCAAGAGTTACCACAATGTTTTTTTTTTGTTTTAATTATCAAAACGTCAAATTGTCATGCACACACAAAAACTAATATACCTTTGATGTCGGAAGTAAAAAAAAATCCTTTGGTCCGAGACAAAAGAAGCGCGTTTATTCTTTGGGAGTTAACGTGTTAATGAGCATCTTTTCACCCACAGCCTGAGCTATTAATCTGTGAATAATTTTACAAAATGTTTTATTTATAAATATATATTTAATCTGTAATATCTCTGTAATAACTCTCATCCTAATCCGTAATTTGTCCTCTAATTCCTAGTCAAAGGAGCTTGTAATTGCATTTAATGTCCGTCATGCCAACGCTAAAGACGTCTTTAATAAGGTTGCGGACAGATTTGTTCCCAGTTCCAAGTATAACCGAGAATTAACCCAATTAGTTGGTTTACACGTCACTTGGGTAAATTTGTTCTCTAGTTTCATGCATACTTTATGGATTCATCTGGGAATGCCCTCCGTACATACTTCAGTTATCCAAGATTATATTACTTGCTAAAATGGTGCGGAATTTAAAACCCGATCCGCAGAATAACCTACTTTAACCAGATTCTCTTGGGATGTGTAACACTTTATATTTCTGCGAAACGGATTTACTCTGTTCGTGGTAGCCCATCTATTTTTGTTATATAAATTTGGAATTTTTCCTGGTAACAGCCTGAATATTTTTTTGTACATAATATACGAGTGTGCTTGTACATACATTTTAATAGGCAGAATCAATTAAAGGGTAAAATAATAAGGGCAAAGAGAAAAAACAAAGAGAAGTATAATTGATTTCTAGTATAACTACAATGACCGGTTTCTGGCTCTACAAATTCAACTGGTCCAAATGTTAATGAGTTACTTCTACCACTATAAAAAAATGGTACAGTAGGCGGTACTGTAGATTATCGCGAAGCTTTATACTATGATTTTGTATTTTTAAATTAAAAAAATATGAAACATTTAAAATGGTATCACAACACATGGATGCAAAGTGTGGCCCCTAACAGACAGAATAGAGAAAATGCGTAAAGCAACAGAAATGGACTTTGGCGCCGCTGGGCGGGAATCTCTAGACGTGAAAGATAACAAACGAGAGAGTCCGAGAAATCATGGGGGTTACACATAAAATTGTTAATGACATCAAAACGACACAAGAGGTAGGCGGAGACAAGAAATCAAAGAAAGAGAACTGAAGAACGATCTTTAAAACGATAGAATGAGATGGAGATTGGAAATCGGAAAACGTCGAAGAACGTCGTAAACCGTCGTAAATATATATATATATATATATATATATATATATATATATATATATATATATATATATATATAAATATATATATATACATATATATATAAATATATATATATATATATAAATATATATATATATATATAAATATATGTAATATATATATATATATATATATATATATATATATATATATATATATATATATATTATTGTGATATTTAAAGTAGTCTTGGTGCGCCAAACAATTAGTTAGCTAATTAATTAATTAATTAAATAAAATTATTTTAGTGATATGACTATGATTCTATCACAATTTTTTTTAATTCTCTTATCTCAGGGTTAAATTCGTGTTTCAATATCTATGCTATTACATGTGAAAGGTAAGGTCCAAAGAATACCAGAATAATAAAAAAAAAACATATAGGATCTAACGTTATATATTGAAATAAAATAATGAAATAAAATTCACACTCAAATGTTTTCAATAAACAAAATCTCATATAATGATTTTCAAAATTTTGTTCTACGTACGTGAACCTTCAAAATTAATGGTACAAACAATATTAGTTGAAATCTCAAAATCCAAATATTATTCTAAATCTCCTAATCAAAATATTTATATCCTTTTTTAATTAAGTGTAAAAAATTGTGTTATCAATAAAAGAAAAACTGCAGAAAACAAACTATCTCTCTCTGATGATGAGTGGTCCAAATCCTTGTTCCTTGTAGACTATACTATTTACTCGTAGCCGCTTCCTAAGTAATCAGTAATCTTAAAACAAATTATTGCAAGTTTATCATCCTTAATGATCTCCTTCAAATGCACGAATCGTTCAAATTATGCTAGCTTCTTCTTCTCTCAACAAACTGAATCTCTCGTTGGCCTGAGTGAAAACTGACTCTTGGAATATCTTTTCTTTACGATAAACTGAATCTCTCTTTGGCCTGAACAGTGACTCTTGGAATATAAGTAGAAAATATAACTTACAATCTTTTACTGGATCAGCTTCTGTCAGATACACTAAACTACACGAAAACTCACAAACTTTCACTGCTACTGTTTCCTACCTCTGGGAAACTACCCGAGAACAACGGCCGTTCGCCTTGCACCCTTGGAAACCAACTGACTATCTTTTTTTTCTTCCGAGACTAACTAACGTCTCATTCTCAAAACAATCATCCCACCTTTTTCAATTTCATCCAATCAAAACGCGTTATCCATCCCCATTTCTTCATTTCGATAACAAACAAATTTTTACCTATAATTATAAAATTTCCTAAAATTTATTTACAAATAATATTTTTCTACAATTCTTAAAAACTAACAAAAATCCATCGTTCTAAAATCTATTCTATTGTCCTAATCAACTGCACTAATGTATTTGGAAAACCCGGTTCAATTGTCTTTTATTTCACTTAAGCTTATTCACGTCATACAAATATATTTTAACAAAGAAAATAATTTATGCATATCTTACGTTTTGTTAAATACAGGTAATTCAAAATTAAATGACTTTCATTCTTCGAAATGTTTGTTGTTCATTATTTGACTTATCTGAATTATTTTAATGTTTTTGAATTTTGAAATATTTTTAAACCAACCGATATTTTCTTGATTTTACATATCATAACAATATATATATATATATATATATATATATATATATATATATATATATATATATATATGAAACATTTCAAAATTTCATTATTTTGTATACTTAACGGCAACTCTCTCGTTACGTACACAAATGGACTCTTCCATGTATATTGAAAGGTATTGAAAGATCCTTTTACATTTTCACTAAACGTTTGTTTATTATATTGTATGTTCAGTCTCATAAAAAAGATATGTCAACATTAAGGGGGTTTATTTTGGACATAACGAGTTTTACTACAGTATACTGGACTAAACGAGTTTTGCTGTACTATATGGGAGAGAAAGATTAAAATAAAGAGAGAGATCATTTTACGAACTTATGTTATTTAAAGCTAGTATGATCCTGGTTATGTTCACATTCTCTGGTAATATGTTTTGTCAGAAGTATATTCAATTCATTTAATTTTAATTTTTTTATAGGTACAACTTCCTTCACAGGTTTTGGATTTAAAGTTGACAACTGTTTTCTAGGCTTAATAATACTTTTTCCTATTTCTAAATCAACATTACAGTTAGTTTTCCCACTTACCTTAGAATTTCCTAATTGTTTTGTTTTGACGATGACACGTTTAGTGGGACGTAACCTGAAATGCCAATATTTAGGTTCTTTTAGTGTTGCTGATACCGCTTTTTTCCAGCGTAACATATGACACTCTTGTCCCAAGCAGATAACTGTGGCACAAGACTTGGAGGGATCAAGGAATAGTCGACTACTGAAAAGAGCAACAAAACTTTTTTCACAGACGGCTGAGCTTCTTGTGCAAGGAACTCTTCCTCTTATCCTTGTTTTGGCCGCCGCACTCATTACCGGCCACTGTGATGGTGTGCACTCCCGTCAGGTCAAGCAAGCAAGCAATTTGATTGAACCCAGCCTATGAGACATGTTCACCCAGGTAGTACGATCGGGTGTAACAATTCATTGGAGCAAGGTGTTTTAATTCGTGTTTAAAAACAGGAATCACCCCACCGTGCTCCAATGCTCTAGACCATCCCTTTCCCCCCTATAGCAATCTGATTCGCTATAGAGGCACAACAATCAGCCAAGTGCTCTTCATGTGGAGGTCCTGGGTAATTGAACCCCAACATGGTTTCCTAACCGTATGTGAAAACTCAGGACAGCGCATCTCCGCTTTATTCCTGTTTATCTTAATGTAGCTTATCCGCGAACTAAAATTGCTTACTTGGGCCTCAAGTCTCCGCTCTGAGTCCCGGCTCAGCTCGGCGACTTGGTGCTCAAGGGGTTGGGCCCTACGTGCCCGGGTTTTGGGGTTTTTGTTGGTTTTTTTGGTGGCCGAAGCCGGTTTTTGTTAGTGTTTTTTAATTTTTTTGGTGGCCGAGGCCGTTTTTTTTGTGTTTTTTGTGATTTTTTTTGTAGGTTGCCTGTGAAAAGAAAAGTCATAATTAGTACATAGTCTACACTATAATAAAGAAAATATTTAAATATTATACATTACCACAATGTAGACTGCATCCTAGTGTGAGCAACAGGGCCCACTGTGAATGAGGCGATTTGCGATATTCTGGGTGATTTGAGCTACGAACTGTCTTCTTTATGTGTGTGTGTTTTGATTAGATTTTCTTCTCACTCTGGGCTTTTTGTAATATTTTGTCCCTATTGGGGGGTTTTTTTTATTTTTCCCTCTGGTTTTGCGTTATTCTAATATTTGTTGTTTTGGTCTTTTGTGCTTCCATCTGTGGAAAGCGTCATACCTCATTATCTCTCGTAGGATGTGACTAGGGTGGTTCTCTAGTTCTGCGAATTTTATCCTAGCTTTTTCTTTCATTGTATCAGTCACTCTGATTTGCTGTAACTCTCTGAACAGGAATCTTTCAGCTACGTATCTTGGTACGTTTACCGCTTCTCTTAGGCTTTTGTTGTGTTGTGCCTGTATTTTCTTTTTCGTTGTGTTGCATATATGTCCCCATGCAAGTGATGCGTATGTCAGTATAGGAAGGACTATACTGTTTATTAGTCTTATTTTGGTTTTTATGCGTAATTTGCTTTTCCTTCCCGCTAGGCCTCTTATTGCGGCCCTTGCCATGTTGGCTTTTTGTACTGTGGCTTCTACGTGTTTATTGAAGGTTAGTCCTTTGTCCATTATTACTCCGAGGTATTTCGCTTCGCTTTTCCACTCAATGGGATTTTCTTGCACTGTGACCTGTTCTTCTGGTTGTTCTCGCCTCTTTTGGAAGAGTACAGCTTGTGTCTTGTCTGAATTTATTTTAATTTTCCACTTTAGACTCCATTCTTCAATGTCGTCTAACGCTGTCTGTAGATTGGTGACTGCTATGTCTACATTTCGGTGTTTGGCCGCTATCGCTGTGTCGTCAGCATAGAGACTTAATAATGTACCTGGTGTTCTAGGTATATCTGCTGTGTATATCGTGTACAGCAGAGGTGACAGTACCGCTCCCTGTGGTACTCCAGCTTCCGGGTTCCCGAGTTCGGATAGGACTTGTCCTATCCGGACTCTGAAACTGCGGTTGCTCAAGTAAGAAGAGATCAGCCTTGTCATTGCTCCGCTGTACCCGTAGTCTCTCATTTTGTATAGTAGTCCCTTATGCCAGACTCTGTCGAAAGCTTTACTTACGTCCAGGAATGCAGCTCCTGTATATTGTCTGTCGTTAAATCCTGCTGCTATGTACTCTGTTAGTCTGAGTACTTGTAGCTCGCTAGAGTGTTCTGATCTGAAGCCAAATTGGGCTTCTGGTATGATGTTTAGTCTGTCTGTTTCAGCTTGGAGTCTGCTGAGTATCACTCTTTCTACTATTTTGCTGATTGCTGGTAGTAAGCTTATCGGCCTGTAGTTTTGTGGGAATGTGCTGTCTTTTCCGGGCTTCGGTAACATTATGACATGGGCCTCTTTCCATCTATTTGGGAATTTTTTGAACCTTAGCATTGCGTTAATGATGTTTGTTAGATAAACAATGGCTTTTGCTGGTAGATATTTTAGAGCTCTGTTCGTAATTTGGTCTGGACCGGGAGCCTTTTTTGGTGAGCTGTTCTTGATTAGCTCATTTATCTCCTCCGGTGTTGTTGGAGGGATAATTTCGTTTGGGTTTTCCGGTCTTTCTCTTTGTCTTTCGACTTCTTCTATGAAGTCGATGTCTTCGTCTGGGTGGTAATTTAATGTACACTCTCTCTCGAGAGTACTCCTCATTACCTCTGCTTTTTCCTCTGTGCTATATACTATACCATTTTCTCCGTGTAGTGGGGGAATTGGTTTTCTGTCACTTCGTAGGATTTTTTGCAGTTTCCAAATATTTTGCATATTTGGACTTTGTTCTTCCATGTCCCTTATGTGGTTTTCCCAGCTTTCACTACGGTGTTGTTGTAGTGCTGTTTTGACCTCTCTGTTTAATCGATTTGCTCTGTTTTTGTCTGCTTGGTTTCTTGTTCTTCTTGCTGTCTGTTTAGCTCTGTTTTTTTCCCTTATCAAGTCTTTTATTACTTGAGGTATATCCTTGAATCTTCCCGTTTGCATTACTACTTCCTGTTCAGTAGTGCTATTCCTGATTGCTTGTTGGATGATGTTTTCCAACTCTAGGACCTTATCTTCTATTTCTCGTGGATTGTTTATCACTGGGACAATGTTCATTCCGGTGCTCACGAGTCTCTTGAAGTTTGTCCACTTTGTTTTCTTTTTGATCTTTTTGGTTGTACTTTCTTCCTCCCACGTTCCTAGTTCTAATAGGATGGGGTTGTGGTCAGTTGTACCTTCATTTAGTGTTTGTAGTTCTGTTTGTAGTCCTAGGTTTTTTGCAACTACTATGTCTATATGCGTTGGAAGTGCGTTACCTGGGTAATGCGTTGGGTCTGTGGGGCCCATTGCCATGACTTCTTCGTTATTTTCTATGTACGCGTTTAGTAGTCTTCCATTTCTGTTCGTAGCTCTATCATTCCAGTTAGGGGATCTTGCGTTTAGGTCTCCTATGATGATAGAGGGTTCGTCGTTTAGGAACATATTTAGATCGTCGTCGATCAGCGGATCTTGCGGTCTTACGTAGGCGGAGGTAATTCTGACTTCTCCTTGCCTCATTTCTAATCTTATTGTTGTGGCTTGCATAGTTACTAGTTGCGGTGTTAATAATCTAGTGTGTTTTATGCCTTTTTTCACAAGTATTGCTGTGCCACCTGCTCTCGCTGTGTTATCGTTCCTATATACGTCGTATCCTGGGAATTTGATATTAACGTTGTTCGTGAGTTTTGTTTCTTGAATGGCTACGACGTCCATTTCGTATCTATTGACCAGTTCGTCCAGAATATTCTGGTTGGTCCTTATACCCCCTGGATTCCAGGAGCCTATCCTCAAGTATCCCCTATTAGTTTGCACTAGTTCAGTGCTAACTTGAAGTCTTTTATCGCTTCATTCACTACCCTAGTGAGTAGTTCCTTTACGGAGTTCACTAGGCCGTCTTGATGTTGTTTCGAGATGAGGATGGTTTTCTCATTCTCCTGGGGTTTTGCTGCCTGGGCGTAGGATAGCCCAGTGGGAGCTGTTTGTGGCCTGCTTTGCGTTTCTGGCCTTTGTCTCTGTTGTTGTCTGCCCCAGGTTGGACATCTGGGACAGCCTCTAAAGTTGGCCGGGTGTTGACCTTTGCAGTTGGCACATTTTGCCTTCTGCTCTTTTGGCATCGTGCAGCTCCTCGTTTCATGCTCCTCGCCGCACTTTACACATCGAGGTGCTTTGAAGCACGCCCTTTGTGCGTGGTGGTAGCCCTGGCAGTTGAAGCATTGTGTGGGCCCTGTTGCTTTTCTCAGTTCCTCTATTCTGACTTTCATGTGCATCAGGTTTGTGATGCGCTTTAGTTTTTCTACGTCCTCTCGTTCCACCGTCATGACGAACATTGGCAGGTTCCTTTTGTCGGGTTTCCTCGAAATCATATTCTTGACCGACAATACTCCAATATTGTGGTCATCCAATATCTCGTCGTGAATACCCTTTGGGTCTGTTGAAGATGGTAGCCCTCTTAAAACCATTCTTGGTTTTATATCCTCCTCCAGTGGAAATGCTATCCACTGGATTTTCGTCTCTTCATTGAATTTTTCAATGATTTTAACCATCTTCCTGTAGTCTTCAGGGCTTTTTGCTTGTATAAGCGTTTCTCGGCCGCTTCTGGACAGTTTGTTGTTTGTTATAACCTGTGCTTTTTGGGCGATGTTTAGTATGGCCCCTGTGTAGTTCACACTCTGTAATTTAATTACAGGTGGCTTTGGTACCCAAGTTTTCTTGGGTACCTCTTCTATGTCCATCTGTGTCGGTGTTGGAGAGTGTCGATCGACTTGCGCATCACTAGCCTGTGCACCTTCTTGGGGTTTGGTGGGGGTGAGTGGGGGGAAATCTTCTTTTTTCTTTGTTTTTGTTGCCTCTTTGGGCTTTTCCTCTTGTGGTTTTTTGTTTTTTGGAATTGCTCCTGTAGCCTTCTTTTTGGTTATGGCCTGGTTTTCCAGGTTTTCTTCTTTGTTCTTCGGTGCCTGTTTTTCCAGGGTTACCTCAGTTTTGCCCTCAAGTTGGTCGAACTTTTTGTCCATGTGGTCGATTATGGATTTTTGGGAGTTTACAATTATGTCTTGTAACTCCTCTATCTTCTTTTTGAGGGCGTTGTTCTCGGTTTCCTTTTCTTGTAGGAGCTTCTTTAGTGTTTGCAGTTCAGACTTTTCGTCCTCGCTGCTCTTCTTCCTGATCCTCTTTCCTGCTTTTGGTGTTTCGTCGTCCGTAGTTTCTTCTATTGTGCGGTTTCCCTCCGCACGGGCTTTTGTCCTCCTTTTCTTCGTCTTGGGACGCTTGAATTCGTCCGTGGCATGGGCTTCCCAGTCATCTACTACGGGGAGGTCATTGAAAACATCGTAGTTAGTAGATGTTTCGTGTCCGTCGGAAGCGTCGTGGGACAGCAACGCGTTATAGATGTTACCGTGGAGTTTCCTCTCACGGCAACCATCGGGGTTGGATGGGTTCGCCTTACGGGTCGGCGGAGACCGTGAATGGTCCATTGTGGGGGGCGGGGCCTAATCAAAAATTTGAAAGAAGGCTTTTTTGTTGTCCGTCTGGCCCGTTGCCAGCACGGATTCTGGGTGCCACCCAGTGACCTAACGCGGTTGTTCACGCTCTAGGCAGAACTAGAGCGGAGATCCTCTTGCGTTTCTCAACTCTCTGACCCTGGGGCCATGTCTGCCAGATATAGAATTCTAAAAAACTATATCCCACAGTGTCATCCCAACGGAGGCACAGAGAGTATCCCGACGGGCAAAGCCCGTATGCTTTTTCGCTTCCCTACGCCGCAATTTTGGCCTCCGTGAAGATCTGATTTAAAAAACAAATCTCCCCGGCTAACCTAGTTACGACGTAAGGTTTTGCCTCTGTTTTTCAGGCCTAGGCGCTGTTAACGCCAAGTCACCGCTGCCGTGCTTACATTCACGGCTTGAACTAACAAGTTCAGCTCGGACTTGGTCGTTGCAGCTCCTCGGCGGTGTCGCTCTTCTCGCTGTGGCACGTCTGCACTGTACGACTGCTGGAGTCGAACTAGAACTCCTCCCGTCAGGTCTGTGCTTAGCAAACGGTTATATATAGTGAAGAAGAGATTTGGTTAGAGTCTTTTTTATACTCGTTTTATACTCGGTTTTTTATCAAACATTGACATTTTGGATATTATCTGGTTTACTAAAGGTAATTTCGCTATCTTTACCACTCTAATCAGATTGTAAAAGGCATCTGCCTTTTTTATGGACAGTGACTTCTATCTTTAACGTGTCTTTTTCCTGTTGATCCCTGCAATAAAAATTTATATATTTTATTTTATAAACATATAAGTTAGTAAGTCCTATGTCCATTTTGAAATTGTATTATGCTTAGGGATGTAGGTTTTGATGTTTAAGTTATATTTTTGTATCAAAAATTGGAATTAACTCATTAATACTATTAGTTCGAAGAATATAACAACATATTTTATTAATTACTATTTCTGGGAATAAGCCACAATTAAAGATAAAAATACGTTTATTTACGTTTCAATTTCCACTTCGGAAATCGTTCTGAAAATACAAACAGTAAATTAAACAAATTTTGTTTTTTGTTACATAGTGAAAAATTCTTCTAATAATTTAATTTTATCTGACTCATTTATATTGACAATTCAGACACACATTATGCATTTTAAAGTAGACGACTTTAAAATGATATTGCCGATATTGCTGGGTTGCGCTCCTGGGACGACTTTACTTATAAGATAGTTCATTCGATTAAATGAAATCAACTTTAACTTATAATAGTTCTGACGGATAGGAGAATATCCGTCAGAAAAAAATCATAGCATGTAATTCGTCTTTAAAAAGACAAACACATGACATGATGACAGTAAAATTCTCCTGTTAGTGATTACATAGTAATGAGGGAAAAACCAGGAAAAAAAACCTCATAATACTATCCCGACATGGTAAGTATTTGTTCGTGCATTTAGTTTACCCTCAATAAACACCAAAATTCTGATTTTATATGTTTCGTTATTTAAAAAACATAAATGATGTATCCTCTATATGCTACTGACTTACTAATACTGATATTTTCTTATTAATAACTACCTCTTTCAATATTGGTAACCAGATCCTACTACATTCTGCCGAGGAATTTGCGACACAATTGGCCTCATTTAGCATAATTAGAGCCGCTTCTTTGATTTTTTTTACCATCCGTTTCTTTTAGGACTACATTTGAATTATTCCATCGAACCCTATATTCATTATCATTATTATAATTGTGGCTTATTCCCAGTTAAATAGTAATTAATTTAAAATGCCACAAGAAAATAGCTTCAGAACAATATTAACATATTTTATAACGATATAAGATTGTTTTGGCTTCATAATAATCATGTGCGGCGTTAAGCATTGTATTGTTATGTAAGTATTAATTTTGTGGATAGATTCGATGTAAATATCAGGATCGAGTTGCTTTGTAACGCCCCTTTGTCCGATTATTCTCGATCGACGATGGTAATACAATAAATACGTTGAAGTGTGGCGTAAAAATTATAGTTTTATTAACAGCTACTGATAATTACACTCTACACTACAATTAGTTGTTGGTTAGGTAACTTTCTACAATAGACTGCGCTCAAATAAGCTCAAATCCCCAATTTATAATTTCACAAATAACGTATACCTCAGCACAGAGGTTAATGTTTCTATCATACTAACAAACTTTGAACTATGAGTTTACCATACAATTTAATCTAGGCCGTTATTGCAACACTTAGGAAGTTCAACTAGAAAATATATTGTTTCTCAGTTTACTTCTGTATTTATAAAATAAAATAAAATTTAAATTATGGTTTTGTCTGGAATAATTACTTGAGAATAATAATTATGATTGGGATCCAAAATAATACCTAACCTAATCCTAATCACCGTAAAAATATAATAACCGGTTCTTATTTTAAAAATTAAAAACCGGTTATATCCAGGACAAAAAACAACCGATAAAACCAGTTATTGCGAAGTAAAAAAAAACCAGTTTTCGGTTAAAATCTGTAAGTTTTTCCCATTTCTAGTTTCAATTATACACGGTGAAACTATAAGAGGTTAAGAAGTTAAAAATAATGTGAGATTACAGACTAAGGGATTAATTTGTGATTGGCCACTATATAAAATAAACAGACGACCAATAGAACATCTAAACACATATAAAATATAAAATAATAATCATCATCATCATTATCACCCAGCCCTTTGTTCCATTTGCACCCAGTTCCATTTTAGTGTGGCAATTCGGGAAATTACATCGGTAACCCCTGTTCTTCGTCGTAAGTCTTTATTTCTAACTCGGTCACGAAGCGATATACTCAGCATTGAGCTTTCCATTTTCCTCTGAGCTATTTGCAGCGTTTTAGAACCTTTAGCTGTCAATGTCAAAGTTTCGGCACCATAAGTCATCACGGGCAGCACACATTGGTCAAATGTTTTACGTTTTAAAGAAATTGGTATATCGCTTTTAAAGATGTCTTTGAGATTTCCATAGGCTGCTCATGCTAGGTTTATTCTTCTTCGTAGTTCGCATGTTTGGTTGTCTCTTGTGATCTTTATTTCGTGTCCAAGATATATGTATCCATGTGTCCACCAGCTCTACTTCGTTATCTCCAATATTGATATTTCCGCTAGGTACTAGGTTTGTCATAAATTTTGTTTTGGTGATGTTTATTTTAAGACCCAAAAAATACAATAAAAAAATAATAATATAACAATAATCATAATACTAATTCACTTGGTTTTTAAATTATTATCTCACCCGAAAAGTGCTACCTACAACCTGAATATTTAGAATTTTTGATTCAGCTAAACTATCTAATTCAAATCTAGACTCATTAAGTGAAACTGATCTAGGAAGGGCTTTCTCTAAAGTCTTATTTTAATTTGGTTATAATACCATATTATGTCTTCAAGGCGCTGAATGAGGTTGGATGCAAGAACCTTGATGCCTTTGTTTTCTGGCTCTCTTGGAGTTTCTAATATATCTGACTACCTTCCACATATTGTTGATTCCTATTTGTGAACATGCCAATTCTCCTTTGTTTAATTCTATACACCTTCCTTTATCTTAATAGGTCACTTCAAAATAGTGAACCAACGTGTCGGTGAATACCACCTTTCACCGACAACAGAAGAGCTGTGACTCTCAGTAGGTTGTATCTAGTATTTTGTCAATTATTAAGAAATAGCCAATAATGACGATGTCTCCTTCTTCATTTTGTATGACCGTTCATATTATTGGCTGCCTTCTTATATTATCATCATCTTATATCATCACATATAACATTTTATATGCTTGCATGATAATATTTGGCAAGAGAATGTTTCTATTTGTTTGCTTTTATTCCACCTTGTTCCAAATTTGTATGGGTTAACGATGATGTAAAAAAGATAAACATCGAAACCGGTCGCACTAAACTTTATATATACTATAACATTGCTATTTAGACGATGATATTAATAAAAATTGCGACCATTGCCTAAATTTAAAATGTAGGATAGGTAGGATAGAGAAAATAAGACTGCATAGCTATTCAAATGCCATGATTTATCAGTACCATAAATATCCATATCATAACAACCACGATCTTTCCTATACTGTTGTACGGAGTTGAGTCGTGGACTCTCACATACGCTACCGTCGAATCGTCGAATCCTGAAGATATCCATACCGACCACGTTACTATCCAGAACGTTTTATTTAATGCCCCGGTCACATCATGAGGATCAGGGAAAGATATGGGTTGCTGCAATTAATTCTACAAAAAAAAAGTAGAAAAAAAACGAGTACCAGGAAGGTGAAGGATTTCCTGGCTGAAAAATCTACTGACGTGGTTCAACCCAACTACCGCAAATCTTTTCAGAGCAACAGTTTGCAAAATTCAGATTGCCATGATGGTCGCCAACATCCGAAATGGATAGGCACTACAAGAAGAAGAATATTTATACGATTAAGATTGTTTTGTAAGTATTTTTGGTTTGGTTTTTCTCAATATTCTGATAAGATAAACTCACACCGCCAACCTTTTCTTTATTTGCAGATATATCTTTGGGGTCTATTCCGCGAGAGTAGATTTTTTAGATAACTTTGGATAGATAGAACTTTTTTTGATGGAATGGCAAAGTGTAGAAATACTTGTTTTAGTAAGCTAGCAGATTATATTTTCAAGTCGAGGGTTTGAATTTTTTCTTATTCTTTAAATTTAATGTTAGGGTATCTTCTTCTTGTGGTTCCTATCCGTTTCGGATGTTGGAAATCATATTGGCAATCATAACCTTGCTCGCTGCGGCGCGAAACAGCTCTGTTGAGGATTTCTTAAACCATGTTTTTAAATTCCGCAGCCATGATATTCTCCTTCTACCGGGTCCACGCTTACCTTTGACTTTACCTTGCAATATAGACTGTAGCAGGGAGTAACGGTGCTGATTTCTCATAACGTGTCCCAGATATTGCAATTTTATGCGTTTGATCGTATACACAATCTCTGGTTCCTTCTTCATTTTTCCTAGAACTTCCTTGTTCGTTAATGTTAGGGTATATAATATATTAAATGAGAGGATTTTCTTTTTTATAATTAGGGATTTCAGTATATTTAAAAGTTAGGTCAGAGGAATATAGGTTAAATATAATTTGTAACTGTATATTTACCACAACTAAGTAGGGATTAAATTGGGTTGAACATAATATATGTTTTATTAGTACCTTAATATTTTTACAGATTTAGAAATTACTTAGACAACTCTTACATCACTACATAAAACACCCAAAGATACTTTGGGAAGTAACTTTAAACATTTCATGGTGCCCAAAATATCTTTTAGTAAACTCCTTATTTTAGTACTCTTTTCCTTGTTTACTCATGATTATTTCTATCTTTTTTTGTGGATTTATTTGTAGTTAACTGTCTTTTTTGGCCGAATCTTTCCTAAGTGTTATCTTCCGGCATAGACTTCTACCAAAACTGCATTAGTCTCGCACATTTTTTAGTTACTATTACATTTTTTCAATATTTTTGGTTAACTGACTACAAAAGCAGTTGCGATACAAAGAGGAGTACAACAAGAGGACTCACAACTCAACTGAAACTGTTTTTAAAGAGTTAGAATGGGAAAATCTGGGAATAAACATAGCAAGAAAAAGATTCAACAAACCGAGGATCGCTAATGACGTTATTTCATTCGCGCATGCAAAGAAAAGAAAGTTGGAATACTTGGGTCACGTTATGAGAGCTGATCGTTCAAGGGAACATAGACAGCAGAAGGGGTCCAGGGAGGAGAAGACACTCGTAGCTCCAAAACTTGCGGCAATGGTTCGGATTGTCATCTGCTGAACTATTCAGATCTGCCGTAAACAAAGTCAGAATAGCCATGTTGATTGCCAACGTTCGGAACGGACAAGGCACATGAAGAAGAAGAAGATAAAGAAACACAAATTTAAAAAATGCTGAAAAAATTATATCAAAAATCAAGGAAAGTGGGAGTAAAAATGAATACCACAAAAAAAAACAAATTCTTTAAATAACCAATACAAAAAACAAAATCTGCACATACTGCACTATTGCACTTGTGTGGTGAGTAGTGAACAGTATAGTGAAGAGACCTGGAGGCTTAGGTTACTAAGACTCCAAAAGGAGGTGTTAATTCTTCGGTCAACTTTCTTAAAGCTAATAAGCCTTTTTAAAGTCTTCAAGTACTTATTTTTCGTTTAGATACAAATACACCTTTGATTTTTAAAATTGATATAAGGACAATTTTTTTCTATTATAACGTAGTTTGGAGACTTGACACAGGATTGTACAGGGTGGCAAGTAACAAATGAAAGTGTAACCGTTCCCATAGTGAATGTTTATTACCTTCCGACATATATAAATTTAAATTTCTAATATTCTCTGCAACCCTATAAATCATTTTAAACTAAAACATCCCTTTTAGCTGCCACTGATATCTGAGTAAAGGATACAGCCAACAATACATCCATTATTCTGTTTTGATCTGAGAGGCCACCCGTGTAGGGTTCGCAACATTTATTGAATTATCAAATCCCAACATTAATTAGTATCATTTTCAGCTTGGAAACATAATACACACTGGAAACATAAGGTATTTTACTGTGTACGGTATAAATTAATTATCTTTTTCTCTCTACATTTCGTTTACCTCTACGGCTACACAATTTTTGTGGGTTTTGTAGGGTTGAGATGCTTTTATGTTTATGTATCTCTTTTAAGCATTGTGCATGTTTTGGTCTTTAACGTAATTGTTTATAAAGTAAAAAATTCTCAAAGACTTCTTAAAAAATGTAAAGAAAGGTCCACCATAAAAAAATCTTACTAATTAATCAGGCAACAAATATTTTGGATTTATAATCACAAATTATTCTTTTTAGGTTTATTTGACAAAAACAAAATTTACTTGAAGAAAATTTGAAGTTGTACTTTAACCTTTCTTTGACATTTTCTCTGGTAAAGGACCCTTATAGATTCCTCTTGCAGTAAATATAAGTTGAATTGCAGTAAATATAGGTTGAATATAGTTGCATTGTAATGAAAGACAATACAAAGATGGAGTGGGATTTATTGTAAAACGAAGAACAGAAGGCCTTATTGTTGACTTTAAAACCTACAGTCAAAGAATGTGCTATTTGCGTTTAAAAGGAAAATTCTTTAATTACAGTTTAATCAATGCACATACCCCTGATGCCACTGAATACAAACCAGAGGAAATAAAAGAACAGTTCTTCGAAACCTACAGCAAGCCTACATGAACTGTCCTAGAAATGACATTAACCCTGGAATACTAACGTTTTTTTTAACATACGTAAATACTAACTATACGTAAATTTTACGTACTCATTGATTTAGATCTACTATTTTCTTTTTATTTTATATCTAATTAAATCAAAATGGTTTAAACATTGAAATATTAATAATCCAAACATAAACAACATAAAATAGATACTTTTGACACAGAACAGAATCTTATAATAATATGTACACGATAAACCTGTGCATATAATAAACATTCCAAATATAGAAACGATAACCTTCTATTAATGTACACATTCCATACGCATTTCTATTTGATGCTCTCGACACAAGACACTCCCACACTTGTAACATTTGGTAGTTGTCATTTGGTTCTTTGCTGTAGGTAGAGCATAAACTACAGTAAGTCCGTTTTTCTTTCCCTTGGAGACCTCGGCGGTCTTCAGCAACATGCGTTAAATTCAAAAGCATGGACAGACTGGCTTTGAGACTTCTTGATAAAGTTGGTACTCTTTGGAGTCTTATTTGTTGCTACGGCTTCATTATTTGTTCATGAAGTTTCAGCATAAAATTTAATCTTGATAATGGCACCTGTTTGTTTTTAGTTACATTATGATGGTATATTACAAAAGCGTTTACTCCTACAATATTCATCATATTGTAAAATATGCATAGCGGTCACCTTCTAGTCTTCCTATTACAGCAAATGTTCTGAGATATTTGGTCAAACGTATCTACAACCCCTTTTTTTGAATTATATGTATGGAGTATTTCGGGTTTTGTTGTTTCATGATTAATGTTTCCAAAAAAATGCATAGTTGAAAGTAGAAGAACTGTCTTATTTTGCTTAGGTTTATAAGATAATAAAGTCATGTTTTTAGATATTGGAGCAAAACTACTTTCTTTTTTACGTTCTTCTCTTGTTAAGAAGTTGTTAATTCGTAAATAATTTATCAAAAAGTTAAACCTTTCTATACTCATCGTTGCTTTATTTTTACAGTATTGTTCGAATTAATGTGAAAAAAACAGAATTAATTTGTAAATATAATTTATTTAGGCTAAAGGTAAATTTAGGTACACTTACATGAGATTTTTTTATTATTTAGTATTTAATATGTCCCGCTTTTACTGTTATGACTTCCTAGAGTCTTCTAGGCATGGAATCCACAAGTTTTTTGCAATTGTCTGTGATTGCTTCATCTCTAAACCACACCTTAATCACTGCTTCCACCATTTTTGTTTTTGTCGTACAGTCAAATTTTTGCAGTTTAGCCTTACATATTGCCCATAAATTTTCAATAGGATTAAGGTCAGGTGAATTCCCAGGCCAATCAAGAAGGAATTATCCTTGAAGTATTTTTTTTGATCATAACCTTCGATACAAGGCACGGAGCTGAATCTGAAAAATTGCAGTCCCTTCGGCCTGTACTTTGTCGAGCTCTATAGTTAAGCGTTGCCTTTGCATGGCTTTGTACTTTTCACTGTTGATCATACCTTTAATAGGAATAAGAGTGCCAGTTTCTGAGTATGAAAAACAGTTCCAGAACATTTTTTTGGTGGGATGTTTAACTGTTTAGTTAATATGGCTAGCTAAAAGTGACTCATTGGCTGCCTTTCGTACGAATTTCGAATCTTCTGCACTCCAATGAGCGTATTTTTTTGCCCAATTTAGTCTTTTTTTCATCAAAGGCGCCGTCAGAAGTTGTTTCTTCTGTGGTTACACGGCTCTTCTCCCTTCTTCTAAGAGACGTCTGCGTACCGTTGAGTCGTGAATTTTTATTCCAGCCTCTTGTTTTTCTGGGATGAAGTTTGCTATCGCGCAAAAGAAAGGCTTCATCTCGAGGAGTAGTCTTTCGTGTTCTTCCACATTTTCTTTTCCGCTGCACTTTAACGGACTTTGTTTCCTTTTTTGTTTAATTATTTTGTTTACTGCACCCAAACTTACACAACACTCTTTTGCAATGTCCGTCTGAGTCATTGGTGTATGCTCACTAAGTGTTATGATCCTTTCTCTTTTCCTAGGAATGATATCTATTTTAAAAAGTTAAACCTAATTGCACAGTTAAATCAATGACAATAACACCAACTTGCACATAACCTGAGATACAACAAAATATAATAATGACATAAAATACAAAGTACGTGTTTTAAGCAATATAGTAATAAGGTTTTGGGGTTATGTTGTTTTTTTTTTGACAAAACAGTTGACAGAATAGGCACAGCAGGTGTGCCAACTTATGCAAACTGAATTTCGATCTCTGTTCACATGGTTCACATTAATTCGCACAATACTGTATGGCCACAATAAGTGCTATTAAACAAAACGTCAGCTGAGAGGTAATTATTTTTTAAAGCCGTAGATAAAAATAACAAACCTAACAGTACTTTCAGTTCAGGCAATGTCGTTTCTAAAATAGTGACTTTTTTGTCTGGTACTTTTCTCGTAACTCATTTATTGGCAAATTACTTCATTTATAACCATTTTTACCTACTAAAGACTGTTTATCACATCTTATAACACACGATTTTTGTTCAATACGGTTATCAGTATATGTTGATTCTGATGACGGCTGCTGCGTAATTTTAATTATTTTACGAGAGCATGTATTTCTTGTTTCTTTGTGAGTTTCTGCTGGTGTATCTGCCCAGGGGTTAGCTAGTTTTGTAAAGACATTTTCTTCGTGCTGTGTAGGATCATAGTCTCCATCTTCAATACTATCGTCGCTGTCAAATGGATTTTCTAAGTGCTCTGGGTCATCTTCTGTATCACTTAAATCACTGAAGTCACTTTTATTTATAATTTCCTTCAATTCTTTCTCAGTAAGAGGACGCTTTAGATTAACATTTGCTTTTGCAGATATCTTATTTATACGTAAAGAATAATAACACGTCACAATTACGTACAAAACTTTTTACGCGGATACTGACCAGACGTACCTTTTACGTTTATAGTGTTATGGTCAAAGCCTAACCCAAACTAAAATCAAAGCGAGTATTATTTTGTTTTATTGACCATGAAGTGAGGATAGCATAGCCTACGCGGCTAACCATTGCGACGTTTAGTTTTCTTTCAGTAGCTGTCAGATTAAAATCGGTACGTAAAATTTACGTACGTTAGTATTCTAGGGTTAAGATTTTATTAGGTGACATGAATGCAAGAATAGGACAAGAGCAAGTTTTCATGCCCACGATAGGAAAGCTTAGCCTACACAATATCAGTAGTGATAATGGATTACGAGTAATAAACTTACCAGCAGCACTCAATATGACAGTACCAGCACCTACTTTGGACACAAAAATATGCAAAAGGTAACCTGGACCTCTCCTGATGGAAGAACAACGAGTCAGATTAATCACATTTAATAGATTCAAGGCATGGAACAGACTTAATAAATTGCAAAAGTTATAAAGGCGCAAATATAGACTCAGAGCATTGCGTAGTGATCTCAACATTGAGGGCTAGAATTTCAAATACCGGTAAAGAAAATAAAATGGATACAAAAAAAAAGGAATGTGGAAAAGCTAAGAGATGCGACAATTGCAGAACGGTACTCCAGAATAAAGACAGACATTGTAGCAGTAGAGAAAGATGAAATAGAAACAAAAATTTGTGCCGGTAAAAATCATTGGTTTGACGATGAATAAAAGAGGTTCAGAGAATTTCATAAGAAAGTTAACATAAACAGAAACGAATTTAAGGTAACCACAAGACAATGCAGAAGTCAGTATGGCGACCCATTAACAACAAGGAACGATGTATTGAATAGATAGTTGGAATACTTTAATCAGGCACTTAATATAAAGAAAGAAGAAGAAAACTTGGAAGATGAAAGAGATGAGGTAAGATGAACAGACGAGAGGGAAGAGGAACCACCGAAGTTTCTTGAAGTTAAAGATGCAGTTAAAAAACTAGCCAGAAACAAATCACATAAAATACATAATCTCCCAGCTGAACTATAAAGTGGCCATGATAACATAATGGCATTACAACAGTTTATAAAATAAATAAGGACACATAAATTCCTAACCAATAATTGGAATATTGTAATACTTGTGCACCATACATACATTGTGCATTGGAAATGCACCATACACAAAAAGGAGATAGCTTTGAATGCTCTAACCACAGAGAAATTACGCTTCTAAATGCAACGTATAAAATATTTTTCATAGTACGATATCTCCGTATGGCACCATATGCAGAACGGATAGTAGGAAGATACCAGGTTAGTTTCAGAGGTGGTAAATCGACAATTCATCAGATTGCAACCCTGAAACAAATTTTGGAAAACACTGGAATGTGGCATTTATATTCATTACATATTCATAAACTACAAAAACAGCCTACGACTCTGTGAATAGAAGAGAAATGTTCAAAGCAATGAAAGAACTAGCAATACCAAATCAGTTGGTAAATTTAACAAAACTAACTCTTCGAAAAGTTGAATGTACAGTACGAATTTAGGGGGAACTGTCTGAACATTTTAAAACAAAAACTCCAGGGATGCGCCAGAGAGACCCTCTCTGCTCTGAAGAGAGGGTCTTTTCCTCTGAAAAAAGTAATACGTATGTTACAAATCACAACTATTGGTTTAGCAAATCTCGGTCTATACTGGTGATATCAATATTGTTGGGAGAACGGAAGACGCTGTACGAGAGGCGTATGTAGCATCAAAAGAATCAGCTACAAAATTGGGTACACTAACAAAATAAAGTATATGAAAATAAACACGCAACCACAAATCGTACGACCACTTGTTATAAAAAATTACGTCATCGAAGCAGTGAATGGATTTGTATACAGTGAACTTGATATCGTAAAACCCATTAAGATAGGACGTCTAAGGTGAATAGGGCATGTAATGCGGATGAAGCAAAACGACCCAGCTAGAAAAACGCTCATTGATGGAACCATTGGCCAGAGTAGAAGAGGAAGACCAAGAACAAGGTTCCTTGATAACATCGATAAAGACATGAGAAATATGGAAATACGTGCTTGGCAGAGAAAGGCAATGGGGACGTCTAGAGAGAAATTATTGAGGAGGCTAGGACCCACGCAGGGCTGTAAAGCCAGAATTATAATAACTTCATTGCTTATTCTTTCTCTTCATTTTCTACTTGCGTTTTTCCTTCTTTCTAGCATGAGTGTTCATCGTGTAGGGAAATACCATTTTTGAAATTGTTAGTCGGTGGTCAATGCCACATTCGGCTCCTATCTTTACTTGCGTATTTTTAATTTAAATAGTACTGCTTTTATTAATAATTATTTAATCGAGAATGGGGGTGTAGGGTTGTGTTATAGAGGTAGTACCTTTTATCGGAACGACCACATTGAGTGTCATAGACGGGAGATGGTTCTTGATAACTGGTCCTCATAAGACACCCAACTCTCACTTATGGTTCTACGTGCTACACCCTGGGCAACTGCATTGGTTTGCAGGCTAAACTAAGTGAGGGTAGCCAGATATGGTGAAAATAGCAACGTCTGTACCCAGAATGGGCGGTTGCAAACGGCGTCTGTTCCATAGTGGGCGGCTGAAAACTAAGCCCTAAAGCGGCATGAAGGAAGGCAACGGGATACCACCTTCATTATATTTCCTAAGACAATCACAGGAATACATTCAACTCAAAATTATACGGAGGTATGTTCCCCAATCGGATCTCCGGGGGGAGCGGTCTTGAATGTTTCAAACGTACGAGCAAACTTAAGAAAGACATTAAAGATAGGCACCTGGAATACACGCAGCTTATTTGAAGCCGGGAAGCTGGCTAACCTAACTCAAGAAATGAGCAGATTTGATCTAGATATCCTTGGGATCTCAGAAACCTGGTGGCCTGGATCCGGTAAATGCACTACAGAAAGCAGAACATTCTTTTACTCAGGCAATGATGACCGCGATCATAGAAAAGGCGTCGGGATTATGATAACCAAAAGTTTGGTGAGAGCTGTCACAGAGTTTGTACCATATTCCGACCGCACGGCCTTAGTAAAACTTGAAGCGAAGCCAAATAATCTCAATATCATACAGGTTTATGCACCAACTACAGACGCATCAGATGAAGTAGTGGAAAACTTTTATAGTGAAATCAAAGAACTACTTAAATTGACAAAGAAACATGATGTCAACATAATTACGGGAGATTTTAATTCCAAAATAGGGAAGGGCAGCTTTTAAGACGTAGTTGGACCCGATGGTCTTGGAACAAGAAACGAAAGGGGCGACCGACTTATACAATTTTGTCAAGAAGAAAACATGAGAGTTACCATCACATGGTTCCAACTCCACCCCCGTCTCCTTTATACTTGGAAATCTCCAGCCGATAGAGCTCAGAACATAATAAGAAATCAGATAGACTTCATTCTTATCAACGGTAGATTCAGCACAACTGTCAAAAGAGCTTGCACATACCCTGGAGCAGATGTCCCTTCTGACCACGTACTATTAGTGGCCGTCATAAAGATCGCTCTTTCATGCAAGAACAAGCCTGTAACTCAACAACAGATAGCACTGGATAAACTGAAAGACCCAACGATACAAGTAAAAATAAGCAATGAAATAAACGCAAAAATTCAAATATTGACAAAAAACATTACCGAAGATCTAACACCAACATGGAATACGATTGCTGTAACAGACATCATGAAAAACAACTTAGGGTACAAATGAAATAACAAGAGGCAAAAATGGATGACAAAAGAAATACTACTACTAATGGAAGAACGACGAAGACACAAGAATGACCAAGATGGCAGCAATATGTATGGAAACATTAACAGGCAAATAAAAGCAAAAATAAGAATAGCAAAAAATGAATGGCTTAAGCAACAATGTATCGATCTAGAACATATACAACGACAGCAAGACGACCGTAATTTACATAAAAAGCTTAAGGAGACTGCTGGAATATACAGAAAACGAAGACCAACTACCATAGTTAATCAGGATAACCAGATAGTGCTGGGTGAAAAGGAGAAAATTGATATATGGGAAAATTATATCCAGGAGCTCTTCCATGACGAAAGACCCATGAGTGGTTTATACAGACGACCAGCTGACTGGCCCTTCAATCACCAAAGAGGAGATAGAAAAGGCAATATTAAATTCAAAAAACAATAAGGCACCTGGACCAGATGAAATCCCGTCAGAAATACTCAAATTACTAGATGAAAGGGGAATTTCAGGACCACACAAAGTATTTAATTTAATTTATGGAACTGGCTGATATCCTCAACAGTGGTTACGCTCTACCTTTATTCCCCTGCCCAAGAAAGTCAATGCAAAAAGATGTGAGGATCACAGACTCATTAGCCTGATGAGTCACACTTTAAAGACATTCTTAAAAATACTACATCAAAGATTATACAAAAAATGTGAATGGGACATCAGTGATTCCCAGTTCGGGTTTAGGCAAGGTTTAGGAACACGAGAAGCAATAGTAGCAACACAGGTGCTGGTCCAAAATTGTTACGATTAGAGGAAGGATGTGTTCCTATGCTTTTTAGATTACCAAAAAGCGTTTGATCGTGATCAACACGACAAGTTAATGCAGATCCTCAAGAAAGTTGATATAAATCAAAAGACATAAGATGCATTGAAAACTTGTACTGGCATCAAACGGCACAGTTAAAAATAGACAATTCTATAGCCAAACCCATACATATAAGAAGGGGCGTTCGACAGGGATGTGTGCTTTCCCCTCTTTTATTTAACATTTATTCGAAAGCCATATTTCAAGAGTCTTTGGAGGATGCAGAGATGGGAATCAAGGTGAATGGAGTATTGATCAACAACATACGATATGCTGATGATGGTGTCTTAATTTGTGACAACAAAGTCGATCTTCAACAACTTGTCACTATAATCGGAGAATACAGTAAGCGAATGGGATTAGAGAATAATACCAAAAAGACCAAAGTATCTCCAGAAACTTAGATGCACTTAAAAACTTCACCATAACACTGAATACTAAGTCCATTGTAAGAGTGAGTAAATTTAAATACCTGGGATCGTGGCTTTTTGAAGACTGGGCATCGGACAGGGAAGTAAAATGTCGCATTGAGCAAGCTCGACAAGCTTTCGTAAAATTCAAGAAAGTACTGACTTGTTCAGAGTTTGATCTTCAACTGAGACTAAGGTTTACTAAGTGCTACGTATGGTCAGTGCTGCTATATGGCGTAGAGGGCTGGACACTCAAAACGAGGGATATAAACAGATTAGAAGCTTTCGAAATGTGGCTTTATCGCCGTATCCTAAAAATACCATGGACAGCGAAAATCACAAATATAGATGTCCTTAAAAGAATAAACCAAGAACGCCAACTTTTCGAAACCATCAAGAAAAGGAAAACGGCGTATCTAGGTCACATCATGCAAAATGAAAAATACCAGTTCCTCCAAATTATAATCGAGGTTAAAATTGAAGGCAACAGAGGAATGGGACGCAAGAAAATGTCCTGGCTCCGAAACATAAGGCAATGGATAGGGATTAACGACATACAATCTCTGATACATATTGCAAGAAATAGAGAATTAATGGAAAATGTGATCGCTAACATCCATTAGTGGATTTGCATCTGAAGAAGAAGAAGAATCGAGAATGGATTTGATGTTTCTCATATATAGGTAGATATTCATCATTTCTCATAGTTATATATACGTGTATTTACGTATGTCTCTATGTCTGAAGAAACTATTTGCAATTTTCAAATCGTTCAGTTCACACACCTCAATTAGTCTTTCTAAAATTATGTGCTATTATGTATTATGCTATCATTATGTCGTTTCCTCCTTCTTCCATTTCCCCCGCTATTATTGTTGCTTGTGTTGGTCTCATTTTTTTTTCGATCTCTTCTTGTAAGACGTCCATATACTGTTTGTATTTTTGTTTTGTTTCCGTTTGTTCCCAATATTGATATTGCCTATCGTATATCTTCATATTGAGTTTCACTAGTCGTTTATGTAAGTGTTTCCATAATATATTATAATAATGCCGTATTATATTTTAATAGATTTCCTCAAAAGACAAAAAGTACTATAATAATTTGGTTTTCAAACCATCCACATCTCTTAAATATTTACATTTTATTTTTATTCTCCCTAAATATTTATTATTCTCCCTTTCGTATTCATAGTAAAACTCGAATACGCAGTATTCCGAGAACCATAATATTTTTCAAAGTAGAGTTCTCAGAATTCATTCAACATAAAATAATGATCTCGCTTTTAAATAACACATAAAATTCTCAGAAGAGTTTTAATTTTTTTCTAGTAAATATAAACTTGTTTGCTGAAATTTAGTCCCAAACTCCCAAATTATTGTTTGAAAAATGTTTGATCTAGGAGAAAATAAAATTTCAGAAGAAAGAATTCTGTGTTTTATTTTGTAATATTTGTATGAATATTTTTTTTAATGTTTATTGCCCATATATGAGTATACAGATGACGTTACAAAAATAACCTTAGTGAAATTGCGGATGACATATCATTAACAAAGACAAATAAGAAAATGAATTATAATTTAATTAATTTTGAAATAGGTAAAATTTTTTATTACTGACAAAAATATAATTATGTAGGCAAGTTTTATAATAAGCAAATAAAACATAGATATTCTACCAAAAGATCCATTCTTTTTGCTCAGAGAAGGGTCCCGGTAGTGTTATCAGATATACAAGTTTCAGGATCATCTCTTAAATCCAGCGTTTTTGGAAGTGCAGTTTGTTGTCAACCATATTTTTATGGTGTAGCTTCTAAAGCTGGGCATTCACGTTTCGACTTGCGGTCCCGCTTAGTAGGACTACTAGTTTGATATTCGTCTCCACTGTCGCTCCAACTTGCTATCCAACTAGCGGTGCAACTTCAGTTCTAGTTTGTTTTCACGACGGTGTACATAGCTTAACCAAAAAATTTTTTGAGTAAATACTACGCAAAATATAATTAGGAGGAGGAAAATGGCAGCATTGAGGATGATTACAAACACTACCTCAAAATAGAAAACTTCACTTTTTTGTTGTTGCTGGAAAAAGTTGGTCTACTCATTTCCAAAAAAGATACCTACATGCGTAAATGAGTCATTACTGAACAACGCCTTGCAGCAACTTTATGCTTTCTGGCCACTGGAAGGTCATTTGAGGATAAGAAAGTTTAGCTGTAAAATATCTCCACAACTATTGGGAAAGGTGATACCAGAATCTTGCAGGGATGTCGGACAGACAGCACCAATTGAGATTTTTTTTAGATCTGATGTTGTGCAAATTGTATACAGGGAGGAAATATCAGTTACAAAGTGATGTAGTAAATTTACTATTTTAATTGGAAATAAGCCACAAGGTGAGTTAGAAACTAAACGTATTTGACGTTTGGACTTCCACTTCGAAAATCGTTATCAAAATATTCCGAGGAAGTCGAAACGTCAAATAAATTTAATTTCTGACTAATCATCATCATCTTTGTCTCTACAAATCTTGGTCTTGGCCTGTTCAAGAATTAGTCTCCATTCCCCTCTGTCTTTTGCCCTGGCTGTCCAATTTCTGACCCCTAGATTCCTCAAGTCATCTTCGACTTGAGTTTTGAATCTAGATCTTAGCCTGCATCTCTTCCTGGTTTTCTCCCTCTCATCGTCTACGTCTCCACTGTGGTCATTTATATCAGTCACTTCTTGGTTGCCTATATTTAATTTCTCAGCAAAATTCTCCGCCCATCTCTCCGCTATTTGATCCAATTAATTGATTATTTCTAATTCCTTACTTTTTATTATGCTTATTCTAGGTTTAAATTTTTAATTATGTTTTCAAAAGTACTACTCATTTGGTCTTCTAGTTTTTCTTTAAGTTTGTGTTCAAATTTTCTAACTCTCTCAAGGTTTCGCAGTCTGTCCACCTCGAATTTATCTTCTTTGCTTCCTTTACCTTTTTTTGTGTTAGAGATTTGTACTCTTAGTTTATCCTGGACTAGGTAGTGATCGGAGTCAATGTTTGCTCTACGTCTGGTACGTACATTCATAACATCGCTGTAATGTCTTGCGTCCACAACTACATGGTCAATTTGATTGATTGTGTTACCGTCTGGGCTAACCCAAGTGCGTTTGTATATATTTTTACGCTCAAAGCATGTGCTGGCTATCACCATATTCATTGAGGCCGCAAGGTGTATTAAGCGTACCTACTCCATTGTTGTTCGACTCGTTATGGAGGCTATATTTTCCAATAGTGGGTAGGTAATCGTTTTCTTTGTCTATTTTGGCGTTGAAATCTCCAAGTACTATTTTTATATCATTTTTAGGTCAATTTCGTATTACTTCTTCCAGTTTTTCGTAAAATTTATCCTTTTATTTGTCTAGCTTATCTTCTGTGGGTGCATGGGCATTAACTACTGAATATTTGAAAAATTTTCCCCCAATTCTTATTTTGCATATTCTGTCGCTTATGGTTTCGAAGTCTATTACTAGGTGCTTCACTCTGCTGCTGACTATGAATCCTGTTCCAATTTTATGCTATGTGGCAGCTATAGTAGATTGTATATTTCTTTTTCTCGAATATTTTTTCCCAACCACCTAACCTCTTGAAGCGTTATGATGTTTATGTTATATTTATCCGGGATGCCGAGGAGTTTCCGCAATGCTTCAGTTCTATATAAGGATCTCACATTCCACGTACTTAATTGTAACTCTTTTTCCTTTTTCTCACCAAGTAGTCATCTAGATTTCAGCCCGGAAACGTTTTCTTGAATTCTCGTACCATAATGCTAACACTACGCCCAACCCCTAACCTGGAGGGCCAGTTCACCCGCACTCATCAGTTTCCTACCCAACTTTCCACCCGGGTTGAATACCGGATCTCCAGTTGGGTTGCTAGGTTTAACAATGGGCACCAGCGTGAAGGTGAGAGTCGGATTTGAGTAGGAGAGGCTAAGTGGAGTAAACTGAAAGCAACTCCATGTTTTCGCATTCTACCCCTTTACCCTGCAATTTCCAACTCATATTCAGGCTTATTTTCAATTATATAGTAAATTTTCATAAGATGCCACAAAAAAATAACTTCAGAACAATATAAAGAAACAGTTACTTCTAATTTCAGTACAACTATGATTTAATTTTCATTGTTTGTTGATAATCCTTCTTAGCCTATCCGGAGTGTTGAAAATTGTATCTGTGTGGGAGTGTCCGAAATAGATCTACATAAATGAAATTGATTTGTCCTAATAAGAAGTAGATGAGGATGAAGAATCGTGTTTTATTTAATTTTTTATTTAAAGTTTATTTTCTATTAAGTATTTGCAAACTAGAAATGGTTGCGTAAAATAATTCATATAAATCTCATACGTAACAGGTGCCAAAGGTCAACTGACTGAGGACATTTTTGATCCGATCTGTGATCTGACTTCCAACTTCACCATTTATGCTTCCACTTCGTCGCCAGTTGGAAGTCGGACCTTTAAGTCATCCCTCTAGATGTTCCGACTCGTACCACTAGTTGTCCAACTAATCCTACCAGCCCACTCACGGTCGGATTTTAGATCCAACTGCGGAATCACTCATTGTGGTATTTGCCTTATGTAAGGTAAAATGTATGTAAAAGGTGTAAAATGTATCTTTGCTTGGAGGTTGGATCTGACTTATTACTTCTTATCTTCGGCACATTGGCCAGCTGGTATATGTATGCTAAAGAAACGTTTTGGCGTTTGTTTATACTTTTGCTTACGATTTTTTTTTCTGTAGCATAAGGGCGGTAATATGGTCATTATTGAATACAGCGTAGAGGCGGGCTTTGTACTCAACAACGGGTCGAATGCATATTTTGTATGTATCGAAGAGTAGGCGGTGGGTGTTTTCCAGTTTACTTCTTAGTGCCCCAAAAGATTGGCTATTCTTCTCAACCTATCAAGGGTATTTTTAATATCCATGTTTCAGTTAAGCGTTTTTGTGAATTTAATTCCCAAATAGGACATCGACGATCTGAAGTTAAACTTTTTTCCATAAAATGCTATTTCGTTTTTATGCTCAAGATGAAGTAGGAATAAACTAGAATGTCTGAATAAAATTAGTTTGGTTTTGGCAATATGAAAAGTTATTCACCGTTTATTACACGACTTGAAATTTTGGTCTAGTTGCGTTTGTATTTTGTCGAATACAAATCGCTTTCTTTCGGTGCGGTATTCAATTCCTAGGGAGAATAGAGCTGTTGAGGGCAGGAGAAGGTCTCTTTTATATTGTTTTTATAAAATTTGGCACTAAAATTGAGTAGGACTTCAGATTGAAGAGAGTTTGACAGCGACTTTTACACCGATTATTTCGTGTATTTCTATAATAAAAATTAATGATTTTCAGAAGCCCGCTTGGCAGAGTTTTTCAATCAGGCCTGAGTAACGGAGTTAGTTAAATGCTTTCTGGACATTAATGAAACCAACTGCCTGCCTATAATGTTCAGTGATAGCTTACTAGATTAAGGTTTCTGCTTCAATCAATGCATTGTGCGTGGAATTACTAGCTTTGAATTCCGATTGGAAATTTACGTAAATGAGCAATTATTTTCCAAATTCTAAGAGTTTCTCCTTAAGGATTCTGTGGTAGATCTTGCCTAAAGTTTTTAGAAAAGAGATAGGTCGGTAGGGTTCTGTACTTTTGAAAGATTTTCCTGCTTTAGCAAATAGGATTTTGTTGACTATTTTCTAAGGTGTAGGAAAATAACCCCGTAAAAGGCAGTCAATAATTATTTTGACCAGCAGCAGTAGAATACTTTCTTATGAATTTTGTAGAGGTATCTTTTGGGTTTGCTATAGGTGTTGGAATCAGTGTTATTCTGTCACTATAGAGCTGCCTCATAGTGTCCTTATCTACTATTGTACTATCAGGTGATAGTTACCTCTTATGTAAAGCAGAATATCTAAGAATATGTCTTCCACACTGTCTCCTCTGTTTCCGTCTGAATGGCTGGTTGAAGTTTAGGATATCTGAGGTTTGGAAGGCAGAATGGAGTAAGTTTTTGAATAAATCGACCCCGTCTTGAAGATGACTCAAAATATTGTTGTTTACTACTACTTCATTTTGGTGGTCCAAATTTATATTATATTCTATATTTCTGATAATTTAAAACGATGGTTGAAATTATAGATATACATATCGCACTAATAATATAATAGTGTCGTAACTCAAAATGTTTCGAAATTTACATAACACTATAACCACATGTAAAATCTAATTCCCTATAAGTCTATAAAACTGCCGTTTTAATACTGGAATAAATGAATAAGAGACGGCGCTATAAGCCGTTATTCATGACTGACCGACTGTCGTCACCCCCACACAATATCGCGTCAACTTTAGTTGCAACCAACAGTGATCTGGAATGCACGAGTTGCTTTGTTTTTTTCTAGTTATTACACTATTACTGATTTACACCAGCACTTTTTAAATTAATATTTTTACTAACGCCACTATTATTGGTTCATTACTTTTGACATGCTACATTATTGTTGAATCATCACTTTAAATCATTTTTGTTAGTGCTTGTAAAACATTTATTAATCATTATCTATTTGTTGATCACCGGATAGTAATAACTCATTTAAAATGAGTTACTACACTCTTTGTGACATTTTTGCGTCAAGTAACTACATACTTAATATAATAATGATTTAATTTAAACCACTTAATTTAATTACTTGATTCATTCATAGGTTCAATACCCATAAGTCGTGACTGATTACTTGTTGATATGGCAACAAATGTTGAGGATTACAAGCAGTAAATCTCTTTACCGTCATTATTGTCACTGGAGAGTACAAATAATGAACCTGGTGCCCAAATAGAAGATAGTGACGTTGCGAAAGTACAACCACCATCTATGCCTTCACCATTTAGAGTCATCAATTATTTTAAGAAATTTACGTAAACAGTTTCTTTAGTAAGGTTTATAATGTTAAACCTATTACAGAATCCAACCAAATGCAATATTACATTTCACCGATGCACTCAGACCAGGGCGACTTTGATTCCGATGATTCCGACTGAGATTCGCATTTCGTTCCTGATGTGCAAAGTAAAACCAATAGTTTTCTATAGAGGTCTAACAATACAACCATCAAGTAGCTCTTCTTCAAGAAGCTCTGATGATAGAGTTGTGGATAATTTAGGTACTGTGGAACAGGAGATCTATGAAGGTGTCAAACATCACATTACCTTAGAGCCCAGACTATATCCAGTATGACCTATCTTTAGCTGACTTATATCTAGACTGCAAAAATAAATGTACAGAAAAAAACTTATCATTTGCTTCTGCATCTAACTTTAACCGCATTTTCAATAAAGACTACGATTTCCTTCCACTTACCAAAAAAAGATCAATGTGATCTTTGTGAAAATTTCAAAAATGCTGATGAGGATGGAAAAAATGTATTGTTGTGGCGTACAAAAACCACTTGAAAGAAAAAGAACTGTCCAGAAAAGAGAAAGAAAAAGAACTCTCCAGAAAAGAGAAAGAAAAAGACAAAAATGCTAATATAGATTCACCAATAGTAGCTGTATATGACTTACAAGCTGTGATACCAATACCAAAGGCTAAGTTTAATTAATTTTATATAAAAGTAGAATTAACTGTTTTAATTTTACTGTGAGCGACTTGTTCGCTAAAAATGTCGAATGCTATTTTTGAGACGAAACGGAGGGTCAATAAGATTGGGAGTTGTACTCAGACTTCGTTATATGCTAATTGTTTGACACGAGAGTACACACAAAATATGAAAAGGGACTTAAAGGAATTACTTGACAAAATGTAATACCCATGAGTTATCGTGAAACTTACTATAAGGATTTTTAGACTGATTCAAACTAAGTTTAAATAATTTGTTTTTTTGTAAGTAGGTTCTTTTAATTGACCACAAATTACTTAAATATTACTTGATTCTGTGTTCTTTTTAGGAAGGTTTATTTTGTTAAATATATAGATTAAGTACAAAATGCTCCAGAATACTGTAATTTGTTATCTGTGTCTGAATTTGTTTAATTATAATATAAACGTAATTAAAAACAGTCTTGATTTATTTATTAAAATCAAGAACAAAAATTCTTGGTAACTGTTAACGTGTAATACAATCTCTTTAGATCCAATGTTAACGAATAGCAAGAATCAGTTCCCAAAATTGTTGTAAGTCCAAAAACTAATGTAAACCGCAGAAAAAAATTGTAAATCAAATTGAAGTAACACAATATATTTCATAAATAGTGTCATAACCAAAAATAATATTTTATTTCAAACATTTTGCTTAGAGCAATACAGTGTTAACTCAAAATTTTTAAATCACTTCGCTGTCAATATTTTTATTTAACTAATGGAACAAAGAAACTGTATTTAATCGTTGATTGAATAATCCATTCAATCAACGATTTAATACTATTTAGAAACATATTATATATTAATTTTTTGTTTGCCTGTAATAGAAAATGATTAATTAGTTTTTCGTTGATTCTGAAAAATCATCTTTTTTGAGTTACGACACTATTGTATTATTAGTGCGATATATTGAAACTGACAGTAGGTCACATGATCAGGTATATTGCGGTTTATTGGTTAATATAGATTTGATAACTTTTTACATCCTTTAGTGCAACGATTTGGTACACATCTTATAAAAATAAATTTTTACCATTCATTTTTTGTGAAATATATTTTGTTTTGGCACAAAATAATATGATGGACCGGAAGATCTGGGCAATTCCCAATAGGCTGTAAAATATCACGTTTTTAAATTTTTTTTGTACTTTTTGGAAACAAGCTTTAAAATTATGTAAAAACGAGCGAGCGTAGGAAATTTCGACACTAAGCAGGTAGCGACTAAAATTTAATGGCAATTTTCGACACCAGCCCCAATTCCCGTTTTTATCTTACAGGTATATTCGACACCAAATAAATATAGCTGCGACATAAATAAAATACCATAATTAATTAATTCATTTATTTTAATAAAAGTAATGTGCATTTTATTTCTTTATAAGTGTAATAATATCTAAATATAATACAACTAGTACCTAATTTTTGTACATTTTACCGTTAATATACTTGTATACAATGATTTATTTGCTATTATAGGAATGATAAGATACAGCTTTTATAAAATCTAACCTACGTATTTGTTGGGATCATAGTTTATCCATCATTTTCTCAAAAAATGCCAATTTAGCCTTAACAGTAGTATCTTTGATTTTTGCTGGTATATGTAAACTATTTATTTTGACATAAGTGTTTACTGGAAATTCTTTTAACTTTTCAATAAAAATAAAAATAGAAGGATGTGTTGAATAAAAAAATTTAAATCTCGAATGACATTCACAGGCATTTGTGGTCCTCGCAATAGACGGATTCTGATTAGACCATATGTGTGGTGGAAATAGAGCGCCATCGAAAATGTAATTTTCCAGTAAATAATCTGCATATATATCAAGTGTTGCGTTTATAGGTTTATATGACATTAAATCATAAAGAAAGCATTTTCAATTTCTGAATTTGTATCCTTATATTCTTGTACCAAACCCAAAGATTGAATTTTTTTAAACCAGTTTTGGTGTAAGTGAAAACGGCATCTACTAATTTTTGCATTGGGCCACATATACAATAAAGCACAGTGAATTGCTTTTTCAAAGTCCACAAATATTTCAGTTGGCTCTAATGATAATTGAAATGTTTCAAAAACCTTAAACCTTAATAAAGAAAATAAATTTTTGTATGTCATTGATAATTTGTCCTTTAACAAACAGTATGCTAAAGGAACATAATGTCCATTTTCCAAGCCATGTATAGTAAATAATTGTAGAAAATATTTGCTACTGTATGAAAATGTACCATCCATATACAAAGTTTTTAATTTACACAACAAACGAATATTTGTCTCGCATGAAAATACAATTACATTTAATTCAGGATGATTTAAAAACAAAAAACTTTCATTGCGACAGGTTTTAGGAGAATAATTACTAACCGCGTTATGGACTTCTGATATGCTTCTTGGTAACGGACCTGGTAACAGTTTACGACAACAGTTGTTAATGTTCTTTCTTATGCTAGCTATGTCAGGAACCGTCAGCAAATTGGCATCACACTCAGCAACAGCAGTTCTTGTAATTTTGGCAGGCTTTTCCGATATGTCCTCTTGGGCTTTTCTTTTATATGCATTGGTTACCATCTTCACTTCAAGCTTTTTTGGATCGGCTTCATGATTATGTACCAAATCACTTCTTGTGATGGTGAGGTCCTCACGGCCTATTGTAAACACTTTTGCGGAACACTGAAACCTCAATACTCCGGGAGTATTGGATTTTAGGAAGTGTAGAACTTCCAAAGTTCAGAAGTACTGAAAGAGAAGTGATGAAAAAAAAAAATACTAAAAATATGGCTAAGCTCAGAGGAACAAAGTTAAATAGCCAAAGAGACACTAAATCTCAAGTGAGTGTTCGGGCTAGCTTCAATGCACTGAATTGTGGCTTTAAATATACAAAGCAGATAGCAAGGATAATGAGCTAATGAGACAAGAAACGAAATGAGACCTGGTAATATCAAATGTGATACAACTAAAGAAGGTCACTGGGAATAAATTTATAGGAAAAGGACAATAAGAAGAGAAAAGAAGGGCGCCAACTCAACGATAGTTGAGATTTTGAAGTAACAAATGACCAAAAACAAATGATACTAGAGATAATAACCTGAAATACAAAATACTAAATATTAATCTTGTCTTGCTATATTATATACTGGTTAGTAGAACTGAAATAAAACTCAAAATAGTAACAATAAATATATTTATAAAAATGTGTATATCGATATATATGTATTAACAATTTACATATAATGCAAAAACTAAATAACAGTGGTAGTGGGTGTGTAAAGATATAATAGGACCTAATAGCCCCTTTAACAAGCGAATAGTCACTACCACTGGCCAAATAAAGTTTAAAATATTAGTAACAATTCAAGAATAGTCCGTATGATAGCCAAAGTCTTAACACAAAAGGTAGTAATTTAACTTAAAATAGTTCTACTAATATGAGATACTAATGACAATATTGTAAAGATATCAAAAGTGATAAATCTGTTACAATTATTGTATTATATCCAAAAAATGAGTCTTCAATACTCTTTATATAATGTTTAAAAAAACCACATGAAATTTATTTCCCTTCCCAAAATCAAAATTGTATTATATCAAAAATGTATTCTATTAAAAAAATATATATTAAATCAACAAGTGAGTTCGGTCAGACTCTTGAAATCCTAACTAAAACCTAATAACACATGAAGTGTCCTTTTTTCCTCCCCGAATATTTTATAATTAAATTATCAAAAAAAAATGTTCACCTTGTCATATGCATATGAAGAGGGTATACTACTAAATAGGAAGTAACAAAAGTTAAACAATTAAACAACTTATCTTAAAATCACTACAAGTCCATAGGAAAACTCCTCTTGGCACGGCAAAATTAGTTCTGGGCTATGATGACAAATCCATGGGAGTACACGGGAGTAAACACCCGGCGCTGGTCTATCCGGTCCGAGAAATCGGTAACTCCAGAGACAAGTTGCTAATTAGTTTAAGGATTCAAAGTTACTAATATCCTTGAGGGAATATTCTCAAGAGAATACTCTCAAGTGAAGTAATGGAATATGGAGCCGCAGCACGCCAAAAAAATCTTCCTTTTTATGTGGAACTCTTAGATTAGTATTGATTTTAAAAAATTAATTATTATTATTAATATTTCTATTTTATTCTTCCCCAAATTATCTTCCTTGCTCCAATTCCGTCACTTTGAAGGTGAAGAATTTCATCGGTTGACGTGGCTGCGTATGAGTTCTGACCAAAACTGATCGTTCTCTACCGCACAAAATCGATCGAATCATTTAAAAGCGCTCCCAGCGCGTGGGTGGAGAAATGTCGATTTAAAATCGATCGTAGGCGGGTAATAAGAAATTTCTTAAGGGGTTAATCAGTAGCGTAAACGCTACAACACTTAGTGTTTCTTTGGATGCAGCGCCAAAATATCTCGCCGCTTTTTAACACTTTCTGTTTCGAGAACGAATGATGCTCCACCACTAATAAATCTCGACCACGGGAACTTTTTATCAAACTCATTTTTTAAATATCCGTATACGTGCACAAGTCAACGTCAAACAAGAAATAAATTACAACTGAAATCATTTAGTTACAAGTACACAAGTGCCATGCCCCCCGCCGTGACAATAAATATTGGCGCTTGTCCTGCTTGGGTGCAAATGTCCATCGCCGCTAATTACCTACCTACCTGCTTTATGCCGCGGTGTCGAAATTTCCTATAATAAAATTTGACCCTTCGATTACCCCAGGTACAAAGACAATTTGGTGTCGAAAGTTCGCCCGCCGGTAAAAACACGATAAACTGTTTATCTACAGACAAGTTTAGTATAAAATAAAATAGCAAAATATACAGAAGAAAAAACAATTATTCTTAATCTATAATCATTTGTTTTTATTAGTTTTGCCAAATATATTTTTATTTTTTAACTTGAATAAAATACCTATTATCCGCTAGCTTTCAATTACAGTGAATTTATCTCTATTATTTTTTACATTTTATTTGGCACAGACTCAAACTATTAAGAATGCTGTAATGACATTTTTCCATATTCAATGGAGCATTTGTCAATTAGTATTTAACATCAGAAAATCACTTGGTAAGAGGAGCTCATCTTTCTGAACGTCACACGCTTTATAAAGTTGCTGCTGGCTGCTAGATAATTACTATCGATTTTTCAATATCTCTCGGGTATCTGCCATAGACGGCACGTCGTTGAAATTTTTTTTTAAATTACCTTACAAGTTATTATAAGAGAATTAATCATTTATTTAACATGACATTAGTTATCTACTTTTTTCTGCTAGTCTTGTCCGCACTGAGATTTATGACACACTAGTTTTTCTTCTTCTTCTTAAACTCTTGTCAGTCTTGTACAACAATCTTTCATTGTTATTATTTCCACCTTACATAGATAATTCGTGACTGCGTCTTTCTATCTTGTTTTTGGGTGACCAACTGACCATCGGGCCTTTCCCAGTAGGTTGTATTTAGTAGTCTTTTATCATTCGATCTCAGTACATGTCCTGCCCATGTTTTGCATTATTGTATCGTACTATGTTTTCTTCTCCATAGAGTGCTTAAAGTTTTTGGTCATGTCTTCGTCTCCACTCTTCTGTTATCTCGTCTCTACATAGCCCAAAGTTCAGCTGAAGGATCTTGCGTTCTAAGACTAATAAGTTTATTGTTTCACACTAGTTAAGTGTCCAAGTCTCACGTTTATACGCTATTATGGAGCAAATTATAAATTTATATACCTTAAATAACAAATTATGGCTCTATTAACCCTCATACAGATAAGGTGAGTCCAAAGGATCCGACACGCTTTTAGATACATGTATATAAAACATAATTTAATTGACTCTATTTTTATGAATTTCACTAGAAGAAACTTTGCTTGAAATGATGTATATTCTATTAAGTAACGGCAAAAATGAATTTCGCAGATTCATACATACATGCTGAGATTAGTGCTTCTCCTAGTGTTTTGTGGTGTTCCAATCGGATAGGTTGTTGCATTTCGACCTCCTGTAGTCCATATATAAATGCCTATACACCAATTTGTTCTAGAAACTCTCTAGGTGCCTGAGAGAATAACAAATGCAACAATACTTTAATATTGGCTTCAAATTCTTCCCGGCTTTTGTTATGTTTTTGATATCGCAGTTTTAGCTGACTTCGAAAAACCTGGTTTAAATGCTGCTGGTCATATCTTATCTCTAAAGCTTGAAATATACATGTATAACTGGGTGCATCCTTAAAGATGAAATAGAACGACAATTGATGTCCGTCCTTAAAGCGACACTACCAAGGAAGCTGACATGTCTTTATCAGTTCTGCCATTTGCTCTAGCTGGAGCTTCAAATTGAAAACGAGAAGTTTCACATTCTATTTGGCCATCGAATCTTAGTAGAAAAAAAAGCTGGACAAATCTTAGTAGAAATAAAACTCTAAAACTGGACTTCAGGTTATCCTGAATGATCTTCTTCTTCTTCTTCAGGTGCCATCTCCGCTACGGAGGTTGGCAATCATCATAGCTATCTTAATTTTTGAGGCAGTAGCTCTAAATAGTTGTTTTGAGCTGCATCCAAACCATTCTCTCAGGTTCTTCAGCCATGAAATTCGTCTTCTTCCGATGCTTCTTCTGCCATCTATTTTTCATTGCATTATGAGTCGCAGGATGCCATACTTATCGTCCCGCATCACATGTCCGAGATACTGTAGCTTTCTTTCTTTAATTGTAAGTTCAATTTCCTTCTCTTTGCCTATTCTTCTCAGTATTTCATTGTTTGTAACTCTATCTACCCAGGAAACCCTCATAATTCTTCTATAGGTCCACATCTCAAAGGCGTTAAGTCGTCTCATGGTATCTAGATTTAACGTCCATGATTCCACTCCATAATATAGTACACTGTATACGTAACATTTTGTTAGGCGTACTTTAAGAGCTAATGTTAGATCTTTGCCACATAGGACCTTTTTCATTTTTATAAAATTAGAACGTGCTTTTTCGATTCTGACTTTGATTTTTGCCGTGTAGTCATTATTTTCTGTTATAAGTGTTCCTAGGTAAGTGTACTTTTTTACTCTTTCGATCTGCTGGCCCTCTACTATCAAGATTTCGTTAGTATTATAGTTGTTTTCACAAATTTTCATAAACTTCGTCTTTTTGACATTAAGAGAGAGTCCGTACTCCCTACTACACATGACTATTTTGTTCATGAGTCTTTCCAGGTCTTGTAAACTATCGGCTATTATTACTGTATCATCTGCATATCTGATGTTGTTAATTAAGACTCCATTTACTCTTATGCCGACTGTTTCATCTTCCAGAGTTTCTCGAATTACCTCTTCAGAATAGGCGTTAAATAATAGAGGTGATAGAATGCAGCCTTGCCTGACTCCTCTCTTTATTTCCATTTCTTCAGATGTTTCTTTTTCGATTCTTACTATTGCTCGCTGATTGTAATAGGGGTGTGTTATTAGTCTTAAATCTCTTTCATCTAGGTTTTTATTTTTTAGAATTTCCAGGAGTCGATCATGTTTTACTTTATCAAACGCTTTATTGTAGTCTATAAAACAGACGTAAAGAGGACGGTTAACATCCAAACATCTCTGTGTCAGCACATTGAAGGAGAATAATGCCTCTCTGGTACCCATACCATTGCGGAACCCATATTGAGTGTCACTAATATCCAGCTCCAGTTTAGAGTGTATTCTGGCGTGGATAATTTTTAAGAGAATTTTCAAGGTATGTGACATTAAGCTTATGGTTCGATAGTCACTACACTCTTTGGCATTCATCTTCTTTGGCAAACACACAAATGCTGATGTCAACATTTCTCTAGGAATGATTCCCGTAGTAAAGATAGCGTTGAATATTTCTACTATTATGTCCAGGTTTTTCTCGTTGACCAACTTTAGTAGCTCGCTTGGTAATTCATCTGGACCAGCAGATTTATTGGTTTTCATTGAGTTTAATGCCTGACTAACCTCTGATTTGGTTATCTCTGGACCTACATCTCCCGTTTAGCTATCTACAGATATACTAGCTTCTCTCTGGTCATGAAATAATTCTTCGATGTACTCTTTCCATCGTCGTAGTTTTTGTTCTGTTTCCAATATAATATTTCCATTTTTGTCGAGCAATATATTTGAGGTTCTTCTATTTCCTACTCCGGCTAGTTCTTTGACTTTTTTATGTAGGTTGAAGTTGTCATATCTGTTTTGAAGTTCTTCTATTTCTTTACATTTTTCAGAGAAGTAGGTCTCTTTAGCCTCCCTAATTTTTCTTCTTATTTGGTTTTGAAGCTGTTTATAGCGCGTCTTATTAATGGTTTTGTTTTTTTCTCCTTTCATTCATCAACTCTAGAATTTCCTCTGTCATCCATTCTTCTTTCTTATATTTAGTTGTTGTAAGTAGTTTCTTACTTGGCTCCAATATAGAGGTTTTGAAGAATTGCCACTGCTGCTCTACGTTGCAGTTATTTCCTGGGTTTCTGTCTAGATTTGTGTTGATTTCGTGTTTCAGATTTTCTTTTGTTTCTTCTGACTTTAGTTTCTGTATGTTAAGTTTATTGTTATTGCGGCTTCTTTGTGTCTTTTTTAGTTGAAGTTGAAATCTAGCAATAAGAAGACTATGATCAGAAGATACGTCCGCTCCTGGATATGCCTTTACTGCCTGAATTGAGTTTCAATATCTGTGTTTTATTAGGAAGTAATCAATTTGATTTCTAACGATTTTGTTGTCTTTGTCAGCTGGCGATTTCCATGTATAAAGGCGTCGCTTAGGTAATTTGAAGAATGTATTTGCGGCTATAACATTGTGCTCCTGGCAAAATTCTATTAGGCGATCCCCTCTGTCGTTTCGTTCACCAAGCCCATATGGTCCTACATTAGGGTAGCATTTTCCCTCGCCAATTTTTGCGTTGAAATCACCCATGATCACTGTTACGTCTCTAGATGCTGTGAGATGTAATGTTTTTTGAAGTTCGCTATAAAAGTTTTCTATTTCTTCTTCATTTTTGTCAGCAGTTGGTGCATAAATCTGAATTAAATTCATTTTTCCATGGTTTGTCAATAATTGCACCATTATAATTCTTTCAGATATCGGAACGAAGCCTGTTACTGATCTCGTTAGTTTTTCAGTGAGGATCGTAGCAACTCCATATCTGTGTTGGGTGTCGCTGCTTCCAGAGTAATAAATTCGTCCATTGTCTGTATTGATTTCGCCAGAGCCGACCCATCTTGTATCGCTTATTCCTAATATATCGATCTCTAGTCGCATCATCTCTTGCTGTATATTTCTTAGTTTATTATTTATTATATATTATATAATATATTATTTCTTAGTCTTTATATTATATATATTATATATATATTAGTCTATATATTATATATTATTTCTTAGTCTTATCCTGAATGATAACATTATGTAATTCTTTAAACTCGGCTGCTTATTTTCCACTTAAAACCATGTAGTTTTACTTAGCCCTCAGACGCTGTTATCAATTCCCTTTTCTCGGGATACAGCTTACAACAAATGGTGTTTAACTCTCATTACAAATATTTTGAGCTCAAATCACCTTTTTCTCAAAAAAAAATCATGAAATTAAGGGAAAACTTTACCGGTTTTTCAAAAATCTCCGAAAACGCACAACATCGAAGTCCCGCTGAACAAATTCGGACTTCCACAATGAAAACGTCTATCTCTTATGGCGCTCCATCGAATCTAGGCGGAACAAAAAGCAAATGAAAGATCAATTTGTTTATTATAAACAGACTAAAAATGTTTATATTATTAATGTCAGAGACACAAAAAGATTAGGAATCTTTTTGGTGTTTTATGATATACGAAAATGCGATAAAACGAAAATGCTACAGACTAAGATGAGATGAGGTCAAAAACAGAATAAATAGAAGAAAAATGGAAGGAACTGGTACACAGAAATTTTTAATCTGCTGCGAAGAGTTAAGTCTGAACGCAATAAAGTTGGTCTGAAAATCAATTATGCTAAGACAAAAATAATGGTGGTCGACAGATTCCACACTATTCAACAAACTAGCATGTTACAAGAATACTAGATAGTGGTCAGTTTTGTCTATCTCTAGTCTAGTATAACTAACGATGGTAACTGTGAAGAAGTTCTGAGATCTAATGGTATGGCAAAAAATGCGCGTAACTAAAGTTTCGAAAGACAGATCTATCTAACAAAATATTAAAATGAGACTGGTGAATGCCCTTGTATTCTCAATATGCCCTATACGGGGCAGAGACTTAACTTTTCACGAAGGCAAGCGCCAAAAAATTGATGCCTTAGATATGTCGTGCTGGAGAAGAATGCTGTGCATACCTTGGGCAGCTCATAGGACAAACGTGTTCATTCTAAAAATCTACAAGGAATCTACGTTCCTGTAGTTGGCTGTATACCATATATTAAAAAATTTATTAAAAATCCTTTGTAAAAGGTATATATTTAGGCCCAAACGGGCTAAGTTAAAAAGACAAAACGTTTTCGGAATCCATAATCCATCATCAGTGTCCTAAAAAATATTTAACCACTTAATTAAAAAGAACATATGTTTAAAATTTTGACTAAGGTTAATAAAAAGTGTGGTTAATACTTACTAAGAGTACATGAATGTAGCCACTTACCCATGTATTTAATTTTAGCCCGTTTGGGCCCAAATATATACCTTTTACAAAGGGTTTATTTAATAAAAAAAAAGTTTTCATTCTAAACCAACAGATTATAAAATACTGTTAACAATATGTCTGCAACGTATTCTGCAATTTTTCGGTCACGTGGTTGGCATACATAGCTAGACCGGACACGATCTGTGTCCGGTCTAGCTTTCGTGGAGGAGGAGCTCTGAACTGAGTAGGAGCTCTTCTGTACTTCACGGAAGACAGACTGGGCGGGGGGTGTCCTCAACCTCGACACGGCACATCCCATATGGCTGCAGATATGCAGGACAGGTACGAATAAGGCATTGCCAAACAAGTACCCGCGGATCAACTGAGGATATGACATTAGACAGCAGTAATGTGATTACTGGATTAAGGCTGTGGGAAGTAAAAATCCTGTAGGTTTATTATAGATACTCACAGACGTCACTCACATTATGAGTTAAGCGGCTGTGATACTGTGATGGGGAAGGCAACGGGAAACCACCCCATTATGATCCCTAGTAAAGTTATCATGGAATCAATGAGTGTAACGAATACTACTGATCAGGGGCTGCGGAACTCAAGATCCGGCAGGGGAAGGAATACACAATCAAACCACAGGGCTTCCCAGGTCGCTAGCCAGCGAAATCCCTGTGAGGAAAACATCACTAGACATACGATGAAAATGAAGAATCCATACAAAGTGGCTACATGGAATGTACAAACTACAAACAAAATCTTACAATCGTACAAATCTACAAGATGGCCAAACAAAGGGAATTTCAGTGCAAATGGTTACGCCGTTTATTTTTCTGGAAATCAAGACCATATGCATCGAAATGGAGTAGCAATAATTATCAAACAGCATATTAATAAGTATGTCACTAACTTCATCCCAATATCAGACAGAGTAATTTTAATACAGCTGAATGCTAAACCTGTAAATATAAATATCATCCAAGTTTATGCTCCCACTGCTGATGCAGATGAGCAGAATATTGAAGAATTCTACCATCAAATAGAAGAAGTGCTAAAAATAACAAAGAAACACGAAGCAATAATAATTATGGGTGACTTTAACGCTAAAGTTGGACAGAAGATGACGCAGGGCATTACCGGAAAGTTTGGCTTGGGAGAGAGAAATCAAAGAGGTGAACGGCTAATAGAATTCTGCCAAGAAAATGACTTTGCCATTACAAATACCTGGTTTCAACTTCCAAAAAGGCGTCTTTACACGTGGAAATCCCCTCAAGATGAACATCAAGACAGAATAGTACGGAATCAAACAGACTACATCCTAATAAATCACCGATTTCGAAACAATATTAAAGATGTAAAAACTTATCCCGGCGCTGACATAAACTCAAATCACAATTTACTCTGCTCCAAAATACAAATTAAATTGAAGAAATTAACAAAGCCAACTAAGCCTTGTAAGATATATCTCGACCCCCTGAAAAACTCTCAAACGCGCGAAAACATATCACAGCAAATAAATAGTAAAATACACAGAATATCAAATATACCAAACGAAAACAGAACCATTAACGAATGCTGGTATGCCATTCAAAACTCGATTTTAGAGAACGTACAAGAGTCTTTGAAAACACCTACCATGTTGGCAAAAAATGAGTGGATGACACAAGAAATTCTAGATCTGATGGAAGTTCGACGGCAACACAAAAATAGAAATATTATCGAATATCGTGAAATTAATAAACGCATAAAAAGAAAAATTAAGCAAGCCAAAGAATCCTGGCTTGAGAATTTATGTAAAGAAATAGAAGACCTCCAAAAAAAGCATGACAGCTTCAACCTGCATAAAAAACTTAAATATACTGCCGGAATTAGAAAACAGAAAAATGCTCACATACTTAAAAGCGCGGACGGAAAAATTTGTGATCACGAACAACAGTGCAAAGAATGGAAGAGATACATCACTGACCTTTTTGACGATGCTTCTAAAGAAAATGCTCCAAATACTGCCTGTGACAACCAGTTGGACAGAGGTCCCAATATACTGAATTCGGAAGTCGAAAAGGCAATACAGCAAGCCAAAAATAATAAAGCACCTGGACCAGATCAAATCCCTGCCGAACTACTTAAACTTCTGGATGAGGAAAGCATTGCCTGCTTAACCACTTTCTTCAACAAAATTTACAACGAAGGAAAAATACCAGATGATTGGTTAGAGTCACTGTTTATAACATTACCAAAGAAAAGCAGGCCCACCAAATGCAGTGATTTTAGACTAATCAGTTTGATGAGTCACACACTGAAGATACTCTTACGAATTATACAAAACCGAGTATTCCTTCTATGCGAAAGTAAGATGGGTGATAAGCAATTTGGATTTAGAAACGGTCTAGGAACTAGAGAGGCACTATTCTGTATGCGCGTTCTATTACAAAAAAGTTGTGAATTCCGGCAGTTATGGAACACTCTCAGACAAACGAACATCAACTCAAATCTCATAACAGCAGTGGAAAAACTATATGAGAACGCCAACGCCAAAGTTAAAATAGGAACGAATGTTTCCAAAGGTTTTGTAGTAGACAAAGGACTGAAGCAGGGATGCTGCTTAGCGCCGACACTTTTCAAAATATATCTGGAACAAGCATTAAAACTCTGGAAGCGGAAATGCAGCGGCATGGGTATACAATTAAACAATAACAACCTGTACACTTTATGTTTTGCTGATGATCAAATTGTGATTGCTAACGAATATGACGACCTAGAATATATGACTCGAAAATTAATCGAAGAATACAAAAAATGGGGATTAGAAGTCAACATAGATAAAACAATGTACATGAACATCGGTGGTAAAGAACAAAATCTAGTTTTAAACGACGGACACCACATTAAGTACAACAATAAATATTCCTATTTAGTAGTAGAAATCACAGACGACGGCAAATCAGATCAGGCTATAAAAAACGAAACACTCAGGGTAGAAGGGCCATATCTCAACTAAATAGTATTATCTGGGATCAACATATATCCAAAAAAAATAAACATCGAATATACAACACTATTATAAAGAGCATAGTAATGTATGGAAGTGACGTGTGGCAGTTAAAGGCAACTACTGAAAGAACACTACAAGCCACGGAGATGGACTACTGGAGACGGGCCGCAGGAAAATCAAAACTCGAAAGAATTAATAACGAACGTATACGAGAGGTTATGGGAGTCACACATACGATTGTCGAAGATATAAGAGTACAACAACTAAAGTGGTATGGACATGTGCAGAGAATGCCAGAACATTGTCTGCCCAAACAGATTATAGATTGGTCACCACATGGAAAGAGAAAAAGAGGCCGACCCAGAAAGAGCTGGAGAGAAGGAATAGACAGAGAGATCCGAGAGAGAGGTTTAGACGAAGATCTTTGGGAAGATAGAGATGCATGGAGATTGGGCATCGGAAGACGTCGGAGGACGTTTTAAACCGATTATATATATATTTATATATATATACATATATATATATATATATATATATATATATATATAAAATATATATATATATATATATATATATATATATAAAATATATATATATATATATATATATATATATATATATATATATATATATATATATATATATATATATGTGTGAATTCCGAAAGAATGTTTATGTTTGTTTCATCGACTTCGAGAAGGCGTCCAACACAATACACTTTTCGACTGCCTACGGGCTGCAGGACTTGACCACTATGATATAAGACTGCTGAAATACTTATATTACAATCAAGTAGCCTCTATCCAAATTGGAGACAGTCCCACTGAAAAATTACCCATCAAACGTGGAGTACGGCAGGGTTGTGTTTTGTCACCCACTCTTTTTAATCTGTACTCTGAAGAAATCTGTAGGGAGGCTTTGGATGACAGACAAGAGGGAGTAAGACTAGGTGGAGAAGTAATCAACAATATTAGATACGCTGACGATACAGCCATTCTTGCAGAAAGTTTACAAGATCTCCAAACATTACTAAATCTAGTCAGTGAAGCAAGTTATCTGAGAGGCCTAAAAATCAACATTTCAAAGACAAAGTGGATGGCAGTTGGAAAGATCAATATAGATCAAGGTCTGCTTTCTCTTAATGGAGAAGAGATAGAAAGGGTAAATCATTTCAAATACCTTGGCAGCTGGTTAAATGTAAATTGTGACTCTGATGAAGAGATAATATCCAGGATCGAAATATCACGTAAGTCTTTTATGACCTGGAAACCAGTTTTATGCAACAGAAACCTGTCAATGAATATTCGTAAGAAGGTCCTGAAATGTTATGTGTGGTCGATCCTATTGTATGGTTGTGAGACATAAACGTTAAAAACCACAATGCTAAACAAGTTAGAAGCATTCGAATTGTGGTGCTATAGACGAATCCTAAAGATATCGTGGGTTTCGCACACTTCCAATGAAGATGTTCTTCAAATGATCAATTCAGAACGTGCGTCTGCTCATAAACACCATAAAGAGGAGAAAAACAGAATACTTGGGCCGTATAATTAGAGGACCTAAATACCATTTACTTCGTCTTATAATACAAGGAAAAGTGGAAGGAAAGAGATGGATTGGTCGAAAGAAACTTTCATGGCTGGGTAATATTAGACAATGGTGTGGTTTCACAGTAGAAAAATTATTTCGCGCAGCAGCTGACAGAGAAAGGTTTCAGGAAATTGTAAACATGATGACGGCCAACGTCTGAATACGGACACGGCACCCAAAGAAGAAGAAGAAGGTTCGCATAGGTGACGATAGTTTGTTAGTTAGAGATTAATAGATTAATTGTTTCTGCAAACGTTTCGGGGAGAAGATCAAGAGGACGATCACCAACTAGATAGTCCGATCTAATTAAAAATTCAGCTGAAAACTGATTCTGCGCAGCTCTCAGAGCAGCTGAAGATAGATACCAATGGAGAAAAATTGTTAGGAATATTGGAAGAAATCAAGATACTTGATTTGGAAGTAAATAAGTTAATAATGATTTAAGATAAATATTAGGTTATCCCTTACGAATTTAACAGCCACCGCTGTAATTGGATATTTAGTATAATTAGTACACAATAATGTAAAAGCATCCGTCTTGGTTTTACTTTCCCATTTACTTCGACAGATAATCGATGAAGCTTAATATATTGGTATATTATCTAAAGCTAACCTTTAACTCTCCGTCCATGCTTTGTGGTTAGAGCGATGTACGGATGTAGAGCACTCTCAAACATTAAGGGAAGTTAAGACATTTCAGGTGCTGGTAATGACACTCTCCATTTACTCTATTTCAATGCGTTGGGTGGTAAAGTGGGTGGAGAAGGATAACGATGACATAAAAAAATAAAAAAAAATAACGAGGGAATTTTTTAAAAGGTAATTGGGATAGCAACCACGGCTGGAAAATTCTTTTATAAACGAATACACCAAAACAGCGGGAGATGGGTCCATTCTGTTTTAAACTTCGCCGAAAAACTCATTTGGCCAATTGCTGCGTTTTGAGTTTTTGATTTGATTGGGTAAATATAAAGGGCCTATCGTGTATAAAGTTTCATTTATAAGGGAATTTTATCCTAAAGAATTATGAAGGACCAAATTAAATTTATTTATAAAATATTGTATTCGGCAAATTTATATACAGTGTATTCATAAAGTTTGGAAACGGTCCATTATCTCATGGCTTAATTATTTTCAGAGTTAAAGCTTTGACAGGTCGATTTGTATTTTTGTTTTTTAACCTTTTTGGAAGAAAAAACTTCCACCCCCCCTAGCTTAAGATTTGAGTCATCGATAATTTTATTTTAATAGAAAAGGCATATTTTTATCTAAAAAATTAAAAGCCCATATTTTTTTCAGTACAACTGTATCAAACTCATTACATAATACATAATATATAAGATAATAGAAGTCAAGTTGACGTCATATATACTGACTTTACGAAGGCGTTCTACAGAATTCACCACGGCGTATTACTTTCTAAATTGTGTCTCTTTGGTCTTTCTGAGGATGCTATGACTTTTATGAGCTCTTACTTATCAAATAGAACGCAGTTTGTTGCTTATAATGGTTACAAATCGGAAAAGTATCTAGCTTCTTCAGGAGTTCCACAAGGTTCTAAGCTAGGTCCATTATTGTTCTTGTTATTTATTAACGATCTGTGTGAATTTCTGCACCATGTTTATGTTATGCCGATGATTTAAAGATTTATTCATTGATAAGCGACCTTAATGATTGTCATTTGCTGCAGAGTGAACTGAATCGTGTACATGAATGGTGTAATGCAAATTATTTGAATATTAATGCTAATAAGTGCAAAGTAGTTAGTTATTCTAGAAAACAGTCTAATATATACCATCTTTATATTATCGATAGCAATGAACTTGAACGTTTGAATAAAATGGAGTTAGTTTTTATTATAAACTCACCTTTGTTGAACATGTTAATTTAATGGTTAAAGAAGCACTTAAATCTTATGGATTCATAATTAGAAATAGTCGAAATCTCACTAATACTAAGGCAATTAAAGTACTTTATTACACTTTTGTACGCTGTAAACTGGAATATGCCTCTGTCATTTGGTCACCTTTTTATGATGTACATATCCAAATTATAGAGCAGGTGCAGCGTAAATTTTTAAAATTTTTGTCTTTCAAAATTAACGGCATATATCCCAAGAGGGGCATCAGCAGTAGTGAGTTGTATAGCGGTTTGGACGTAGTATCATTAGAATCTAGAGGAATTAATGCCTTCCTAATATTCCTGTAGAAGCTACTACATAATCTCATTGACTGCCCTGATATTCTTTGACAAATAAATTTTAACGTTCCATCTTATCCAGTGAGAAATTCAATTACGTTCAGAAATACACAAGCTAGAACTAATCTTATGGTAAATTCTTCTCTATTTCTCATGTGCAACTATTATAATTCCTTAAGTGCTTACTGCGATATATTTCACTCCAGTTTAAAGCAGCTTACTAGGATGGCTGAGATCTGCCTAGGTTTTGTTGGTTTCTTTTGACTGTGGACTTAATCCATTAGCCGATTAATCTGCCTAGGTGATTGAGTCGTTTCTTTATGTTAAGGTATAATACTCGAAAAATGTGTTATTTAGTTAGTACCTATGAATTGTTAATATTTTATTTAACTTTAGTATTGTATTTTGTCCTATAAATGGATTCTGTTGGACAATAAACGCTATTATTATTATCAGATTTAGCCATACGGCTCACACTCCCTCTAAGGGAAAAATTCACTCATCCCAGATACCTACGGTATCAAAAGGATTGAGCTCTGGTGGGACTCTTTCCATGTTATCGAGTCCTAGGTGACTTGGTACGTCGCTGTATCTCCCAAAAATTTTCGCACGCATCTGGACGTCGAAAGTAGCACAGCTTTCTGCATGATCTTATATAGATGTTCACTTAAATTCAGCTTTTTTATGTTTTCTAGGAGGTTCCTCGTAATGACTCCAGTGGTAGAAAGAATAATAGGTATCGTCTGGGTACTTTCCATTTATTATTATTATTATATTCAAATTTCACTAAAGAAAGAAAACATAAGAAAGAAAGAAAGCATAAAGAAAACCAGTGCTCGTATTTCTTAAAATTTATTGCATAATTTATTTTACAAAAAAAATTATTAAAGAAGTCATTTCATATTAAAGTCAAACAAATAACATAATTACAATAAATGCTCGAATTGAGCTCCTTGGTTTAAATGACAGTATCCAAAAAATTTAATGAATTCTTGGGTTATGTTTGACATCACTGGTGTAATTTGTTGCATTTCAGTTCGAATTTTCTGTTTGAGGTCTACCAATTTGTTAGGTCGGTTTACATATACCTTACTTTTTAAATAGCTTTAAATGGAAAAGTCCATGGTATTCAAATCTGGTGACCTAGCAGGTCATTTTGTGTGGCCGCGTGGTCCAATTCAGCAATTGAGAAAAGTTGCATGTACAAAATTTCTAACCACTACAGCATAATGTAGACTTGCACCATCCTGATAAAACAAATTGGTCGGATCTATTTGACCAGGATTATTGATATCTGGAAATACTGTGGTTAAAAATGGAACTACGTAGATTTGCAACATCTCCAAATACCTTTTACCCGCTACAGTACCGTCAAAAATACGGTCCTACAATTGTATTCCTAGCAATTCCAGCCCATACATTTACTTTTTGGAGATATTGGGTATAAACTTCCATTGTCTAATTGAGATTTTCTGTTGCCTAATAACGACAATTTTGTCTATTAACGGTACCTTGTAAACAAAAAGTGGCCTAGTCGGAAAAGAAGATAATGTATTAAAATCCATTATTTGGATTACACAATTCTTGCATATTTAAAACGCAAAACTACATGCGTCTATCAAAGTTGTCTTCATTGAGTACAGTTCACCAAAAATAGCTCAAAGTCTAAAAATAACCACGCTCATGATGCGCATTCGGCATCCGAAGGATCTCGCACTAGGCGTCCACTATCTACCGTTTGTGACGTGAACAAGTCTCGCGAAACATTTTTTGTAAGTACGAACCGCAAAGGAGAGTCATTTCCAAATTTACAAATCTGTGTTGTGTACCTATATTAAACATGGAGCTTAAATCCATTCTGAAGGAAAAAGTTTTAAATAATCAGACACGGGAAGTGACAGCAAATGTGATTCATTTTATTAGAAAGAAAGCCAAAGACAATAAACCGTGTAGAGATTTGAAAAAAGTGCAGGAGCGTGTGGTATTGGCAACATGTGTTAGTTTAAGCAGCGTTCAAAAAATTGCTCGGGAAATGCAATTTCAATGCAATGAAAAAAATGCGCTTCAAAAACGTGCTTGGACGATTTTGATATAGGGCGTCTTCGACGTTTTATAATGGATTTTTGTATAACACCAAAACAAGTGCCAACTGTGAAACGCATACACAGAACATTTGCAGAGGAACAAACTACTCAGGTTCCATAGAAAGCCTACGAACAGTAATTAGAAAAATGGGCTTTCGTTGTCGAAAAATCAGAACTAATAGAAAATTATCAATGAAAAAGCCCAATATTCAACATCTTAGACTGAATTTCTTGCGTAGTATGAAACGTTACAGGAGCGCAAATTGCACAATTATATAAATGGATGAAACATACGTCCATTCATCTTATACCTACCAAAAGAGCTGGTCTGATAGTTCAAACAAGGGCCTACAAAAACCAGTATCTAAAGGACAGATGCTTGTGATAGTGAAAGTGGTTTTGTTAAAAACGCTTATCTGCGCTACAAACCTACTATAAAAACAGGAGAAACGTCATGATGCAATGAACTACGATAATAACAAAAAGTGGTTTTAGGATAAGCTGATACCAAATTTGTCCCCGAACAGCGTTTTAGTGATTGATAATGCACCGTATCACAACATACAAACTAAGAAATGTCCAAATATTTCGTTTACAGATGACTTATTAAAATTTGAACTATACGACATTATAAAATTACACAAATCTCGCTTTAAAACGTATAAAATTCACAAAATACTCAAGGATAAAGGACATTCAAGTAACCGTTTTACGGTTACCCCCGTATCATCCGGATATGAAGCAATTTGTTGCTGAAAAGACCATTTCCTTAGACGACACAAAGACAAGTTGTCAATCCGAAAGCCAACTGGAACATCATATGCTCGTGCAAAAGGTTTTACTCGTGAAAGAGTTAATGCCTTTTATGACTTGCTGGAGTCCGAATGTTCAAAACACAAATACCCAGGTGACCGTATTTGGAATGTGGATGAAACGGGCCTGAGTGTAGTTCAGACAAAAATACCACAAGTTATTGCCAGTAAAGGTAAACGCCAAATATGTTCTCTAACTGCGGCAGAACGTGGATCTTTGGTCACAGTCATATGTTCAATGAGTGCAGGAGGATCTTATGTCCCTCCGATGTTGATTTTCCCAAGGATAAACATGTCTGATCTCCTTATGAAAGGAGCTCCTCCTGGGTCAATTGGAAGAGCTCACCCGTCTGGGTGGGTTCAATCAAATCTGTTTAGAGACTGGTTAGCTCATTTTATTGAAAAAACAAATCCAACAGAGACCTCGCCCATACTACTTACCCTTGACGGTCACTTTTCGTACACAAGAAACATTGATGTGATCGATTTGGCAAGGAAAAATTACATCACGATATTGTCCTTACCATCCCACACAACACATAAATTGCAACCACTAGACCGCACTTTTATGGGAGCTTTAAAGACTCACTACAGTGAAAATATCCGACAGTGGATGCTTCATGAAAGTAGACCTGTTGGGCCTTACGATATTGCGTCCTTTTGGGAAAGGCGTACCTCCGATGTACCACAGGAGTAAACGCTGTAAATGGATTCTGGGTTACAGGTATTTACCCCCTGGAAAGAAATATTTTTCAAGACCATGAATTCACTGCAGGGGAGGAGGAGGCACCAAACGAAAATCAGGCTGAGAACACTGATAACCGACTGCATGACACTCCTGCAGTTGAAGTCAATCCTCATCCACCAACAACCTTCGCTGTGTCTCCTAAAGACATTCACCCCGTTCCAGAAAAAAAGAAAAAATCAAACCGTGGACGAAAACCCTGCATCGCAAACGTCATTACTAGTTCTCCTTATAAAAGAGAGCTAGAAGATTTTCTGGCAAAAAAAGAAGCTGCTGCAAGTCGTCGTGGTCGTGGCCGTGGCAATGGCCGTGGCAATGGGAAAGGCACTGAAAGAGGTGCTTCAACAAGTGTCACTCGAAGTTTGACGTTTGTTAACCCCATACCATCTTGTCCCGGACCTCAAACTAGCGCTGTGACGTTTGATAACCCCATACCGTCTTGTTCTAGGCCTCAAGCTAGCCCTAAAGGACAAGCAGCCAAGTCTGACTGTACCCCACGTGCCAACGCTGGAAAATCAAAGAAGAACAACCCTAAACACAAACGTCCAGCTGACAGCAGTGACGACGACGATGATGATGATGATGATGACGGGATGCAGCTCTCCACTTGCTCCGGTGAATCACCTTTTGATCTATCAGTTGGAGAGCCTCAACCAAACCAAGATGACGCATCATGTATTTTTTGTGATGAAAAGTTCACCAACAGCGTGCGGGGGAAACTATGGGTTCAGTGTCTCATGTGTTCACTGTGGGCACATAACGAATGTGCAGGGGCAGAGAAGGATGAGTACGTCTGCGATTTCTGTTGTTGTTCGTCCATTATTACCATGTAGGACATTTTAATTTTGTAGACTAGACTATATCTACCTATACATACATATTATGCTGTATCTACTTATATACACTCTATCTACTTATGTATAATAAAAAGGTTTTTTGTTCAATGCAGTTATAATTTTCAGAATTTGCCAATATTTCCTTAAATTAATAAGGGGGTCCATATTACAAACACCATGGGGGCCATATTAACTGCACATCCCGTTTTCTGATGAAGGTGTCAACTTTTAAAAAATTATTTAAAAAAAATGTAAAATGAAGTCTTAAACCGCTTTAACTATTACAATGTGTTCGGTAACTAACACCATATCGTAACTAAGCTAACAATCTCTGTTTTTTATTAATAATATCAATTTTACAATAAAAAATCAAAATTGGGGTCCATATTACCACCTTCTCTACCAACTAAATTAATTTTTGACTAAAGTTATTGTTAACTAAAACTTTTAAAATTAAATTTATACTGTTATATTGTATAACAACTTATTTTCATTTTAGTTTTAAAAATATCTTATAACCATATTATAACATAAAGCCTATCTAATAATTTATTTCTCCTTTGCGTTTCACTTCGATAAAATACCAACGAAGTTATATGGCCTGTCATATCAATGGTTTCGACTAAATTATTCCTGAGAGTGCGATAATGGGCCATTATCATTCGCATTAAATGTGAAACCTAAACAATGCCGAGAATGCCGGCTTAATTTTATTACGCAGATGATAATAAACATGACAGACATTCCATAACAACACAGCTAGTTTGGAGAGTTAAAACTAGTTGAAGCGAATTAGGAGATTGAAAAAGAAAATATTACTAAAAATAGGTTGAAATATAAAACGTATTTTACGGATTAACTAACCTTTCATGTAGGTACGTGTATATTAGAAAAAAGATGGCAAAATCACAATGAAAGGAAAAACAAGGAACCAAGTAAGAGGAAGCTAAAATGTTAACATAACATAATGTATGTCTATGTATTTAGTAAAACTAGGGACCGAGTTTGACTTTGTGTGGCCCAAATGAAAGAAAAAGACGAAACTTACACAGTCTTGGTCTTGGTCTTGCGCCAATACACCTGTTCTTGGTCTTGGTCTTGGTATTGCACTCCTGGTCTTGGTTTTGGTCTTGCAGCAAGAGTCTTGCAAGTATCGCAGTTACCCATTAGACTATTGCAATTTATTAAACGTTAGGTACTTTAGATCTTAGAATAACGTAACAGAGTAGTTACATTTTAAGCTTGAATTAGGATAAATAAGCCATAATAAAGATCAACCAAATTAATAAATGTCTAAACAAATTACACCGGGTGGAGTTTGAACTCAATTGGGAATAAAGTTTAATGATATCGAAAAATTAACTACTAGTTACTTTATATTTGTTACTATCCAATACAATAAGTATCGAATACCGAATAATAAACCCAGAATATATATCGTTACTTCGTTACTTTAAATATTTCGGTATTTTGTTTACACGGTAGCCGACATTGTCTGTTATTAATTATTTGTATCGTTACTTTTGAATATTAGCCGCGCACTTTCAACAAATTTTGTTTAACCGAATGATCTCATCGCACACTTAGTAGAAACGTCTTAGGCCGATAAAATTTGTTTATTTAGATTCCTCCTAACTAAAAATTATATTAGGAAAAAAATTGAATTATTAAGTGGGTGTTCTTAACCGTAAGCATTATATTTTTTATTAGCTAAGGTGACATATTTTTAAAATGTTTCGATAGATATTACTGCCGGCCTCGAAATTCAAGATTATTTTATGATTAGAGAGTGGCTATTCTCAAAATCTGGACAATTAATTTTAGAGAAAAAGGCGTCCGCTGGAAAATAATGTACAAAATGTTTTATATTTTATATTTTGTAATTATGACCTCTGAATGTCAAATGTATCAAGTGTTCTTTTAATAAATATTTTTATTCGGTATGCATGTTTATGGTATTGTTCGTAATGCGCAAAAGCCCAGTTTTCCAAATTTTTGTTACATATTTTTGTGCATCTCATAAAGTTTCTAAGCATATACCCGAACTACTATGCCCTCTAAAACGACACTCACTCCTAACTGCAAGAAGCAAACGTCTCGTAGGCTCAGTCTTGTTTTTGCTTAAATCTTGCACGGTCTGATTGCAGTCTTGATCAAGACCAAGACCGATTTTGGGCAACACTAGTTGGACATGTACGTTAAGTACAAGCCAGAATTTATAAAGCTAGTGTAGAACTACAAGGAAGAAAAATTCCCACTACTACTTTTCTTGTAATAGATCAGAATAAAGTAGTAAAATACGCGTTGGTGTAGATTTCATTTCGAATGCTCTACTGGTTTTAAGTAAACCTAAATAACAGTAGTTCTTTAAGCAGATCTGATGCCTCCTTTGCAATTTCTCAGACAAAACTGCAGCTTAAGCCTGCTGTTGGTAATCATTTAAATCCCTATAAAAGACTTCAATTGAAGCAGTTAATTCAGACATATTCCCCCGTTTCTGAAAAGAGTAAGAACAAATCCCATATGCTGAACATAGTAATAGTTATATAGTAAATGTTAATAATCCAGTTAACAGATGATAATCCAATTTTTTAACCTCCTTATCGTCTTGAACCTACTCTAAAGGAAATTCTGCCTTCTTTACTAGATAAACTTCTATAAGAACAACTCATTAGAGAATGTAAATCTCCTTATGAATTTTTAGTTGTGTTAGTTGGAAAACTCAGTGAAAATAAGACTGTTGACTCTATTACTGACTCTTGAACAATATTACTGTTCCTATTCAATACCCATTACCTAGAGTTGATGATTTACCTCATTGTACTGTCAAGGCAGTTTTCATTACCACGTTAGATTGAAAAAATTGATATTAACAGATACCAGTGAAAAAGGAACACAGAGATAAACCATCGTTTATCACAATTTTTGATAGATATAAGTATAGTGCTATGTCCTTTGGATTAAGGACAGTACCAGCTACATTTCAACGGCTTGAACGTTTCAAATCAGCCTTACTACATATATCTTTGTTTGCTTATTTGGATCACCTTAAAATAATATCTCCTATTTTTGAAAGCCATCTCAATGGTGTGGATGAAATTTTTAAAAGACTAAAAATTTTCTAAACTTCACGTTAGTCATGTCAAATGTGTTTTCAGCTTTGATAAGGTAAAATATCTTTGACACATTTTTAATCAGAATGGTTTCACCTGCTGCACAGATATAATACCTGCAATTAAGGTTGTTCTCCTTAAAATATAAAACAAGTTCTTAGCTATTTACAAATCTGTTTCTTAGTTTATTTCCCATCAATCTCATAATTGGTATTTATCCAAAATCTACAAGACTTTTGATTTAATAATTTATTTTGATTGGTTCGTTATTAGCTAGGTTAAAGAAAAAAATCACAACACTTCGTTGTTATCTGTCACTTGATTTACATTATCCATAAGAGACAACCCTGGCTTAGTAACTAAATTAAAAAATGTGTTTAAAGTTTTGCTTGAAAATGAAAAGAGGGTAAGCCACCCAGTTGTTGGCACTTTAAAGAAAAGAGTTGTTTAAATATTAGATTTGCTACTATAGGTAACATCATAGAGGGGTATTTTAAATTTTTTTTATAATTTACTATTATTACTTAATACAAATTAAATTTCATTTTATTATACATATTAAGGAACATAATGCAAAAATAAGTTATTTTGGAATTTATAATCATTGGCACCCAGTAATAATTTTTATGTCAAAATATTGATTGAGCATTGAAAACAAAACTAAAAGTACAATAAGTACTTATGTACAAAGTGTCATTTATTTATATATTTTTAAAATTAAATTTTACAAAAATAATATTTCTTATACAAGTTGTTCAAGACAAGTTTTACAAACAAAATATTCTTTATATAAATCATATTTTTCAAGACATCCCTTATGAAATGTTCTGGAACACTTCTGGCGTTTAAATCCAAACCTAATTAGGGAAAAGTTTCCAGTATAATATGTAAAGCATATACCCTTATTCATAAAAATATTATTCTTAGGTGGTGAGCAGAGTTCTGAAACTTCTAGATCAAATCCTAATACTGACAGATTTCTAACGTGCTTTTGGAATTGGCTTATTTCCATATTTTTTCCATGGTTTCTGCTAAAATAAAAATGTTTCTTTGAGTACCTTAATCTTAGTATTTCGTTTAACACTTTTTCCTTTCAAGGAATTTTCTTAATTTTTCAGCAATCGTTTTGCTTTATTTTCTAACTTTGTTCGCTTCTTTTCATTTTTTTCGCGTTCCTTTTCTTCTAGTTCTCTTTCATAAACTGAAGAAGAAATGACAAAACTTGATCTTTGACTATTATGTATTCCCTTAAGTTCGGGAGTTTTGACCAAAGGCAAACAATCTTTCATGTATCTGATCCTATTTATAGAGTTTTGACTAATGAAGACCACAACGGTAGGCACGGCGGAGAAGAAGACCTTCGGTACGGCGTGGATGGCGGAAGTGGCATCCCTGGATTTTAGGGATTGTATAAAATCAATTAGTAGCGGCTGATCCAGAGTGGACGGCTACGAACAGCGTCTGACCCAGAGTGGGCAGCTGAATACCAGCTCCTCCAAAAGGTGGTTGTGGCAAATAAAGATTAATCCCCGGGTGGTAACCCACACCTCTGATGGAGGGAGCCCCATCGGATACGGGAAAGCAGTTTTGCTTTAAGTGAAAGAAGCCCAGCTTCAAAACTCAACCAAACAACAACACACTCGGCACATGGAACGTACAAGGATGGCGAACAAAGGACAGAAAGGTAATAGCGGAATTCGAAAGAATGAACCTAGATATAATGATAATGACGGAGACGAAAAAGAAAGGAAACGGTACCGAAAAAATAGGAGAAGTTATTCACTGTTGGAGCGGAACAGATAAGAAAGAAAGGGCAAAAGCAGGAATTGCAATTATACTGAAAAAGAAATGGGAACACGAAATCGAAAACTGGGAACCAATAAACGAAAGAATTGCCAAGGTTAACTTAAAAGTATACGGAAGACAAATTATCTTACTAGCAGTATAAGGTCCAACAGAAGACAGCTCAATTGCAGAAAAAGAACAATTCATAGAACAACAAAAGAGAAAGAAGAACTAAGAAATAATTATCGCTGGTGACCTAAATGGAAGAACAGGAAGAAAAGAAAACAATAGAACAGTTGGTAGATTTGGAGAATATATAATGAACGATAACGGGGAGAGATTTATTGAGCTATGCGAAATAAACCACTTAAAGATCACAAACAGCTTCTACAAACATAAAGACATACACAAATACACTTGGACACAAGAAACAAGAAAACTGAGGTCTATTATTGATTATGTTATAGTAAACCACGAAAGATCGATAAAAATAAAAGACGTGAGAGTAAAGCGAGGCGCAGAATGCGGCACAGATCACAAACTAGTAATCGCTTGGATGGAATTCCCCTGATGGACCCAACAGAAACCGACCCAGGGAGAGTTGGGCCAAGTTACGTCTCCGGCTACACCTCTCAATACGTGCTCAATACAAAAAAAGAAATTCAAAATCAATTTATTAGAAGAAGGCTCAATAAAAGACCTATATAAACGAAGATTGGACCAAAAGCTAAAAGAGTTTCGGTATGAATCATTAGAACAAACATACGCGAACACATAAAAACCTGCATAAAGACAGCAGCCCTAGAAGCTCTTGGAGAAGTGGACCAAAAATACACCCACCAAACCACGAAATTAACCGAAGACACACTAACATGCATAAAAGAGAAAAAAGAACTCCATATAAAATACCTGAATACAAAAAACTATGAGGACTTGGAACTATACAGGAAAAAAATAAAAAAGTGAAAAGAAAAGTGGCAAATGAAAAAAATGAAAGATGGGAAAAAAACATGCACAGAGATAGAACAGAACATAGGAGGAACGAGAAATTCAGAGTCATGGCGCATCTTAAAGTCGCTCCAAAGAAATAAGACAGAAAAAATCAAGATCGGTCAAATCAATGAAAACGAATGGCAAGAATACTATAAAAAATTGCTAACCGAAGACCGCCCCGAATTCAAAGAATCAGAAATAGACGGAATAGAAATCTACACACATGACGAAATCGAATTAAGCCTAGCTGAGGTAAAAAGAACGATCAAAACTCTAAAGAACAAAAAAGCAGAAGGTTCCGGCGGAATACCAAATGAATTGATAAAAAACGGATCGGAAAAGTTATTCCATATGATACACAAAATGTTTGAGAAAGCACTAAATGGAGAAGACTTACCGGCAGAATGGACCCAAGCATATATGACATCAATATACTGTAACGAGGATATTTTGCCTACCACAGGGGCCATTAATACAACCACTGGTTGTAATAGGTATAATTAGGCACCTCAAGTGGCGCCCTATATTAAATTCCTTGAGGTGTTTCTTGTTTATTTTTATTGTGTTTTTTCCCAAGAGATTAATGACTCCTTTATTTCTTTTTTTGTAGTTCCCTCATTCCAATGCCCTTATCTTTTACTTATCCACGACCCCAGCTCTCCTACGAAACCCTGAGTGCCGTTCGCACAAGTAGCGATTGTTTTGCTTGCCTTATCTCAACCCCTTTAGTTTCTTCCGCCAATTTTCTACCCCCTTGTATTAATGGCCCCTGTGGTAGGCAAAATATCCTCGTTACAAAAATGGCGCCCCACGTTGGGCGCCATTTTTGTAACGATAATATTTTGCCTACCACAGGGGGCATTAATACAGGGGACAGAAAATTGGGGAAAAAACTATCGGGGGTGGAGATAGGGCAAGCAAAATAATCGCTACTGATGCGAACGGCACTCAGGGTTTCGTAGGAGAGCTGGGGTCGTGGATAAGTAAAAGATAAGGGCATTGGAATGGGGCAACTACAAAAAAATGAAATAAAGGGCTCTTGGGATAAACAAAACAAAAGTAATTAAGAAACACCTCAAGGAATTTAATATAGGGCGCCACTTGAGGTGCCTAATTATGCCTATTACAACCACTAGTTGTAACTAGGGAAATAATTAGAAAACAAAATCAAAACATAAAAAACATATCTTTTTCAAATAAACTCAAAAAGGGTTACTCAAAAAAAAATAAACAAAAAGTTAAGACAACAAAATTTTACCTTTAATTATGTGTACCACAAACAGTTACAAAACAAATGATAATTACAAAAAACAAAATTGAAAACATATAGATCTTTCAATGCAGTTTAGATTAAGGTCAACTTAAAAAAAACAAAACAAATTCAAAACTTATGGTTAGTTATGTGTATAAGAATAATTATTATGACAGCCAAATCCTAATTATTATAATTTTACTTATTACAAATTTTTCACCTTGTCATGAAAGCAATTATTAATGATAAATGTCTATTTTTTCTTAAAAAAAAATTTAACAAAAAAAGTACCTGACTTCACTAAATATTAGTTTTGGGGCTGGAACTGGATGTCTAAACGCTGCAAATAACACAAGCGTCTCCAAGCTTCAGAATGGTCTGGAATGACCAGGGACAAACAAATAGACGAAGGAAGTTGAAGTTCGGCTGGATCATCGGGCTTCGGGTCAAAAAAAAATTGCAAACTTCTAAGCTTGGATTTTCAAAACTTCATTGAAAATACGATGGCCTCTTATATCGTTGTAACACCTTACAAATCTTCCATTTAGGACATATTACAACACATATAACTTTCTAGAAACAGGATCTGTCGGCTTTCTGAAGATTACAAGCCGAGCTCTTAACTGCCACCACACTACACATTTTCCCATGACAAAAGACAAAAAAAAAAACGAAAAAACATTACGAATTTGAAGAAAAATTCGGACTCCAATAAAACTACAAACGCTCTTGACAGCGGTTTCACCGAGAGTGACGAAATTAAAAATTTGTTCGCTTAACTTGAAAATCAACGAACTGCTGAAATAGCAAAACCAACGAACGACGTAGATATCCTTTGAAACGCATTTACATGAAAAGAAATCGCCGCAGTAAAATAAACAACAATTAAATGGATTTATTACTCTACGACGTTAGAATGATTGAAAACACTTTTCGAAAGATACGAACTAAAAAACAGAAAACATTCTTCGTTTTATTAAGACGATTTCATATACGAGGCGACTTTAAATATACTTCAAAGAATCAATCAAATTTAAAATGCTACAATACAAGAAAGGAAATAGAAAAAACTGCGAAAACTATCGGGGAATCAGCATTATATCGTCTATAGGCAGACTGTATGGAAAGACCATAAAGGAAAAATTAGAAATATATATACAAGATAAAATCGGAGAAGACTAGGCAGGTTTCACAGCGGGGAAAGCATGCTTAGATCACATTTACACGGTCGAACAACTAATAGAAAAAAGAATGGACAAAAATAGATCCGTCCATCTGGCTTTCGTTTGATCTTAAGAAGACATATGACTCAATACCTAGAACCAAGCTATGGGAAGCAATGCAAAAGCACTCTACAAGAATAACGAAGTAGCTATCAAAACGGGCAATAGAATATGCAGTCCATTTCAAACGACAAAGGTACTACTACAGGGTTGCTCCACATCCCCCAACCTGTTCAAAATATTCCTGGAAAAAACCCTGAAACCATGGAAAAGAAAGTGCGAAGGAATGGGTATAATAGTAAGAAACGAATATCTATATACGCTAAGTTTTGCTGACGACTAAATAGTGATCGCACAAGACGAGGATGACCTCAGTTTTATGATAAGAAAACTGGAGCAGAAATATACAAAGAATGGGATGGAAATAAACCTAAAGAAAACTGAATACCTAACAACGGAGAATACAGAAATAAAACAGCTGGAAATAGACGAAGGTAAACAAATCAAAGAAACAGACAAGTATAAGTATTTAGGTTTCATAATATCAAACAAAGGAACAACGGAGGAAGATATAAAAAATAGACTAGGACAAACAAGAGACTGCATACGAAAATTGAACCCGGTACTATTGGATAAGAACATCAGCATGAAAACAAAGAAAAAAATATATAATACTATGACAAGAAGTATCCTTACTTATGGGTGTGAAAATTGGACAATAAATAAGAAACAAAATAGGAGCAACAGAAATAGAATTTCTAAGGAGAAGCTGCAGAGTAATAAGAAGAGATAGAATAAATAACATGGAGATTAAGAGGAGAATGGGAATGAACTCCGACATAATAGACTACATCGAACAGAAGAGGTTAACCTGGTACGGACATGTCAGAAGAGCAGACCAAAATCGGTGGATAAATAGAATAACAGAGTAGAGCCCGATAGGAAGAAGAAAGAGAGGCAGACCCCGAAGGTCTTTCAGAGATGAAGTGGACGAAGCAACGAGAAGAAGAAACCTACAGGAAGGGGACTGGCTAAACAGGAAAAATTGGAGAAAACGGTTGAGTGAAGAAATACAGTGAAAACTGTGGAAATCCTTGTATATATATATATATATATATACATATATATATATATATATATATATATATATATATATATATATATATATATATATATATATATATATATATATATATATGTGTGGTTTCAGTTGTTTTTCCGGGTTTGACTCCGCGTTAAGTAATTTTGGTTTTTAGAAAAAACATTGTTTTGACGACGTTTCGGCAAGGTCACACTTGCCATTGTCAAGTCAGATTAGTTCTGCTTCGTCTTGATGTTTCAGGAGAACTGATTTCTCGGTCGCTGCTCGCTAAGTTTAAATACCTTGAAGCGCTTCTTGTTATTGGTCCTGTGCGCAGAGTGGGCGGGGTCTTCTTCGCTATTTTAATTTCTACGTTTTTCTGTAGAATATAAAATAACGAAGATAAAATAGCGAAGAAGACCCCGCCCACTCTGCGCACAGGACCAATAACAAGAAGCGCTTCAAGGTATTTAAACTTAGCGAGCAGCGACCGAGAAATCAGTTCTCCTGAAACATCAAGACGAAGCAGAACTAATCTGACTTGACAATGGCAAGTGTGACCTTGCCGAAACGTCGTCAAAACAATGTTTTTTCTAAAAACCAAAATTACTTAACGCGGAGTCAAACCCGGAAAACAACTGAAACCACATATAGCTCCCGCGGAAGTTTCAAATCCAATATATATATATATATATATATATATATATATATATATATATATATATATATATATATGTACTAGTGGAGGAAACTGAATCAAAAGTTGAAATGGCAGCGGATCCTGTGATTGCTTCTTGAGTATTTTCTAAGTAAATTGCTAAACTTTGTGCCACTTTTTTATTTTGTTCAGGAACTTCTTCCAAAAGAACAACAGGTACAGATTCTATATCGTAAGTTAAAGTCATCGCTGCTCCGTCTTCTACTACAGACATATCTTCTAAAAACTTTTCATCTATTACAATTTGTGAATTATCGCCTTCTTCATTATTTGGATTCTTCATTATTGGAGTAAAATGCTAAATAGATTAAGTAGTGCCCTAAAACTTTCAGCTAATATTATCAGAGTTTTTATTTTTTCTGGCTTCTTTTAAGAGCTGTAAAGTATCTTCATAGCATATGTTGTAAAAATCGGTCAAATTGATTGATTCTGTTGTGGTTTCATCAAATTTATCTACGGTATATTTAAAACCACTTAAGATAGCCGATGGTTTAAAAGTATCTACCGCTTCTTTTAAAATTGGACCAAAGTTACTCTTACTTAGTTGTTCAAAAGGAATTTGTCTCTTTCAATTTAACAAAGCACTTTTGCACGCATTTTTAAGTGGCTTGAAACTAGAAACGTCGGCGAGTTTAAGAATTTTAGTAGCATTTGGATAAAGTGTCACTAAGATTATTTTGAGTTCTGTACATAGTTAACGTAGTTGTAGTTAGTAAGTTAAATGTATTTGGTGCCTGCCTAAAAACATTATAATCGGAAATGAAACATGTTGTTTTACTATATAAGGATATAATATCTAATATATAAAATTGCACTGTCACAATGTTAGTGACCGTACTCCTCCGAAACGGCTTTACCGATCTTTACCAAATTTTATATGCGCATTCAATAGGTCTGAGAATAATAATAAAATTATTAATTTTAAGTGTATTTGGCACGATTGGATGAGTTAATGAAGTTTTATTTAAACAAGTGATTTACATAACCTTAAAAGTACTCAACACATGTCACAAGCTCCAACCAACAACGGCTTTTGTGTTGTAAGTATACTTTTTTTATAAAATTATTTAAATTTTTTACAACTATTGTTTTAAATTTTTTTTTCATAAAATTAATATTTTCGCTATAATCCTGGCCGTAATTATAATTATAACGTTTTCCATCATTAAGCAATTTCATTAATTCTATTTATATGTGTTTTGTAGAGTGAGCAATGCCAAGAAAACGCAAAAGAGCTGATTTGAGCCGTAATACAAGTAGGTCCAGAAGTATGGGAGATAAAAGATCCCAAAGAACCGAAGAACAAGTCCAGCAACAAAATGCTGATGCACATGTGAGCATTCAGCAATTGCGTCAAGAACAATCAGAAGATACACGAACTGAGCGCAATGAAGTTATACGTTTAGAACAACGACAATCATGCCGTTTTACGGTTAATAGATGCAGAACAAATGACCAACAATGACCAACAAATGACCTAAACAGGACATTGAAAGATATTAAAAACAACGACAAACTATTTGACGGCACTCTGTTGGTGCTTTCAGGTGATTTCAGACAAACATTTCCCGTCATTTCACGTTCAACATACGCTGATAAGATCAACGCTTGCTTAAAATCATTTCCATTGTGGCGTAATGTTGAAAAAGTACAGTTGAAAGTAAATATGCGCGTTCAAATGCTTCAAGATCCATCCGCTGAAATATTCTTAAATAACTCTTAGATATCGGTGATGGAATAGTTGCTACAGATGAAACTGCATACGTAAAATTACCGACCGATTTCTGCACAATCGCTAATTCGCAAGATACTCTCATTGAACAAATATTTCCTGATGTACACACACAGTACATAAATCATGAGTGACTTGCAGAAAGAGCTATTTTAGCAGCGAAAAATGCAGACGTCAACAATTTAAATTTGAAGATACAACAGTTGTTGCCAGGGAACTTGGTCTCATACAAATCTATTGATACAGTTTGCGATGCCAGCGAAGCTGTCCATTTTCCACGAAGATATATTGATACCACGGATTCCTATCATACCTACAGATGTGCCAATTCAATTCAAACGAATTCAGTTTCCGATTAGATTGGCATTTGCAATTCTTCTTCTTCTTAGAGTGCCGTCTCCCTACGGAGGTTGGCAATCATAATGGCTATTTTTATTTTAGAACTTGCTGCTCTAAACAAATCAATCGATCTGAATTGGTACCAATGACGTAGATTCTTTAACCATGAGTTCTGCCTTCGGCCAACAGATCTTCTTCCTTGAATCTTTCCCTGTATTATCAGTCTCAAAATTTCATATTTTGGTCCCCTCATCACGTGGCCTAGGTATTCCAGTTTTCTGGTTTGTATAGTGGTGATTAGTTCTGTTTCTTTACCAACCCTCTCCAGTACTTCTTTATTTGTAATTCTATCAGTCCATGATATTTTCAATACTCTGCGGTATAACCGGAGTTCGAAGGCCTCGATTCTTTTTAAATTACATTTTTTTAATGTCCAAGTCTCAGCTCCATATAATAATATTGAAAATATATAACAGCGAATGGTACGTAGTCTGATCTCCAAATTTAGATTTTTGCACGTTAGGAGTGGCTTCATTCGTATAAATGCTGATCTGGCAATCTCTATTCGTCTGTTTATTTCTACAGTATGATCATTGGTTTCATTGATCAAAGTTCCCAAATACTGATATTTTTCTACTTGTTCTATCACGTTACCATTTATTGTCAATAGGTGATGTATATTTTGTGGCCTTTTTGTAATCAGCATGTACTTCGTTTTTTTGGCGTTTATAGTAACTCCCATCTCAGCACTATTTATACTCAAGCTTTCGATAAGATGTTGTAGATCCTCTATACTCGTTGCTATGATCACAGTGTCGTCTGCATATCTTAAATTATTAATTAATTTTCCATTAACGGTGACTCCCGCTTCGATATTATTGAGCGTGTTTTGGAAAATTTCTTCAGAATACAAGTTAAACAAAAGTGGTGATAACACACATCCCTGTCTAACTCCTTTACAGATCCTCATTTCTTCTGAGTGTTGCCCATCAATTTGAACTATGGCACTTTGGTTCCAATATAATGTTTGCACTATTTTTATGATTTTACTGTCAATGCGCTTGTTCATAAATATTGATATTAGTTTTTCATGTCTTACTTTATCGAAAGCTTTTTCGTAGTCAACGAAGCACAAGTGTAGATCAACATTCACATCCCGACATCGCTGAATTAATATGTTGATGGCAAATAGTCCTTCTCGAGTATCCATTCCATTTCGGAACCCGAACTGCGTCTCGCTAATATCCTCCTCTAGCCTTTCGTATATTCTCTTATGTATTATTTTTAGCAGAACTTTTAAAGTATGACTCATGAGGCTCAGTGTTCGATAATCAGAGCACTCTTTTACTGCTTGTTTTTTAGGGATGGTTATAAATGCTGAATTTGCAATAACAATCCACAAATTCCAAGGCCAAACGATGTCTATTTGTGATTTAGATTTGAGTACACCATATTTTTCATACGGGCAATTGTACGTAGCATGCTCTCGAGTGGGTAAACCATCCAGTTTGTTTGTGCTCGCTAAAGATGGGCTAACAAAAAATATTGTTCACGCTATAGAATTAAGACATTGATTTTGTTTGTTAGGGTAACTATCGTAATTAATATGTGATATGTAATTTTAAGTAATAAACTATAATAACTTGAAAATAATATTGTTTGGCGTTTGTTATTTTTATATTCCCTTATCGTTCATAGCGTTCCTCGCTCATTTCACGCATATATTACATACTTACACACTTATAATAAGTAAGGAACTTTTTGTTTACACTAAAATTTATCTAGAAACTAGAAATAATTTATAAGGCAAAACAGCGTTTGCCGGGTCAGCTAGTCTTAGATATATAATCATGAAAAACATTTGCTTGCATCCAACCTTTTTTACTAGTAACAATATCCCACCCATCTGGAACACCTTCTGCGATGGTTTTGGGTAATCTTTTACAAGCGTAAACGATCATCGGTGGCGTTGTAACTCCCGCAGCAAAAAATGTGAACATGACGGTTTCTAACACGTTTTAACTGGAAATTCCACAGCTCCAGGAATTCTATTTGTTAAATAAGATGTGTTCTTAAAAACGACTGATACCAATGATCCCCAGGAAGATTGTTTTTAAATGGATTTGGTAGGGGGTTCTGATCCAACAATGAGTTAACAGAAGCTTGGATGTCCTCTTTTCTTTTCGGAAACCCATTTCCGTGACAATTTACTACCAATTTTTCTATTGCAGTTTTTTCTGAAATACTTAAATAAGTATTTGTACCATGTGCTACTTTTTAAAATTTTTCGCTTAGTCTAAATTGCAGAGTAGCTCTGGGTATCCCATATTTAACTGCTGCCGTCGCTTTTGGCATGCCATTAATTATTTCCCGTAAAGCTTCTTGAAAAATTTCTATACCTCGCCTACCTAATTATTGGCAGCACTGGAACTCATTAGCATTTGCTATAATATGACATCCAATTGTTGGCATTAGAAAACAAAAATAATTATGCTTATGTAGAAAATAAACATAAAATGTACCCACTGCCAATAATTGGGCTAGTGCCAACAATTGGGACCAACACTAGTTTTAAAAACCGCAAAAAATATTCTGCACACGTTTTTATTTTCTTTTTATATAAAAGTATTTTCATAATAGTTCTTTCCTAAATCCTCAATTTAAACTCTACTAGATTTGTTGCCAAACAGTATTCACACATAAAGTTTAATATTTCCTGTATGTACAAATGTCTCTCAAAAGTTGTGGAAATCGAGCAATATTGCAATTTAATCTTGCCGATATATGTACGGCTGATCCACATCACTGCCAGATCCTTTTCGTGACGTCCTTACACGCATTCAGGATTGAAGGAAAGCAGCTTAACATTTTCAATATCCTTAGGATAGTTTGCAGATAGCAATCAGATATATTGAAGAGGTGAAATATAGCGGGTCTATAAAACTTTTGTGTTATACTAGAGATAGTAGAAGTCATATTAAATTTTGTATTAAATCGGAAACGGCGTACACTATGGATGTTTCAGTTTTATAATAATTTTTTCCGGCAAATGAAAAACTAATTTGATATTTTTATTGGGAATAAGAAACAATTTTATTTTAAAATAAATTTATTTGACGTTTTGTGTTCCTTTATAATATAATTTAGATAACTGTTAATATATTTATTAACAGAAAGTTAAAGCAAATATATTGCACAGTACAAAACCGAGAGATCTAAATTGCACCTTTTATTTCAACCAAGTAAAAAACATCGTTTTCAATATAGATTAGAAAAGAAACCAAATGAGATGGAAATAAATATGGATGTAGAACCAAGTAAAAAACATCGTTTTTAATATAGATTAGAAAAGAAACCAAATGAGATGGAAATAAATATGGATGTAGAACAAGAATACAACAACCTCAAAACGATGATAAAAAAATTACTTATGACGTAATAAGAACAGAAAATGACTAAAAACATCACGAACCACCATGGATGACAGAAAACGTAAAATTGAAATGATACAAGAGAACAAAATATACAGTGCTTTTCAGATAAAACTATCCACCTTAAATAACTTTTGAACCTCTAATTTTTTGGAAAAACGCAAAAACACGTCAATTAATATTTGAAGGGGGAGAGATATCATATTTAAGGTTGCTGGGAAATGCACCCTTTTACCCCCTGTATCAACCCTTTGTTTTTTTAAATTACTTCCCCCTTTTTTTATTTTATATTTAGATTCTCCTTTTTGTGTTGATTTCAAAAATGTATAATACCTTTGGCTTGAAGTGATTAGTTTATGAGATAGACAATTTTCCTGTTAACAAGGATACTATCTCTCTCACCTTAAATGACTGTGACAAAATAGGTTGTAGCATAATTTAAACTTTTTAAATACTTAACCTTACTATTTGTAGTACCTTCAAAAACCAAGAAATAAAAAAATTCAGTTTTCATGAAAGTTTTATCAAAAGTTAAGAATAACCTTTCCGAAGATTTGGTTGTATTTCAACATGATAGAGCTTTTCCACACTTTGCTTTACCTGTGCGATAATTTTTAAACGAAACGTTTCTTGGTCCTTGGATAGGGTAAAGACGATAGATGATCGATTAACCACCTAGGTCACCGGATTGAACACCCCTAGACTTTTTCTTTAAAGGGCATTTAAAAATAAAAATGCTATTCAACCAGAATCTCTAGATGTTATACGACAAAGAATAGAGGATAAATGTCGACAATTAAATGCAGACGTGTTAAGCAATGTCAGAGAAAAATTTCAAAATAGATTATACTATTGTATGGAAGTGAAGGTCAGTCATTTTGATCAATTATTGTAAAAAATTTTAGTAGTGAAATGTTCATTCTAAATGTGTGTAATAAATTGTTAAAAAATAATTTTTTTTCTATCCAATTTTCTTGCTTTTGTATTTATTTTTCTCATACACTAATCACTTCAAGCATCATATATTATACATTTCTGAAATCAGGACAAAGAGGAGAATACAAATATCGAATAAAAAAAGGGGGAAGTAATTTAAAAAAAAGGGATGATACGAGGGGTGAAAGGGTGCATTTCCCAGCAACCTTAAATATAATATAATGTCTTCCCCTTTAAATATTAATTGACGTGTTTTTGCGTTTTTCCTGAAATTTAAAAGTTCAAAAGTTATTTAAGGTGGATAGTTTTATCTGAAAAGCACTGTATAAGAAATGGCTAATAAATAAAACATCTAGAGAACAATAGAGTAACATATCAAAGGAAAAACGGAGACGTACACAATCTAACAAAAAAAGCAAAAAAAACAATTTCTGGGAACAAACATGTCTCCACTTTAAAAATTTAAGTTCTCAGACTACGGAACCATGGAGAACTATCACTAATCTAAAAAAAAAGACCCATAACTTCTTAAGCAACTTAATGCCTATAGAAAAGTGGGAAAATCACTATAACAATTTACTCCAAGAGTCCAGATTGAAATATATGGGAGAGGAATACAGTATGGATAGACAAACAAATAGTAACACTATTACTAATAACAACAAGGTCCGTACTGCGTTAATTAAAATGACAAACTTGCGATCTCCAGGACCTAGCAATATAGGTGTAGAATTACTTAAAGCAGGAGATCCACTTTTAATAGAAGGAATAGCTTTTCTAATGAATCAATGCTGTCAATAAATTAAAGTACCATCTGAATAGAAAATTGCTCATTAAGTGTCCATCTTTAAAAAGTAAAATCGAAAAATCCTAAATGGAAAAATACAAGATGATGTAGGACATCTAATTAGCAAAGACCAAAGTGGATTTACGCCTGGTAGATCCTGCACGGATAACTTGTTTATACTCCATCAATTAATAGAAATAAGAGTAGCAGTTGATACCGACGTACAACTAGCCTACATCGAACTAGAAAAGGCGTATAATACAGTTCCAACACTTAAATTGTGGCAAGCTTTACAACTCGGCATTAGTCTATATCTTTTAGAAATAATCACAGAAGTATACAGGGATAACACTACTTAACTAAAAATCGGAAACAGACTATCAGAGCTAATAAAAGTAACCAAAGAACTAAGACAAGGATGCAGTATGTCACCCTTACTGTTTAATTTATATATTGAGGTAGCCCTCCAAAATTGGAAAAACCACTGCCAAGGAATGGGAATCCCCATAGGAAATGACGTACTGGACTCCCTGAACTTTGCGGATGACCAAGTCATCCTAGGTTAAGATTCTTTGGATCTAGAATAATAAAGCGTCTATACAGAGGATATGTAAAATGGGGGTTATAAGTCAGCATGAAAAAAAAACAGAATATTTAGTGTTGATGAAGTGTTGATATGTATGTGTATGTGTATGTGTATATAAAGTGTGTAAATCTAATAAGAGGAAAAATTTAAATAGTTAAGTGCGCTCATTGATAAGAACGGCTTTGGAGAAACGGAAATTAAACACGAATTAATCAGGGACGTAAAATGTAGGATGTCTTAACTCCTTATGGTAGGATCGTAACATTTCCAAAACAAACAAAAAAAGAATAGGGTAAACCATGGTTGAATCAGTTCTTTCTTATGGCTCTGAAGTATGGATAATTAATGAAGACTTAAAGAGAAGATTGTTGGCAGTTAAAATGGATTATTCGAGAAGAAGTGCTAGAACATCAAGGCTGGAAAGGAAGACCAACGAATCTATGAGAAATAATATGATTGTTACAGAAACGGTCATTGACAGAATAGAAAGAACAAGTTTAAAATGGTCTGGACATTTATTGAGAATACCTGACGAACGTTGGCTCCAAAAACTTCGCAGATAGAAGCCTTGTGGAAGAACCCTGTCGCAGACCTCGACGCTCATGGAATGCATGCATTAGAAGAGCGATGGAATAGAGAGGTTTGGAGAAGGAGCATGCCTTCGACCGGAAGGTTTGGCGGAGGAGAACGGGAGTACTCCAAAATGTATTGTATTTACAAGTTGGATCCTGTAATACACATATATTAAAGCAAATTCATTAAACCTCATTACAATAAGACAACTCATTTTTATGGAGTAATGAAAGCAAAATGTTTATTCTACAACAATTTGCAAATAGTAATGACAGATTTATAAAGAATACCCATTTTTTAAATTAATTATTAAATATTTAATTTAATTTAAATAATATTTTAGTAAGTTTTGACACTGTAGTTTATTTACAAATGTGCCATTAGATAAGATTTTAAAACTGTCACATTATCATTGGACGCTATTGAAACTACATTACTAACAGTCTATGGATGTTTTATCTATACCAATGACGGATGTTCCAAGCTCAACTATATCTGCAACTAAATCAAAATTAAATTCACTAAATTATACAGTATACAACATGGCTATCTGTTTATGTCTTATCTATGCAGCTAACAAAACTCCTCTTATGGCTTGGACGAGACTACCTTCCCCTCTCCTATACTGCTGCAATTTCATCTAACCCCCCCCCTTCAGTATATCCTTTAATCACATCATCACACAACCTTCGATATAACTTATTTCTTAATTTTCTACAGCCGTTAGTAAAAGATATAAATTTGTCCGAAACCAAAACTATACCATTCTCCAATAATCCCTATTGGACCAACATACTCCCACATTAGTCATCGGTGTTATTACATTAAGAATTCTATTGTTAGAACCGACAAACAAAAATAAATATACCATAGTTCTTTACACTGACCAGTCGAAGACTGAAAGTGGAGTTGGATATTCTATAACCACTTTACAACAGTCTACCGAACTCTATAAAATTTCTCCTTGGTCTAGTATCCATAATTGTAAACTACTAGCTATTTAACACACACGTGCTTCAACAACATCTGAACATACACGTAGCTATATTCACTGATTAACTTTCCTCTATACACACCATTAATACTGTAGTCACCAATCATCCTTACGTACAAGATATTCATGACATATGAAGGGTACAGGTCCATAAAGAGCTAAGTCACAAAATGTTTATTTCATACAAAACGAAGTTTAAATTTTAAAACCAGTTATTGATAAATTATTGATGGTTATCATAACCTCTATTGATTAGATCAGTTACTTAAGTAATTAATGAAACACACAGAAGAAATTAAATTTTTATTGATATTATAAAAAATAGAACAGAAGCTTTAATTGGTCAAACTACCAAATATTATTGGCCTAAAGGGGCCAAGTCAAAAAAAAAACAAGTTAAAATGACAAGTAGACAAAATTATTAATATGAAATAATTATAATTCTTAGGCAGGTTATCAAAAAATTGTTTAGCTTCGTCACCACAAAATCGTTTCAAATCTTGTAGGCATTTAAATTTTTTAGCCGAGATTGGTAAAAGACCTAAAAATAATGTTGTTTAATAATAGTATTCCAAGATATTAATAATTTTTCATACCTAAATAAGAATACGGAGGAAGTTCAAATTCATTTTGTAGTAGCACTGGTCCCTTTCGCTTACTATCTTTTTCCTTCACTATTGCTGACTCCCATGCTCCATTATAGGACTCCCGGTAATATATCAATCTACGATGATCTTGATGTATTTCTAATTCTCGAATTGGACGGGAACTGAAAGGACATTTCTTCAAATATTCTGTTTTCGTATTAAAAAAATTCGTCCATGCTCGAAAGTAGGATTGATCTATTTCCACAACGTCAAAAATTTCAACCCAATCTAAAGGAATCTCAGCTCGTTGTTTGTAGTTTATTAAGCCCATATTTTTATCCCGTTCCAAATAGGAATGGCCACGAATAGGGAAAGTAACTTTAACATAATCAAGTCTACGTGTATTGTGGACAATATAATGCAAAAAACGAAACATGGTGAAATTTTTATTTTGTCCCCCACACGAGTCGCAGAATATTTCAAGCGATCTTACTTGTATATCGAGAAAATTCCAAAGACAGTCATTCAGCATTGAGCATACATCGTCGCTTCCCTTTTTTGCCAATTGTTTCCGGGTAAATGTAAAACACACTTTTTGCTGTAGATAGAATGTGGACATTAAAGGCATAGACGTTCAGCTGGCTCTTATAGTAAACATCGTTTGTTGTTATGTTTGGGACACCGAGATTTTTTCCAAAATCGAGACAAATAGCTTCGTGAGTCACAGAGGTTCGAGTTTTTTTCTTCGCAGTTCTTTTTCTACTGTAAAATACCTCAGCCTTTCTTTTATGTACATCATTTTGTATCATAAGCTGGCGTATTTCCTTTTGCAAGCTTTCATTTTCAGCAAGATCGAAACTACTGTTTAAAATATCAGACTGAAGAGATTTTATTTTTATAAGAAACTCATCACAGGAACTACATGTATCAGTTCTGGGATATCCAAAGGCTATGTTAAATTTTGTATTAAAGACTGTTCTGTAAGACTCGTAAGATATTTTCATAGAAGGGTTCAACTCGCAAAACATTTTGAACATCTTTTTTATGTTTAACTCTTCAGGTAAGTATAATTTTTTACTGTCATTCACACTATAAAGGCTTTTCCTGGCTTTAAATGACTTTATATGTTCGTATATTGCTACAAGAACGTTGGATTCCAATTTTCTAGGATGGTTTTTATTTTCTCCCCTTTTATCTTTAGGGGCGACTCCAGTCATTTTTAGTGAATTTTGTAATATCTCTATTTTTTTTCTTTATTCCATGAATAGACAAAATAGCTTGTCTACAAATATTTATTTCTTTTAAGCTATTATCAGTGCTAAAACGTACCCTGTAAGAATATGCAGCACTTCTCAAATTTGCTTCGTTTTCATCTTTCCTAGGCCTTCTTCGGCGAATAGGCAGTACTATAATCAATCCACATAAGTATGAGTTCTGCTTATTAACAGAAGTCATTGTGTCAAAATTTTTGAGTACAGTTTTTCTTGCTTCTTCGGGCACATTTTGAAAACATTGTTTACGACAATTACAGGTTGCACCTACCTCGTGACTCTGCAGTCTAATTTTTTTCATAACATCTCTCATTCTGCCGTGCTTTTTCCTTTTTTTGATTCATTCTGTTTAGGCACTACTTCAGTCTCATTTTCACTACTATTGTTTTCTGTATTTATTGTTATTTACTTTTAAATCACTTAAAAAACAATAAAAACATACTAAACCGACGAACCTAACTCTAAACTGCGCGTATTAGATTAACGTCTATTAGCTGTTTATATGGACTTTACCCTTTTAGGACCTGCCTGATAAGGACTTGCCCCCTATTGGTGGTGTATGCGTAAATTAGAATAAGTATTTCACGGGAACTAAGCGCTTTTAGGACGTGTAACCAGTCGCTGACCACTTCTACGTTAAAGTTGCTACAAGATGGCACCACTAGATCTATTTATGAAAAATTGCGACTTGCCCCCTTTTGGCCCTGTACCCTTCATATATCAGCTTCTTATAAACAAAAATAAAACAATCACTCTGATATAGATATTATCCTTGACAAAAAGCCTCATCATCCATGGACGCATTCTACTTACAAAATGCAGCCGCTGAACCTTGCTTTTATAAGGCCTCTTAAAACCTACTACTCGCATGAAACTGAAAATTAGCTAAGTAATAACCCTGGAAGAATAGTCACCTGCTATCAAGTTTGCGAATTGCTTGGAAGAGCTTATTTAAGATGTGCTACAGCTAAATCGCTATAAATGGTTTTCGAAAGAGCGCTATCTGCCCATTTAATAAACACATTTTTCGAGAACACGACTTTGCTATTCACCATCAAGCGGAAGGTGACCGAGCTCCTTTCCAAATCTACCAGAGGCTAAACAAGAAAAGCAAGTAACTTCTAAAAGAAGTATTAATGCGACGAAATATGTGGAATATTTATCATGTAAGAACATTTCTACTAATAGAGATTCAACAGTGCGGCTTTAAGATATGCGCCCTTTACCGACCAGTTCATTTTACAAGTCTAGTATTAAAGAAAGAGAGTCCAGAAAAGGATCTGCTGCCTTGAATACGGGTACAGTGTACAAATATACCTTATAAAGTAGTATGTCCAAATAGAAGAGAAATAAGAGTATTTCAAGTGGAATTCCGAAAATAAAAATAGACAAATGTGAGCCTTCTAAGAAAACAAATAAAAATAAAGATCTATTGCTAAGAAGACCATGACAACTAAGGTCAAAAAGAAAACTGTTAAGAAAGAAGAAGTTTTTAGTTCATCTGGAGAAGATGAAGAATTTATTTTAGATGATGATTCTGCCACGGAGTGTGACATTGGGGAAGAGGAAGCAGAATGTATGTTTTGTACTGGACTCTTCTCTGAAGATACCTCGGGCGAACAACGGATTCAGTGCTCAAAGTGTTTTAAGTGGGCTCACATCGACTGCACCAATGTAGACAAAAGAGATACATAAATTTGGATTTCTGCCTCGATAGCTAATTTCATCCTGTTATCATAATATCCGGTATTAGGAACATTTTTTTTGTCAGTCTAAATTTACTATTTTTTATAAAAATTTAAATTTTATTTTTTACTTTGTAGAAATGATTTATTTTCGTTCAATAAATAATTCTCTATAGTCTATAACTTGTTTTGCTCTAAAATATTCATAAATTAATTGACGTATTAGAACTAATATTAGGATTAAAAAAAAGTATCCGATATTATTGCACTTTACTCTACCTAAATAACCAATACCTCTTTCGTTAGGTATTGGAACTCCGTTACCTGAGTACTCTGTACTAATAAAATAATAACATATCTTTTTTATGACGCCACTAACTTTAACCTCTCTATTATTCAATTTATTATATTATATTTAATAGGGAAGGTAAAGAAAGAAGAACAAGAACGAATCACTGGTTTGACGAAGAATGTCAAACTATAACAGAAAGAAAAAACAGAGCATATCTACATATGCAACAGAGGCACAGAACCCGACAAGCAGAGGAAGAATATAAACAACTACGTAAAGAAGAAAAGAAAATTCACCGAAGAAAGAAGAGAGAATATATCAACAAAGAACTTCAAGAACTACAAGAATTAGGTAAACTAACAGGGACAAGAAAATTTTACCAGAAACTCAACAAAAGCAGAAAAGAGTTCAAACCGAGAACAACGATGTGTAAAGATAAGGAGGGAAATATATTGACAGAATAGCAAGAGATACTTAGAAGATGGACAGAACATTTTAAGGAAAAGCTTGGGGTGAATAGGACGGAGATGAACCCTGATATACCATTAGACCAAGCAGACAACAGAGAAAAGACTCCACCAACAATAGCAGAGATTAGAACAGCAGTGGACAAATTAAAGAACAATAAATCACCGGGATCGGATCAAATATATCGGAGCTATTGAAAGAAGTAGGAGACGCATTACTTAAAGCCATACATGAGCTGATAAGAAAGATATGGTTGAATAAACAGCTACCAAAGGAGTGGAATAGCGGCATTATTGTACCACTACATAAAAAAGGAAACCAGTTAGAATGTGAAAACTACCGTGGAATCACGCTGTTGAATGCGGCATACAAAATAATGTCCAACGTAATGTATGAAAGACTTAGACCATACGCTGAAAAAATAGTTGGCAAATACCAATGTGGCTTCTGTAGACAGAAGTCAACAATAGACCAGATATTTGTTCTGCGACAGATCCTTGAAAAAACAAGTGAATATAACATCGACACACATCATCTCTTCATAGACTTCGAAAGCGCATATGACAATATAAACCGAGAATTCCTAACAAAAGCAATGAAAGAATTTAATATACCAACACAGCTAATAGAATTGATAAAAGAAACACTAAAAGTAGAAAGTAAAATCCGGATAGAAAACGAATTAACGGAAACAATAAATGTGAAGAAGGGACTAAGCCAGGGAGACGCTGTATCATGCATATTATTCAACATCATACTTGAAAAAATAATAAGAGACACAACAGTTAATACCCGAGGAACAATAATTAATAAAAGCGTGCAAGTCCTAGCATTTGCAGATGATGTTGACATAATCGCAAGATCAAGAAGATAAATGATAGAGGCATTCACTCAACTAGAACGAGCTGCAAAAAATAGAGGTCTTAAAATCAATCAGACAAAAACAAAATATATGCCTGCAAATAAAAACGCACAAATAAGGCAGCTGCCAAATTTAACAATAGGAGAATACAACATTGAGGCGGTAAAAAACTTTACATACTTAGGATCCCTAGTTACGTGTGATAACAACATTGCAGAGGAAGTGAAGAGGAGAATATTTATTGCCAATAAATGTTACCATGGCTTAATTAGGCAACTAAGATCAGATAACGTCTCCAGAAAAACAAAATGCCAAATATACAAAACCTTAATAAGACCGGTACTCACATACGGTTCAGAAACCTGGACACTCTCTAAAAGGGAGGAAACGTTATTAGCCACCTTTGAAAGAAAAATCTTCCGACACATATATAAGGGTACAAAAGAAAACGGGATTTGGCGGAGAAGGTATAACTTTGAACTATACAACATATACCAGGATCCGGATATCATAACATTCATTAAAATAGGAAGGCTACGTTGGATTGGACATGTGGAAAGAATGGAAGAAGGCGAAATATCAAACAAAATATTCAAACAAGTGCCAGTAGGAAAAAGAACAAGAGAAAGACCGAAGCTGAGATACGTAGAACAAATAGAAAATGATATAACAACATTAAAAATTAAAAACTGGAAAAAAAAGCACGAAACAGGTCAGAATGGAGAAGAATCCTTGAACAGGCCAAGACCCAAAAAGGGTTGTCGAGCCAGTGATGATGATGATATTATATTTACATCATATTTTATCTAAAAACATAATATTCAATTCAATGTTTAATTGTATACGTTAATTGCTCACAGTTTCTACAATTTCTTACAATTTTTGGAGCCGTTCTTCACTGTATAAACTTCTGTGTGGAAATGGGGTCTCTAAGCACTTATAGAACAGAAAAGAGTCAAGGAGTTTTGTTATTCACAAATGGAGCACATTTGATTGAATTACTACGAAAGAAGTTACAAAGAACTGAAAGAAACATAGACTTACTGTTTATATCTCTGACTTAACTGTAAGTAAAAACAAAACCGTTGTTAAATGTTTTACCCCAAATCCTTGAGAACACCTGAGTTTGGTTTTTATTGGCACGTACTTGAAATCAGCCGGAAAGATAAAGTTCCTAATACGATGTCTATGTTTAGATTTTTTGTCGGCATCGGCATCATCCGATATAAATCGCGTAAAGGGTCTAAAGGGGAGGCCTCTACTTCGAAACCAGCAAAACTTTTCTAATATCCGTGCTCGGTGGAAAAGTTTCATTCAAGATTGGAAGGTACATGCTAAAAGGCACAGCTTATGTTCAGGAGCTACACACATAAAAAGTATTTAATTTAATATAAATAGTTTGTATTTCCGTTTTTCATTTAGAGAATTCAATTTGAACTTCTTTAGTATTGCTATTTTCATTTATTTGAGTTTAAAATCTTGTTGCTTATTAAGTTTTTTTGCTTTATATTCAATCAGCAATATGGATTTCCTTTTGAACTTTTGGTTGCAATTGTATTTATATGACCAGATACACTGTAGGGACAATTTATTTTATCTATGCTCTTGTAAATTCAATAAATAATTTTTTTTTCCTTTAATTTGAACATTATGTAGAATTTTACATAAATCATAATATTGCAAAAAAGAAAAGACAGTCAGTTAAAATCAAATATACAGTATACACTAAGAATAAGTTCAAGGCCTCATGTCACTTTTTTTCAAATTTTCGTTTAACTTAGAAAATGATAACCCATATGTTCACACATCGTTTGCTTATGAAAAGCCTCATGTCTTGTTATTCCCTTATCAGATATATTAGTTTAAAATTATTGTTTATTTATGAAAAGCCTCGTGTCAGTGACAAGGGGCTTTTCATAAATAAAAGCACTGTTGGCAACATTGCGCTGTCGGCTGATTGTTGACAGATATTCAGTGTTTGGAGATTAATAATTAACCTCTTGTTATTTTATTTTATAATCAACTGTTAAATAATAAAGTAAAATATTTTTCTTCAGCTATTGTTAAAGTGATTTAACTTATATTTTCAAATAATGTCAGAGAGTGAAAATCTCATTGAAATTGAAGCAGATAGCAAGAAACGAAAGAGGGTGTTCGTTACCATGAAGAATATAAATTTAATCGAATTAAGAAAGCTAGATGTCGTGGTAAAGACTATCTAAATTATAGAGAAAATGTTGAACCAAGCAAAACAGGATTACCATGCTCGTAAGTTACGTTTTATCTTATAACGTACTATTTTAGACAGGCAATAAGATGAGAATTATAAGTCAGTTTTAAAACCTTACTTAGTTCCACAATAGTTACCTTTTTCAAATGTTGCAGATGCATATTGAGATGTTTCGAGAAGTTATGTGAATAGGACGAGATTAAAATTTTATGCAGAGGGGCAAACTTTGCAAACAAAAATGAGCAAGACCTTTTTTACCAGTCCTTAATAGAAGTAGGGCCCGTACGGAAGAGGAGGTCAAGATTAAAACAAAACACTTCAGAAGATGAAGCTGAAGATGTTTTTTTAAGCCCTAACATTTTGTTCTATGCCCAAAAGTTCTTTTAAATTCTATGCCTTGCTTCGTGAGAAAAGGATCAACATCTGCAAAAAGGCTTTTTTGAGTCTGCACGGTATTGGTAAAAAAAGAGTAAGAAGACTGCAAGATCTTTTTGTAAAAGGTAAATCTCCTAGAGATTTAAGAGGCCAACAGAATAATCGAAGGGCCCTTCGACATGATAATACGGATCTTGTAAAAGAACACATTCAGTCATTTTCACCGAAAACAAGTCACTATTCTTCTAATGAAATAGAATCTCTAGATGTTAAGCTGGACATAAAAAAATGTTCAATTTGTTCCAAGAGAAATATAACGACTTAAACGTGAAGTATAGTTTTTACTACAAACTTTTCAAAGATTTCATTTCAATTATAGATTTGGAAGGCTTCAAATTGACACTTGTTGTGAATGTGAACTGCTCAATATTACAATAAAAAATTCTCAGTTAAATGAAACAACAAAACGAGTTGCAGTTGCGCAGCTAATTGTGCATAAGAGGCGTAGCAAAAAATTTTATTCATCCCTTCGACAGACGAAAGAATCGATGTTTGACTGTATGGCAAACATAACGCTTCTCACAATTCCAGTGCAGGAAATATACTACCTTAGACAACTGTCCGTCTATCCGTTTGGCATACACTACAGTAATAATGACACTACAACATTTTATTTATACCACCAGGGAGTTGCTGGAAAGGGAAGTAATGAAGTTTACTCTTTCTTGAAGAAGTATATTGACGAGAATGTTCCAGCTAATGTAGATGAATTGTACTTATCAATAACAACTGTACAGGACAAAATAAAAATCATACGATGATTAGGTTTTTAATGTAACTTACAGTTAGTGGAAGATTCAAAAAAGTTGTCTATAGACTTCCAATAAGGGGTCACTCGTATTTACCATGTGACAGGGTCTTCGGCCTTGTAAAACGAAACCTAAGGAAACATGATAAATTCTACACTGTGAAAGATAAAACAGAAATAGTACTTTCATCTACAAAACAGAGAAAATTTACTATGGATTTAGTGGAAAATGCAAATGTTTTGGACTTTCAAGGTTAGTGGCCAAATTTTACAAAAAATACTGTTTTAGAAGAAAGTAAAATTGAGAAAAACAAAAAAAGGAAATATTTACTATTTCTTCCTACCATGAATTTACTTGCCAAAGATTTAAAAATGGAGTGGTTGTTGTATCTGACTTCATAGGGGGATTTATTAGCAAAACCTTCAAATTATTATCTAATCCACTGTCTATTGCTGAGCCATCCTCCCCTTTCTCATTAGCAAGAAAAACTCATGAATTAAAGGTATTAATTCATTAAGAAAAAATTAATGACCTGAAGAAACTTTTGCAGCTTGCCCAATGGCCTAGAGTTGCAACGAAAAAATGAGCCAAAATGTATAAAATGGAAATTAATTGTAGCTAATTGTATTGTCTTAGAACCGTTTTAATAAAGTAACATTAATTATAAAAAAAACACGGTGTAAATTCATCCACCAATCAAAACTTTTTCCGTAAAACAACACTTTTGTTTATGAAAGGGCTTTTGTCAGCTATTTTCAATAATAAAAAAAATAATATTGATTTTAAAAAGTGTAACTAACATGATTTATTTTTGAGTTTTAAGGTTCTGAAAATGTTTCGAAAAATCAGGAAAGTATAAAATCGTTTTTTCTAAAACTAAACAGTTTTTTCTTGTATTCCAAAATTTACATTTTGTGACAAAACGCCTTTCATAAATAAGCGATTCAAATATCTGTCAGTATGGATTGATTTTCGGTGTACTATATTCCCTTCGTGCGTAACCATGGTAGGGGTACCTTGAAACGATGCCAGCGTGCGAAATATGAGAAAATTGAACCTATCTTTTTACACATAAATTTTATCTAAAATGGGTACAAGTACATGTTGCGTATTTGATTGTGCTAATAATAGCAACTATAGTAAGTGTAGTTTTTATAGATTTCCAAATATTACATATAAGTTAGAGAAAAGAAAAAGGTGAATTCGTGCTATTAATATGAAAACGTAAATATCACATAATATAATTTTTATGCAATTGAAATATGGAAAATTTAAATAATTTACCTTCAATGATAAGGCTTCAAGCTAACTGCAGGCTGCCTGGTGACTTTCGATTTTATATCATAACTTTTACTATTATTGTTTTTAATTACATGCTCTTCCACATGAAAACCTTGATTTGTCAGTACCAGATTTTCCCTTTCTTTTCCGTTTGTGGTTGAAAAAATGAATTATGATGAATTTTTAGAAACCCAAATTTTAATACTACATTTATTTTGTACATGAACTGAAAAAATATAATTAAAAAACTAATTATTATTAATTGTTAATTTTTTATGTATTTTAACATAACATATGTTTAACCTCAAATTGGGAGGTCCAAAATTGTACGATGAAGGTGGTAGGTGTCGCGTCAGTCACGCACGGAACGAATATCCTATTCTTCCGCCTTGTTTCTTTATAACAAGCACATCTAAGAGTGATAGTTGTATTGCACATTTTCTATGTATAATTGTTAATGATTGTTCTACTGGAACATTGGTGAATAATGAGACTACATTAAAGCTGACTAATAAGTGTACCGGTTCGAGAATAACGTTGTTTATACGGTTGAAAAAGTGGCTTCCGATCGTGCGTCAGAAATTTTGACAGTGGCTGTAATGATGATCCTGAATGTCATAGAACTGACTATTGGTCGTAATGGTAACCCTACCTTGGGTACTTTCGGTAAGCCGTAAAGTTTTGGACGATTTCGTGACTTTAGTAGGCCGAGACTGTTGTTATTTCTTGATATTTGACGCTTGTGGTTTAGCTTTCTTAGTTTTCTTCAGAAACTTTGTTGGGTATGATGCGATTTTTTGATATGTTTCTATTAATTAGAATTTTCTTTATTTTTGCGTCGTAGTCTTCAATGTTCATTGTGGACCTTGTCGTTTGAAAGTATGATAATATCTTTGTGTTTTTTATATTTTGTAAGACCTTCTATTCTTCGTAAGTTTACTTCTTTTTTGGTAATTTGGCTGTTTTTAATATTTGTGATACATCATTTCCAATGATCTCGGCTGTTTCTGATGGTAGAGTAGAAATAATAGTTTCCGCTTCGATAATGATATTTTCGACAGGAATTGGTCTCGATGCAATAGCAAAATTAAACCCCTTAGAAAGGACACTATTTGTAGCTTCATCCAAAGTATATTTAAGAAGTTATAAGATTATATAACTGGTATGCTATACCAGGTGTGTAAATTACTAAGTGGCAATTGTTACCTTGTGGAAACGTAAAAACAATGGTTTTTGTAAAAAACCAAAACAACTTAACGCGGAGTAAAACCTGGAAAATCACAGAAATCACATGTAGCTCCCGGTGAAACTTCGTATTGATATGTCGAAACTGCGGTCTGCGGCTTAAATTAAAACTACATTTATTTCAGGAGCTTGATACTTCGTTGATTATTTATTCTTGCACCTTCGTCAATACCACACTACAAAACTAACTAACAATTAGACACAAATATACCATTCACAATATTTTAACTTATGTTACTTTAAGGAGGATGTATTACACTACATATTGCTTAACTTGGAAGTGTCTGTCTTATAATTAATAACACTACAAATGCAGTTTAAAATTCAGCTGTCGTCTTACTTTACTGAATTAATGACATTTGGTAAGAATATGTTTCACTGTTAGTTGGCACTGGCATGTTTGACAAAATAGGCCAGACATCTGATGTCATCAGAGAGCTGAGCGTTAGTTTGGTATAGCAAATGGATTCTTCGTATCATTTTAGCGTCCCATGAGGCAAGTATAAAATGTTACAATGAGGGCTTGATTACATCCAAGGACGTATTTAAGGAGCTCCAGTGGGTTTACTATAATCTCCTAGGGAATCTGTACTGCATAAAATGAAAGCTATAGAGTCTGTACAAATAGCAACATTTTTGTTCGGAAGGTTAATACGCTTAACAGCATGTAAGATACTATACAATTCTCCAGTATGTACGCCTCACAAAATAGGAATAAAAGAAGCACAAATATGATTATTTTAGAGGTGACTGAAATGACCTCCAAATCACTTTTAGAAGCATTGGTATATAATACTTGATCAAGGTGATTAATGAGTTTAATTTCTAAAAATGCTTTTAGCATAAGTTCTTTAGGTGTTTCTTATTTACTAAATTTTGTTAAATGTGTGGAGTTTGAGGTGGTTGCATACTCTAAGGAGGATTTCAGATCTCTCTTGAAAGCGAACATATAAGCAATGCTGCCATAATATAATTCAGAGCAAATAAGAGCTTTATTTACTTTAAATATCAACTGGATATCAGCAAAAATGAGAGTGTAATAAGAATTTTGAATCTTTTATGGGAACGTAGGGATTCTAGGGAGAGACGTATAATTTAGAGATTGTAAGTTTATTGAGACACCAGCAAGTTATATCTATAGCTTCTAGTTTAAAATAAAGTGGAAGGTATGATGGGAAAATGTCGGATGAAATAGAGATAGGAATGCTTCCATTGGCTCTTATGCAATTGGTCCTTCTCGAAATGTTTTAAATTTTTTTTAGACTACTTTTCAAGAAAGTTGGGGGGTTTAGAGGATAGCCCAGGGGAGGGAGTAGTAAACTTGTTTGTATCTTTTTGGGGTTCCAAAATTGACATTATCAGCAAGTTTTAGCTTGTTTTTATGATTTTTAGAGGTTCGGTGGTATTTTTGTCTCTGACAACTCAAGTATGTATGGTATACATACATACCTACCTACATAATCGTTCTTACATACATACGTACATACGTATTGTTTTTAATTCTAATTCTAATTCTAATTTCAAGGTTTTATTAAATTATTTAAAAATACTGTACATAAAATTTTAATTCTCAAGTCTAAAAAGAAGCATTTCTGTTAGGACTTTCAAGAAAAATATGGAAAGACTTCTATCGAGACGACTTTTTGAGGAAGTGAGATGAAGGCAACTAAAAATTTATTTCTTTGTTATTTTAACGTTTAAATTATTGTTAAAATAATGGTGCTGTAAAATTAAACCAATACTTTTATAAAACAATAATTTTATTTCATCTAATATTTGATTGGGGAAAGATACCATTTGAAACCTAATACAATTCCTTTTTTTATTTTGACTGGGCTATAAATATTTCACGGTGTGGCAACACGGTAACCAAAACGTAAACAAATATTTTATTTGTCGTCTACAATAAACTCAATTTCTGAGAGTTGTAACGGGAAATAAATTATTGAAAATATCTAGTGAATAATATAAGACATTCAGTGAATAATATAAGACATTAAGTGAAGGAGAGTGCTAAGAAAAAACTTTAAAATCGGTGAAATAACATCCGAAAACACCAAGGCCCTATAAAAAGTAAGATTGCTGTAATTGATAAGCCTAATTAACATCAAGGCATAGAAACGAAACTCTGACCTTTGAAATTGCGACGTTGCCGTTGTGAGTAGACTTTCGGGGTAGACACAGAAAAATAATAACGGTTAATAAACATAAAATAAATAGGGTAAACGCTGTCTTCTCTGAACTGTTGAGGTGGAAGACAGTGTTTGGCGCCGGAAAATGGAAAAATATATAAAAAATTTAGACAGTGATGATACACTTTCAGAAGGAGGGGCAAAAAGGAAGGACAGATATAAAGACAGCGAGGAAGAAGATAACATTTTCAGAAAGAGCAAGAAGTTCTCGAGAACGCCAACAAAAACTCCAGAAAAAAAAAATGAGGCAACAAAAATTGATCAATTACTAATAATGATGAGCCACCTTACCGATGATATTAAGGAAATAAAAAGAAATCAAAAAGAATGCAAGGAAACGATAGAAAAGCTAATAATGGAAAACAGAGAGCTGAGAAAAGAAAATTTGGAACTAAAACAAGAAAATATAGAGATCAAGGAGGAACTCAGAGAAATAACAAAAAACATGGAAGTTATGGAAAAACACCGACGAATAAATAACATAGTTATGAACGGTCTAAGGATAGACACATATGAGCAAGCAGAGTTAAAAGGAACAATCAATAATTTCATCAAACAACATATAGGGGTAGAGGTTAAAATAAGGAATGCTCACAAGTTAGGCGAAAAAACATGCCTAATTGAATTAGAAAACCAAGAAGAAAAAAGAAAAATAATGGAAAAAAAGCATAAGTTAAAAGAATTTAAAGAGTACAAAATATATATCAACGAAGATGCAACCATAAAAGAACGAGAAATACAGAAAACAATTAGAAACATTGCTCAAGAAGAAAGAAATAAAGGAAATGAAGTAAAAATTGGAGTAAAAAAAATATGGGTGAATAACAGCGAATGGAGGTGGAATGACAAAGAAGGCGCAATGTGTAAAAAAACATCAAAAAACTAGCAACTAAATGTACTACTGGAATAACGTTGACGAAACAAGCACAGAACAAGGTTAAGGAAAATACAAAAAAAGAAAAAAAGAGTACAGAAATGAAAACTGAACCAAAGTACAAGAAAACATTGCGAAAAGAGCACCTACTTTTAGGAACATGGAATGTAAGAGGCACATATGGAGAAGGCAAACTTAAACATTTAGCGAGAGAAATCGAAAAGTTCCATTTTGACATAGTAGCTTTACAGGAGACGAAACAGCTGGGAAATGATATATTTGAAATAGAGGATACAATGTTTTTCAACAGCGGTGGAAAGAATCGAACATTAGGCACAGGTTTTATGATAAGAAAATAGCTAAAAGAAGCAATAGTAGAGTTTAAACCAGTATCAGACCGCATATGTAGTATCAGGTTCAAGGGAAAATACCAAAAAATCACCCTTATAAATATTCACGCACCTTCAGAAGAAAAAGATAATGACGTTAAAGAATGTTTCTACAATGAATTAAACGGAACAATCGAAAATATACCCAGATATGATATGAAAATTATTCTAGGCGATGCAAATGCCAAAATAGGGAAGGAAGAAGTATTTAGACCGACAATAGGAAAATATAGTAAACACAATGAAACTAATGAGAACGGACAATTCCTGATAGATTTCGCAAGAGAAAAAAATATGATCATAATGAGCACATATTTCGAAAGAAAAGAAATACACAAGGAAACATGGATATCGCCAGATAGAAAGACTAAAAACCAAATAGACCACGTGCTCATCGAAAAAGAGGAACAGCAATGTATAAAGAAGATAAGAACATACAGAGGACCAGACGCTGACTCAGATCACTACAGGGTGGGTATCAAAATTAAGCAACTGATACCAGAAAACAAAAACAAAATAAATAAAAAGAAATGTATACATAACCCAATTAGATTAGCAACAAAAAAAGAGCAAGAAATATACGAGGAAACAATGGAAAGAGAACTAAAAAAGATACAAATAGAAGAGCAAACTGAGAACAAATGGGAAAACATAAAGCAAATAATGAACAAAGCAGCAAAAGAATGTGATAAACAAGAGAATAAAAAGATGAAAGACTGGTTCGACATAGAGTGCCAAAAAGAAATAGAACTAAGAAAATCATTAAGGATGGAAATGATCACGAAAGAAACAATAGAGACAAAGAATAGATATAGGGAGCAAAGACAAAAAGTAAAGAGGGTGCTGAGAGAAAAGAAGAGAAAACACATAGAAACTAAGCTAAAAGAAATAGAAGAGAATTACAGAAATAAAAAAATAAAAAACCTGTATCAAGGTGCTAGAAATGAAAAAAAGGTTTCCAACAAAAACCCATATTCGTTAAAAACAAAGCAGGAAATAATATAAGCGGGGAAGCAGAAATAGTCGAAAGATGGAAAGAGTATTTTGATGAATTACTAAATGGCAATAATAAGTCAAACCAAAGAGAATATATGCAAGCAGAAGCAAGAATTGAACACATAGACGACATAGAAGATAATTCACCCAGCAAAAAACAAATCGAGGAAATCATAAAAAATCTGAAAAACAACAAATCCCCTGGAAGTGATAACATAACAGCAGAGATGATGAAATATGGTGGAAAACTGCTAAATAATTGGATATACAAGATCATAAAAGAGATATGGATAAAAGAACGAATACCAGAAGATTGGAAGGAAGCCATTATTTGTCCATTACACAAAAAAGGAGACAAAACAGAATGCAGTAATTACAGAGGAGTAGCGTTACTAAATACCATATATAAAATCCTATCAAAATCGATAAAAGATAAGCTGGAAAAAGAAGCTGAAAATATAATAGGCGAATACCAGTGTGGATTTAGACGAGGGAGAAGCACAACGGACCAAGTATTCATAATAAGAGAGTTACAAGCAGAAAGCTATGAACACAACTTACCAACGATAGCGCTATTCATCGACTTCCAGCAAGCATACGACAGAATAAAAAGGAAGGAATTAAAAGAGACCCTTGAGGAACTGGGAGTTAGCAGAAAGTTGCGTAACATGATACATCTTACTTTAGAGAATACAGAAAACAGAGTCAAAGTTAACAATCATGCATCGGACAAATTTATAGTAAAAGAAGGATTAAGGAAGGGCGATCCTTTGTCATCATTACTCTTCAATTTATGCCTAGAAAAAATAATGCGAGAAGCGAGAATTAATAGAGAAGGACTCCTATATCATAAAAGACACCAAGTTTTGGCATTTGCGGATGATATAGTGTTGCTGGCAAGAGGAAAAAAAGAGCTACAGGAGATAGTACAGAGAATAGTAAAAGCAGCAAAGAAAATGGGACTTTACATAAATGAAACTAAAACAAAATGTATGCAGTGGACAGATGATCAGTTTAGGGATGGACAAAAGTTTAAAGTAGAAGTAGAAGAAAGATTATCATACGAATTCGAAATAGTGGAAAGATTTACATACCTAGGTACAATAATATCACGTAAACCTAACATTAAAGAAGAAATACAAGCTAGAATAATGGCAGCCAATAGAAGTGTACATGCTCTTAGTGGAATGTTGAAAAGCAAGTTTTTATCAAGAAAGGCAAAAATACAGTTATACAAAACAACTATACAACCAATAGCAACATACTGCAGTGAGACGTGGACAATGACAAAAAATGAACAAAATCTACTGGAGATATGGGAAAGGAAAATCTTGAGGAAGATATATGGAGGAATAATAAGGGACGGTTTATGGATAAGAAGATCAAATGATGAATTAAAGAAATTATATAATCAACCTAACATAATAGGAGTCATAAAGGCACAGAGACTAAGATGGCGAGGTCACCTAGAAAGGATGCCAAACACGAGGACTCCAAAAAGGGTACTAAACTACATTATAACTTCAAAAAAGAGAAAAAGGAAGGCCAAAAAATAGATGGAATCAGGAGGTAGAAAAAGATATGGAAGAAATTGGACTAGACGGCCAGAAAAGAAAAATGAATAACAAGAAGGAATGGAGAAAAGTCACATATCGAGCCAGAGAAGATCTCAGTACATAAAGGAAAGCGAAAATGAAGAAAGAACAAAATTCTTTAAGCCATGGGCCTCTAAGGCCTTTAGTGCTATTGTATATATATAAATATTTCACACGTACTGAAAATCAAATATGATGTAATACAAAGCAAGTAATATTACGTACTAAAATAAAAAAAACCAATAGATAAAACATAATAAAAATAGAAATAAATTTAGAAAAACTTAGAATATAGACACAGATAAATTAAAATCTAATACAGAATAATAAACAAGCAAATTAAAACCCGCAAAAGCATTAAATCTAGATATACTTAGCTTAAATGGAATTAATAAAATCATAACAAAAGAACTATTAAATGCAAGCTCAAAAGTGGCAACGGATAACAGAAAACGAAAATCCAAAATAAGTGTAGAATCACAAAACATGCTGAAATAAAGAAAAGATCTTCTATGATCTTCGTCATAGAGAAAAACCGAAGTCTCAAATGCACCAAACCGAAACTAGGAAAGAAAAACATAATACCCATTAAAAATGAAAAAGAACAAGGACTAGAAAAAAGTAAATTTAATGTAGAAAATTGAAAAGCTATATGCTCAATTGAAACGCTATATGCCCATCTGTATCGTTCCAGAAACGACCCTCATAACTCCTTAAAGCAAAACTTGAAAAGGCAGATAACAAATGTCAACTCAAAAAAGTGATGCCCGAAATAAGCCACGAAGGAAAAAAGAAAGAGCAGCAAAAGAAATAAAAAGGAATAAAGCTCCTGGAAGCGATGAAATCCTAGCAGAAATGCTGAAGAAAGGCGGAGAAGAAGCTATCACATATCTAAAAATACTATTTAATAAATGTCAATTCGAATGCAACATTCCCGAACAATGGAATACTGCTAAAACAATAATAATACACAAAGACGGAGATACCACAAACCTAAAAAATTATCGACCAATTTCAATTCTTTCACAACTTTACAAATATTATTACAAACAGGTTACAATTGGTATATTTATTACTAAGATATACTGTTTCTAGGATATTTGTGGATATCGTGACCAAGACACGAGAGTGGTCGGATGAAAGATCGAAACAAGACTATGATGTCTGGGATTCGAGTGGTATTCCTTTGAGCACACAGAAATCGACCAAGTTTAATTTAAATAAAAACTGGTTTAAAATATGTAGTACTATAATTTTTCATCTGAAAAAGTAAGCTTATAGTTAGTAATTACAGTATTTTTTACCCAGCAAAACCGGTCTCAGGCACCAAAGCGACCAGTGTATCCCAAATTTATCACGCGATAAATGTTGGATTAAATTCTATTAAATAAATATTTTATTTTAAACCACTAATTTTTAACAGGGCATACTATGGACTCCAAAAGCATTTCCACTCAAGAAACATTCAAAGAACTAAAATTATTATATACAAAACATTGCTGAGGTCGGTCCTCACATATGGTGCAGAAACATGGACTCTAACGCAGAAACATGAAAGACTTTTGGGAATATTTGAGCGTAAAATACTCCGCAAAATATTTGGAGCTGTAAACGACCAAAGGCAGTGGCGCAGAAGAAATAATTTTGAATTGTATCAGCTCTTTGATTAGCCAGATGTCATGACGTTCATTAAAACACAGCGACTTAGATGGGCTGGACATATAATACGAATGCCAGAAAATACGATTGCTAAAAAGCTAACCACAGGAACACCTGTAGGAAAAAGAAGCAAAGGCCGACCGCGAATTAGGTGGTTAGATGGAGTTGAAACCGACTTACGAATATTAAAAATCAGAAGATGGCAACATGTTGCCAAAAACCGAACAGAATGGCGACGAATCTTAGAGCAGGCCAAGATCCACAGAGAATTATCGAGCCAAAGATAATGATGAATTTTTAACATATTGTGGTAAAAAGTTACCCAATACCAACTTCTCTTTTGAATACGTTCCCAACCCATAAAATGAATATTTTAAAGAAAAAACAAAGTTTTAGCAAAATTCTTAAATTTATATGACAATATATTTAACTGGTTTCGAGAATTGGGCTACTTATATCAAACAAACTCTCAAGTAGCAAAAAGTTCGTTCTGTATTTTGAATAAATACTAAAGAAATTCGTTTCTGTCGTAAAAAACTCCAAAGACTAATTCTGTTTCAATGGCTTGAGAAAAAAATTAGCATATTAAAAAATACAAACAATAAAATCAAAACAAATATTTCCAAGAGATTTCACAAATACTCTTTTACAACAAGGGAAAAAGTTTTCCAATGAAAAGCTTATATAATATTCGTTTGGGACAAGTAAAAAGCGTTCGAAAATGATAAATCTCTTATTTTTTGATAAGAAGAAAGTAAATGATATATGAAAAAAGAATTAGGAATGTAATGAGAAGATTCTTTAACAAAAAAGTTAAAAAAAATCAAATTGTATAATCAATTATATATTGACATTGAAATCCCAACATTCATTATAAATTATTAAATTTTAAAAATATTTTGTAGAATTATACAGGGTAGCAAAATAACCAAACGATTAAAATTTCAATAGAATTGAAACAGCTTACAGAGATAAATCAATTAACAATGTGTTGATACACCTGGGTGGGTAACGTACTCATGGATGCGCCTGGGCTTCTTGTGGTTTAGTGGTTAATATCTTCGTAGGATACCTCGTTCTATGCCTTAAATATCTTTTCCTGAAGTGCTCCCAAAGTTAAAGAGGATGCTCTAAATAAAGAAGTCTCCAACCCAAAATGCCAACACGTGTTCGATAGGGGATAAATCTGGGAATCTCGATGGCCACGGCAAAAGATTGACTTTAGCTTATTTAAAAAAGCTCAAAAAGTGACTCTCACAAAGTATAGCCTTGCATTATTCTACTGATAAATTGGATGTTAAAGCATCTAAGGATAGGGTATGAGAAAATGTTGCAAAATTTGTTCTAAGCATTTGAGATGTGGCTATATCGGAGAATACTTAAGATCCCATGGACTGATCGAGTCACAAATGAGGAGGTCCTTTGGGACCTCTTCAAAAAATATTTGGAAAGCGAGGTCCAGGAAGAAGAAGAACATCTTGGTTAAAGAACCTCAGAATCTGGTTTAAGCTTTTCCGCGCTGCTGCAGATAAGATAAAGATTGCCATGATGATCGCCAACATTCGTAACGGTTAGGCCACAGCCACCTTTACTTCCAAGCCATGAAGTAGAAATTTGGCAACAACGCGTGGTAGCCCGACCGTGGTTTGTTTTGTTTAACATTTCATATAGGAAGGCTTGTAAAGTTTGTTGAATTTAGAGTTTTTTAAACTTTATTCGAATGTTTTATTTATAAATTCGTCGGTCCAATGCCAAAGTCACGAATGAGCATATTTGATGTTTTGAGAAAAAGCCGTTTTAAACATTGGGGACATTGTTAAAAATAGAAATTTCAATTTATGAAACTAACGACTATTGAAAAATTACTTTTATACAGCATTAAATAATGACGGCTGAAAATTTTTTACATTTTTATTGATTTTCCAAAAAATAATGCATATTCGTGGTTTTGTCATTTCAAAATTTAAGACATATTGTGTTTCGTTAAAACAAATAAAATCATAATATTGATAAAATGAACTAGTTTTATTGAGGATATAAGTCAATATTATAAAAGTTTAGTTTTCGTTATCATCGGACTGAACAAAATAAAAAACAAACGTCAAAGTTTTTAAGAAAAACAATAATTCGTTCTCTATAGAAGAAAATTAAAATAAATCATCGTCGTATACTCTTTTTAAAAACTTAATAAAATAATAACGTTTAATCTTCGTCAGTATCGGATTCTTCACCAATATCGGGTTCCGGTAGATTGTCCCTCACCGTTTGATTTTTTTTAAGGAGCCGTAAAAATCATGGTAACCTCTTGGTATTGTCAAATCCTTGCACATTTTATCTAAGTCCTTTAATTTTGCCTCGCTGATGGGTAAGTCACTTTGATAGGCCTTTTGTAACTCTGCTTGTTTCGGGCGGCCTCGTGTTTTTTTGTAGTCCACTTCAATAAAATCATCGGTAAAGTTTACTTTATAAAGAACTTTTATGACATTATTTTCTTTAATATATTGAAGACAGCAAAGCTTTCTCCAAGGAATTTCACTTAATTTGAAGGAACTATTATTTAAAAACCCTTTAAAATCCAAAAAGGCATCACACGTCAAATACTTTACAACAAAGGGAGATGGTGTGATACGTGCATCTCTTATAAGTTGCGCCCAACCCTCGGGGGTATAAACGGGTACATATTTTGCTTTCTTCTCTATTTTTGAATGAATGGAATCACATTCCATTTCAGTGTGTCCCGTTTCAAAAAACTTATGATCAATCACTTTTAATGATGGATGTTTCGCAAGAAGTTGGATACACATTGTTGCAAATATTGCGTTTTTTTGCTGGCCTCCACAGCCGTCAGACATCATACGTACAGCTTCGATTTGAGAATGGCTCATAACGAAATCTAATACACAAGATGAAATTTCATTAGACCCTCGTTTTCCCTTGGTTTCGTCCCAAAGGTAGCACATAACATCTTGATTGCCTAAATTGTAAATGGTAAAATTAAACACGGCTAATTTTCTTAAATAAAATATTTGACCAGCGTAACCTTTGGGCGTTGTTAATACTGCTTGTAAGTCGAAGTTGAAAGCCAAAACTTTAAGATTCGCTTTTGCAATTAACTTGTCCTCATCGCGAGCTTCTCTAGCTTCATTTTTCTTTTTAGATGTTGTAGATACGCTTCTTCTTCAATTATTTTCTGTTCTTCAGACATATTTTTGAAAGTCAAGCATTTCCTGCACTGGTCTTTTTTGGGCTTAAAGAAGCCTAAGTTATATTCGCAGAATATCTGGCGATATTTTTCAAATGATACTGTTTTGTCTTTCTTAGTGCTGCACAACTCCTTATACATCCTGTACATTATTGATATATTAAGGGATGAGTCAAGGTATTTCTTTGTACTCGATTTACGACAATAATGCGATTCTACCGCTGGAAAGGATAGAATGTGGTTTCGTATAAATTCTTCGACATCCTGGGGTAACTTGTTTGATGGTTGGTGTTTCCCGCGCTTATCTTTTTCTAAAACTCCATTGGATGAGCGCTTGTTTATTGCACTTCGCATAAAGGCGTCTGTCACATTTAATGTGGCCATGAAAAATTCCCTACATACGGTAAGTTTAATACCATCAACTGTAAGACTATAAACGTAGGTGTAATTTTTTCTTGAATTTTCGATACCTCTCGTCGTGCGTTTCTTGTCTTTTTGTTCGATGTGATTAGACACAAATTGACGTTGATCGTTATTGCTGGTAAAATTATTAAAATCATTATAAATTTTAATTCGGTTTTGCTCGGAAATTAAAGTTGCACATTTATGTTTTTGCTTATTCAGACAAGGTGCTGGCAAAAGAGGCCGTGAAGGTACCTTGATTCCCCTATAGCCAACGTAAGACTCTCCTTTAAGCCTTTTCACTTTCTTAACATTTTTCTTCCACAACTTCTCGTTTCTTTTTCTCTTCATAGATTCTTTTTTCGCCAGATTTTTAGGTGTTATGTCTGTTTCTATTTGGAAAGCAACACTTTCCAGATCACTTTCCAATGAACTGTGTATGTCTGACGCAGGTGAAGGTTCATAGACATCTGAAGATGAATCAGACACTATCAAATATTCTTGTAGTGTTTGTGGCGAAGCTGGGAGTAGATTGTTCGGATAGTTAACCAGAAGAGGTGTTGACATGTGCTGGTCAGATATATCGCCTGAAATAAAAATGAACTTTTGAATGCGTGTTTCTTCAAATTGACTGAAAATAGTCTGAAGCAATGACTGAAAAAACTTGTATAGGCGTAACAAGATTTTAATGTTTTCTTACCTGTGTATGTTTGTACATTTTGCATTACATGGTACTGAGGTACATCTTGATGCTCGATGGTAGTTCTTAAATGAACTTCGTTAAATAGATCATCTGAAAACAGAAAAAAGAAAAATCATAACACAGGTATTTATATAAAAAGTGTGTCTTCAAATAGCTACGTCAAATATTTCATTAAAATATATTTATTATTTTTAACAAAGTTATGGAAACTAAAAATTTTAAGCCAAACAAAAGCCAGCGAAAGTATAGCTTTTAAGTTTTTTTTTTATTTTTTGTCACGACAATGATTGAAAAAAATTTGTATAGGAGTACTAGGATTTTATTTTTTTTTCTTACCTGTGTATGTATTTATATTTTTTATTGCATTGCACTGTTGTACATCTGGATGCTCGATGGTGGTTCTTAAAAGAACTTCGTTAAATAGATCATCTGAAAACAGAAAAAGAAAAAAGCATAAACTAGGGATTTATAGAAAAAGTGTGTATTTAAATAGCTATGTCCAATATTTAATTAAAATATATTTATTATGAACAAAGGTATGACAACTTAAAATTTTAAAACCACTACTCTACGAGCCACAGAAGAAGTTTGTATAAGTTGCATAGGTCCGGTCTTTTCATCTGCGGATAACTAGTTATCGGGGAGTTTATCTAACAGATTACAGACATGCCGATCTGTCAGATAAACTTCCCAATATCTAGTTATCCGGAGGTGAAAAGACCGGGCCTTATAAGAGTTACTATTACATATTTACTTACCTTGATCTTTTAATTCTCGGCACTTTTTCATTATTCTCGCTATGCTTGAAGTCATTTTTCAACAATATCACTAAATTCACGAATATCTTGAAACCTAATTATTCACACTGCCAATACAACGAATGTAGCATACTCGTTAATTTGGATCTTAAATAGTAAAATAACTTGCAACGTCAAAAGCACGAACGTGATATATTCGTCTGTTCGGCATGGCAGTAAATCTCCAACTGACGCTTTCGTGGAATGAGTTCCAGTTGAGGGGGGCAGAGGGGATAGGTCAACACTTTTGTGCTTCTGTCACCGTATACTATAAATATAATTACAGACGCTGATAACATAAAGCGGAAATGGGCAATTTGGCACATTCGCGGTTTTGGAATTGGACCGACGAATTGTGTTTAAATCAATTAGAAAATATTAATATAAGTGAAATTTCATTAAGTTTAGAACTTTTAGAAGATTCTTAACGACAGTTTAAAAGGCAAGTATAAATATAACCTACAAAACAAACTGAAAATAATAATAGTTTTGCTTCGTGTTACAAAATATGTAAACTAAAAACAACAATAATAATACTTTTTTTTTTGTTACAGATGCCCTGGCATTGTTGTGTACCTGGTAGCAAAACCAATTATGCCAATACTTTAAAAACGAAACAGGCAGAAAGTAAGTTTTCGTTTCCCAAAGATCCCCAAAGAAGGTATACTGGGTTATGCTCTATTCATAGAGAAGGCTATACAATTACCAAATCTTCCGTAGTATGTGCCAAACATTTTCATGAAGATGATATTCAGCGGCTAAACAATGAGAAGATAAAGATGGAAATGTACACATTGAAAAGTTAATATTTCCCAAATTAAAAGACAATGCAGTTCCTAATATATCTTCAGAAGTACCATCATGTGTAACTGTTCATCATACTAAAGAAAGACAGAAGAAACTTTTTGCATAAGAACAGGGAACAAGAGATAACAGAATTCTTAGACAATGATTTAATAGATTCATTTGAATCATTTTTAAGAGACTTAGACAATAATATCCCATTGAAAAACTGGACAAGTAAAATTCCAAGTGACTGTGTATATTTCTATGTATTAAACATTAATCAGTTGGAACACGAGTGTGATAATATTTGTGTAATAAGTAGTGTAATACTTAGCAGTAATTTTAGTGTAATCGTCAATGTAGGTAAGAATAGATTAAGTAGTAATTATTTGAAATGGATTTTATTATATAGTAAATTAACAAGATGGTCACAATTAGAGAACTTACTTTCTTGATATAGATCTGCTTTTTAGATAAGTGATAACAAATTTGAGTAGTACATTTAAAAATCTTTTGAGAATATAGGCTATTTTAAATCGATATACAAGTTATAAATGGTATGTTACATTCAACACATTTTTCATGTATATCTCTTTTAACTTGGCCTGTAATGTATACTGTAATGTAAGTAATGTATACCTAAGTATGAAAATTCAACAAAAGTTATAAGTAAATAGTAAAATATTTAATTTTCAATTAGATTAATTTAGAACCATATTTAAGTATATTGTGTCTGATTTCTTAGGATGAATTTTTTAATCATAATAGTTACACTAAGTTTTTACTTAACAAATTTTATATCTTTTGTATTTGTAATAATCTTTTTAAATGTCGTGTTAATGTATTGTGTTATTTATATGCTTAAGTACTTAATATTTAAAATTTCTAGAGATTCTTGACTGCATTTGATTGTAAGATTAACTGTTTGACACTGTATTTTAAGTGCAATAAAAATTTTACTCTAATGATTATTTTATTGATAATATAACCTTAATAATAATAAAACTTTATATATATTTATTAGGTATATATAAGGTTTTATTAATTTAATTTACCTAAAAATATTTCTGTAATGAATTGAAGTTTTCAAAATATCAGTTTCCTAAAATTCAAATTAGTTTAATTTTCTGGTAGACCTTACAGCTGATTATCGGACTACCGATGTCATAGAATGCGGTGTTGCCTTTTTTACTTCATGGCTTGGAAGTAAATGTGGCTGTGGTTAGGCACATCAAGAAGAAGACTTAATTTTCCCTAAAATGCTTTACTATACTTTATATTGAGATGACAAACTATATATGACTGTGCTACTGACGACCCGTTCAAATAAGTGATTCCATGACCTCCTTAAATTACGATTTTTTTTTCAATGGCTCTATATTGCCAAAACATTAATAAATCCAAGTACACCAAGATATTAATTAATAAATCCTAGTACACCATGAAGAAATAGCTCATATAAGTATCAAGATACCATGAAAAGATCGTCACTTCTTAAACGTGGATAAAATTATAAAAACATTGGGTTTCCATTAACTATTTAATTCTTCTTGATAGTGCATGATTAGCATAATATGCCTCATCAACGACGTTTAAGTTAAAGCTCCTAGCCTAATGGTTATCGACCATCACACCACTCCTAGTGCATGTTTTATTTTTAGTGTTTCCCTCTTCGTCTAAATTAATTAGGTTTCTGAAAGTTCCATTCGAACTACTATAGAACCCGTTGCGAATAAACTTTAGAGGTTATTCCGATCAAGGCAGATGATAAAGTTGTTTATATTATTCATACGTGACCGTTCTTGGAGTCTCAGAACAAACAAAACTACCTAGCAATGTTCATTCTGAATAAATTTCGACTTTAGCGTTAAAGGAAGTCCAGACCGATATGAAACGATAGAGATCGATATCGTGAGAAAAGTGTATATTACTTTATTGAATATATTTGCATAAAACGTTTTGTTGTGTGATATAGTAGGTCCGGTGGTTCTTTGCACTGACGTTATTATTCAATTTAAACGAAATAAATTAAAACTTTCAAGTCAAACGTTTTTCGTCGATGGGAATTTCTTAAAGGGACTAAGTGATATTTTTAAGTTTTGAGAAAAACAGAAAAATTTTGTTTTTTTATGTTTATGTTTTATTGTTATTCATGTTTATTTTTTAACCTCTTGATATTTTAATACAATCTAGAATTTTGTATTTTCTTTATTGGACAAATTTAAAAAAAAATAACTTAAATTCTTTCAGAAATCTACATTTTATAAAGCAAATTTAATTTTTTAGGTTTTTATATTTGTAACAATGAAACACTGAAAACTTTGTTTTCAAACTTCCACAAAATTTATTTTAACTTATCACTACAGCTATTTCGGCTGATAGCCTTTCTCAAGTGATCTATTTTTGGCATGCGTTCACATTTTATAGTCTCTAATGGAATAGGTTGAGGAGGGGAGAACTGTTTGTTTCAAGTTGGTCATTCAGAATTATATCTGTGTTTTTTAATTTGTTGATTTCCATAAATTCTAACAAGGATAGCTTAAGGCCTTTATTTTGAATGTGAAGAATTTTAAATTCGTCATTAAAAGAATGATTGTGATCTAGAAGATGTGCGTATGTAGAATCTGTTTTTCTATTATTAAAAGCCCTGTTATGTTCTGCTATTCGTTTATTTAAGTTTCTACCAGTTTGACCGATGTAAGTTTTTGGCCAGTCGCCACATTTAAGTTTGTTAAGGGTTTTTTATCTTGGCTCTTGTTGTTATTGATATATTTGCCTAGGTTGTTATTTCTTCGAAAAGCTGGTGTTATTCCTTTCTTTTTTATATGTTTGTCTATTTTAGTTGATATTTTGCCTGTATATGTAATCGAGCAGAAGGTACTGGGTTTTTTATATGGTGGTGGAAATACTAATTTAAATGTTTTCTTGTGTAGTTTTTGATTTAACATTTTATTAATTGTTTGTTCGTTGTATTATTGTTATTTGCTTGATGATATTTAATTCTATCTCAAAGTTGTATTTGGACATCGAAATTTCGGTTAATCTATGTAACATACTATGACAGGTTGCCAGTTTATGTTGTGTACTATTAGATGATGAATAGTGTATAGTTGGGTAGGTTTATGAAATATGGAGAAGTCATGTTCGTTTTCAAGTCTGGTAATCAAAAACCACACAAGAAAGCCCTAAAATTAGTATTACCACCACCAGAGAAAAACCCAGTACCTTCTGCTCGATTACATATACAGGCAAAATATCAACTAAAGTAGCCAAACACATAAAAAATTAAGGAATAACTAGCTTTTCGAACAAATAACAACAGTGTTGATATTTTTGCCGTTTAATATTTTTGCCACGTTTATCTCTAGAAGTCAGATTACTTTTAATCAATGATTTTATTCGCTTTATTTTTTTTTTCAGATACAGAATACAAATTTAAAAAAGCCTTACAACACACATTTACTTTCAGACCTCCAACGCGAATAAAATGATCAAAAGATACTTCCCTTAATTTATTGTTTTTATTTTTCTGGCTTCATCGTTTTGCTACATTTTTCTAATGTATCAGGCCTTGAAGATATATCTCCTGTTCATCATTGTTTTGCATTTTGTAGAAATTCTCAAATACTGTTGGCTTTTGTTCATCATTTAGCTTAGTAAAACACTGCATTTTACATCTAAAAATTAACGCATGTATATACCTAGGCTATCCAACATATAACTTATTACCTCACCATCTTTGTCTAAGATTATAAGGAACTAAGTTAGTTTACTTAGATCCTTTCTGCGCTAAACCATTATTTTCTCACACAGGAATGCAAGTAAGGAATAATCGAATTTAGTTCATTTCTGCACTAATCGGTAGGTTTTGGGTCAATAATTAATTTCGCATATTAAAAGAAAAATGACCGAAATAGCACTTAAGCTCTTTTAGAAATAATCGATTCAATTGCTAATTGACTAGTAATTGCTTTTAAAGTTTTTTTTTTAATATAACTTATTGGAAACACAGGTTTTCCTCAAACGACACTTTATATATATATATATATATATATATATATATATATATAACTTAGTGATATTGATATCAAAATATTGAGATTTACAGGAGTTGATGATATGGATGGGTTAAAAACCAAAAAAAAATTTCGATAGGTGTTTAGATCAATATCTTGAATATCTGTACAGAGTAATATTTACATAAAAATGATTTAACTGCTCTTATATTTTTTTTGTATATTCATTGTTTTTCCATTGCTATCCAGACCATTGAAAGTGGTACAATATCTTATGCCTTTGATAGATCTATAAAGACTACATACATTGAAAGGTTGTGAGCTAATCTTTTCTTAATAACATGCTTTAGAAAAAATGTGCTGTCACTACAGGATCTGCCATTTAGTTTTTCTACATCTGTTATCTCTTTTTACTTTCTAACAATTTTATTAGTTTTCCATAAAGTCTTGGGAGTAAATTTACGAAATTTAATCCCCTTAACATGTAATTTGTTCGATATTTCTTGTGGTCCGCACGCGTTTCGATTTAGTTTTTAGATTTTTTATTGCATCTTCGAGTTCTTGTACTTTTATTTCATGGTCTTCATGGTGTTTCACTTCATAGGTTTTTGTAACGGTGTTTCTCAATTGCGGCCTTGTTTCAGCCAGAAGTTGTAATTAATATTTGATTCAAGATCTTGGTTCTAATAAATCTGTTCAACTCAATTCTGTTCCATTTATTTTTATGTTTTTTTACCATGCTTTTTTGATCTTGTTGACCTTATATATTTGTTAAGTTCTTCGCATTTACTGTTCCCAAAAAACTGTTTTACTTTAGTTACTAGATTTTGTACTTCTGTTTGATCTAGCGTGTATTTGTCTATCATCTGGGTCATTTGTTGCAGCCACTTTTGATATGCTTGTTCTTTGTTGTGTACTGCATTAGGGATGTCATTTGTCCACCACAATGGAGTATTCCTTTTGTTTCTTTGGATCGTGCCGATTGCTTCATTGCTTTTATTTATTATCTGTTGGTAGGTATTTTGAGTTGGGGAGCTGCAGTCTTGCAGTGCATCAATATTGTATTTGGGTGGATTCATTCGAGTGGTTTAAATTGGGCTGGCTAGTTGTCATGTAATGTCGCGGTCAATACTGTATATAACATTTTTATATTTATATTTACATCTTCTACTTATATGTGTGTTTCTTGTTTTGTAATAAACTAACCTATAATTGACTTGGTGTTTCTCTTTACCTAGACCCAGGTATACTTATGAATGTTTTTATGTTGGTAAAATCCGTGTTGTTCGCAGAATTCGATTAACTGTTCCCCATTTTTATTTATTTTAGCATTCCCGGAAACTAATTTTATGAGTTTGTCATTGGTTTTTTTCTCTGCCATCATCATCAGTAGTGTTACAGCTCTAATTCAGCCTCGATATTCCCTAGTCTATTTCGCCAGTCGTTTCTGTTCTTCACCAACAGTTGTCAGTTTGCGCCGATCTTTCTCACGTCCTTGTTTACACCATTTTGACTCCTATTTCCTACTGGTGCCGCTAATAGCATTTGTCTGGGTGGCAATTTTCATTTTATCTTGACACTATTATTCAATAGGTGTCTTTCATATAGGCATATTACATCTCTACCATTACCTTTTTTTATGCTCCTTATACAATTCTAAATTATATCGCCTTCTCCAAATACCATTCTCACATTGCGCTTATTATTCTGAGTAGTACCTTTCTTTCAAACACGAACAGACAATTTGGGCCTAATTTGAAGATCGTTCATATTTCTGACTCACATGTTAGCACTGGTACCTAGTACTGGTAATATGGTATAGAACTTTCTAGTTTCTTCTTTTTCGTTTAGTAGTTGAAGCTCTTGCATAATCTGGTTTTTCAAGATCCACTTTTTTCTTTGATGCACGCGTTTTCCCTTTTTCCTGAATTAGTTGTATGGTTGCTCCTTATCCAGTAGTCTTTCTTATTATCTAAGTTTATAGACATAATTTTTTTCTTTAGATATAACTTCATATTTATCATCGAACCAACCATTTCGTAAAGTGAGATCTTCCGGTCCTAGGACGTCATCTGCCGAATATTGTTATTCGACATATTATATCCCATTGCTCGGTGACTGTTAAATTTTCATCTATTGTGTTTTTATTTTCAAGGTAATTTTGATATCTTTCTAGTGTAGAAGACTCTTTGAAGAGTTTGAAATTATATCGAGTGCTATAATTCTTACCTTTTTCTTTTTTTGCATTTGAAATTCTTGCACTTATTTTTGCGTCTACGAAGAAGTGATATCTCAATCTATATTAGCCGCCTGGTTTCTATTAGGATGTGATATTCTTGTGGGTGAATGATGTACTTCCAACGACCTGCTTTTGGAAGCTGCAAATCCTATTATTCTATTTTTTACCTACCCTTCTTCTTCTTCGCGTGCTATATAAGAATTATCCCACGTTGGCGATCACCACTGCGAAGGCTTCTTGATCTTCTGCAATATGGAATAATTGTCCTGCATTTGATATCTGAGTCCATTCGCGAATGTTTTTTAACCAAGAAACTTGTTTTCTTACTAACCCTACCCAAGCATTAAAATTTATCAACAGCACAATTTATTTGTGGGTATTTATATTTTCATTAAGTTCTGATAAGGTTTAGTAAAATATTTGTTTGCACTCTTTGATGGCGCCTATATTCTAATGCTATCACGATCGTGCCCTTTCCATGTAATAGATACTTTAATAATTTTCTCAATAATTTGTTCTTAACCTTTCAGGTTTCTTTTATGTCGTTTTTTTTATCAATATTGATATCAAACGAATATATTAATGGACATCCAACACCAGATGAATGGAAAACAGCATATATGACCCCAATATATAAAAAAGGTGACAGGAGAAATTGTAAAACTATAGAGGGATATCGGTCACAAGTTCAATGAGTCGACTATACGGTCGAATACTACGGGACCTGATAGCAAGACGAAGAGCAAGGAGGATTTAGAGCAGGTCGTTCATGTACAGATAACATATGTCTTCAACAAATTATAGAAAAGATAATTGTGACAAATAGAGAGTTACATATGACTTTTGTATGTGTCCTGAGAATATCAAACATACATCAAACATTGGTTAGTGCTCTCAAAGATCTATATTATGGTTCAAACTAACAAATGAAATTCGGAAACCTCTTAGCTAAAAAATTTGCAGTTACTAAGGGTCTCAGACAAGGAAGTTGTATCTCTCCGACTCTATTTAAGATTTATATCTCTGCAGTTCTGAAACAATGGAAAAGGAAAGTCAAAGGAATGGGAATATAATTGAAAGATCACGATTAAATATATTCTTTACAGTTTGCAGATGATCAGGTGGTGATCTCAAATGACAAAGACGACATGGAATACATGCTTAGAAAACTAATTGAAGAATACCAGAAATGGGGATTAAATATCAATTTAGAAAAGACAAAATACCTCTCAATTGGAGCTGAAGCGGAACAACTCAATATCGATGACAAATAAAAAAATAAATCCATGTGACGAATATAAATACCTGGGCGTCATATTCGACCGTAGTGGAAAAGACAAACGAGAAATAGAACATCTAATTGTACAAGCACGAAGAGCTATAGCATGTTTGAACGGAGTTCTATGGAGTAAAGAAATATCAAAGAAAAGAAAATGGAACATCTATGAGACAATGGTTAAAACTAGCCTACTTTATGGAGCTGAGACATGGAGAATAACAGAGAAATATAAGAAAAAGGTCGAAGCCACGGAAATAGATGCCATCAGAAGATCGATAACAATATCAAGAGCCGACAGAATACGGAATGAAGTGATAAAACAACAAATGGGTATAGAGGATACTATAGTTGAGGATATTGAGGGAAAACAGCTCATATGGTATGGGCATGTGAGCCGAATGGGGGACGAAAGATTGCCTAAAAAAACATGATGTGGTAACCCCCAGAGAAGAGGAAACGAGGAAGACCACCACAAAGCTGGTACCTGGGACTTAGGAAAGCGATTAGCGCTCGAAATCTGGACGAAGACCTAACTCAAGACAGAATACAGTGGCGTTTGGGAGTCGGACAACGTCGTAAGACGTTATAAAACCGAATATATATATATTGATATCACTGTTTGTGCTTTTTTGTGTTTCTCTTCTCTATTACAAATATATATAAATCCTCCTGTCTTCGCTACCTTGGCCTTTTTTCTTTGTTTCGGTAAGAATTGTGAAGTTGTGTATCTGGAGAGGAGAACCCACATGTTTGTCCCCAACAAAATATCACTTTACTTTGATGTGTCTAATTTTCTCTAGTCTTCGTAAGGTTTAGTATAAAGTAATATATTTGAATGAGTATATTGTAACATTTAGAATCTTTACAAAGCTATTTCATTATTCACGGAGTTATATCATTAAAATTATACGAAATCATAAAAATTTAGATTGTCTAGAATTTTTTATCCAACAATTTATCATGAAAGTTCTTATTATTATATATGTTAATGCTGGTAAATATTTTTTATACTCTGAATTATCAGATTCGTTAAGAAAATTAGTTACTTAGTGGTTACTTATTATACAACGCAATTATATACATTTTCTATTGCAATCAGGCGGAGAAAGGGAACTACTTAAAATTGCGTGTAATAAATAATTTTGCATGTGTGGTGTGAAATATATTAAATGCAATTAGTAAGTTAAGCTTTTAATCGCACATCTTAATATATGCAACTTTATAATTGTTACAATTCCCGGGAAGGAAACATTATTTCAAATTGCACATTCTAATATAGTATTTTTGCTAGTTCTTTGGACCGTATTTAAACTTGTCACGACAGCCGTGTCAACGCGGTGGTGTGTAAAACTAATTTTTATATTATTTATTTTAAATTAAAATTGTGTTTAATAAGTATTTGGGTCATACCAGAAGTATCCGGCCTAGCCTAAAGGGCAGTAGTTATTTAAAAATATCATTGTATTAGAAAGTTTCAAATTTGCAGACGCTACGTTGTTTAGTATTTGTTTGACACCCAATTTTAAACAAAAATTTTTATAAAAAGTTTTTATGTAGAATGAACCGTTTTCTTAGAAACAACGTTTGAAGCGACCGTCGATTTTGAATGTCAGTTAAGCGCGCGAAATCAATCTTTAATAAAAATTTTATTGGTTCGACGGTAAAAACTCAATATTTTTTTATTCAAGTGTGCTATCGACAAAAATCAGGATGCGTTTTAAAGGTAAAGACTGCAACTTTCGTACGCAGTTTTTGTATTTTGCCGCAAATAAACTCAGATTTTATAAAGGTGTTAATTAGATAAACGTAGCACAATTTTTGCCATTTTTTATGATTAGATAATGTTTAGTTAGAAAGTTAATATGAAGTTGATCTAATTGGATGGCAGGTCCACCCTATGTAACAAGTGTTACATTTTAATATTGTTCTGAAGCTATTTTCTTTTGGCATTTTAAATTAATTACTATTTAACTGGGAATAAGCCACAATTAAAGGTTAAAATACGTTTATTGGGGTTTCAATTTCCACTTCAACAATCGTTCTTAAAATACGTGTTACATTTTGCACAAGAAAAGTGTTAAACAACATTAATATATTTAAAAGAAGACATGGGAGTCTTAGTTTTTGGAAACAAGTTCCTGACAGTCAGCGTTATTGATTACAATAACTGGTATATTTCTAAACAATCAAGTTTGTCGGTAACCTGAGGAAAATATGATAAGGATAAGAAATGGAGTATTATCGAAGTCAAGGGAGTTTCATGTATTGTAGTTGGCAGAACTAGAATTGTATTAGCAACTGTACTATCAACTGTGCTATTTGAAATTAACCCTAATTGGTCACCAAGGCTGTGTTATTGGTAATTGAGTCCTCTAATTTGTCCTCTTTGAGTCCTCTAAAGTGAATTGTAAGCGATGATCAAAACTGTTGAACACTGATAGGGCGCCTCATGTTCAGTATTAGTGCTAGAATTAGGTCATCCACATAGTGCTTGATAAAAGGGATTTGAAAATACAACAACCGCAACATGTTAACACGATAACATTGAGATATTATCTAATTATCATCAAGTAAATTATTTTATCTTCATCAGTTTTAAACCTACAAATATTACCTATTACTATTTTTTTACTATGTTCTAAGTAATTTTTGTTTCTCTTTTCAGGTAAGCACACTTAAAAAGCCGCATGGAAGACAGCTAACATATGGTAATATATGGTACACTAAAAGGAATAAGACGTACGTTCTGTTCAGGTTTGATTTGACACTAAATTTTTTTATGGTTGAACATATTGGATTGTTAATTTAATTTTATTGGTTAATTTTAATATCTAAGTAATACTACTGATCTATAACATCTTGTATTTATAATCTCATTGTATAACAATCCTACAATAGTAGATATTAGATAACATATATCTTTTTATTGTACAGCGGGGCTCCTACAGCGTTTGTCGTTTATTGTATATCATTATAGAACTGGTGATACTAGTGCCTCTATAATTGCTGCATGTTTTCCAACATTCTTCATTTGATAAAGATATCGGCAAATACTTTGTAACGTTTTAAAGTTTATACACCTTAAAACTCGCCAAAATAAATCTTTTGGCGTCCAATAAGCAAATGATTTTGAATTTTATGCCAAATGAATTCTTACAATTTTATTTTTGTGCTGAAGATTGCAGGGTGAAATTACAGAATTTGTGTATTTGTTAGTCTCCGTAACTGGCTACTTACTATTACTGTCTTAATATCCGTGTGACAGCAATATTTGATACTTTTTCCTTTTGACTTTGGCCGTTGTCTTTAATTTTCAAAAAAAAATAAATAAATAAAAAATATACGTGTAAAAACAAACTTATAAGGTCAATCAGGGTAAATGTGGACAGGGGCAAATGAGAACATTGAAAATAAAATCGTTGATAAAAGCGTTATGTTGAATTTGTCTTTGTATCTCCCTTCTATGCTTAGGTGACGTCTAGCAGCAATCTACGAACTCACAAAAAAGCTGTCATTTTAACGCACCTGACACTGAAACTTAACCTATAAAATATTTGGTGTATCGGTTTGGTCGGCTGTTACGGTAAGTACTGTTACCTTAAAAATATTTGAAATAATAAATGTTTCTCATCCCAGTTGGCTTTAATTGATTAAGTAGAACATTTTTTTAATACTTGATTTAATTGCAAACCTTTGTGAGATGTTTATTTTGTGTGTTCACAATTACCCCAAAATAATACATACAAGAGGTAAATGAATACAGAATTTTTTGGAGCAATTGGGGACGCGTCCCCTAATTACTATTATACAGAGACTTGGTTTCTAGTTGATACTCATTTTTTCGTTTCAGGTTAAAATAAATTGCAATATGGTAAGAAAATATATTAAAAACGACCAGAGAAAACCTACACGGCAGAAAACGTAAAAGAAGCGTTATATTTAACCGAATAAATGGAAGAAAAACTTCACTGGAATCTCTCTGTGCTGGCCAGGATAATGCTCTTTCAAAAGAAGTTAAGGGTCAACTAGAACAGCTAATTTTATAATTTGGTTATCCCATAGATCAAGAAGAATTTTTATCTTTTGTTCAAAGTTATTATCAAGATTCAATCATTTTCACTCCTTTTAAGCAAAATAAATCCGGTCAAGAATCCAGTATAAGAATTTTATGAATCGACATCCTCGATTATCATGGAAGAAACCACAAAGTTTGCAAAATAAAAGGGCCCTGTCTTCTGATCCTTTTGTTGTAGCAGATCATTACAATAAATTTCTACAAATTGTAAATGAAAATTTATTTAATCAAATGCTCGAGCTTTTCTTTAACTGCGACAAGTCTGAATTTTGTAGGGATTCCTTCAAAATTGAGGGTATTGGTTAAAAAATAAAGCGCTTTATCAACGCATTCATTGTACAGGTCGTGAGCCTCTGCACTGCAGCCTCTAGATTTTTCTAGATTTTCAGTCCTCTAAAAATAGAATGGAATAGAATATTACTCACAGAAATTAGAAAATGTTTGGGTGTTATCAATAATAACAAAATGTCGAAAAAATATTGTTCTATTGCCATCAAAGACTTTTCGAAAAAATATCTAACTCTGGATATTATTGTTCCCGAAATTTGTTGGTACAGGTTCTTTTTCAGTGAACCAAAGTAAATTTCCAGAAGATGATTATGACCAAGTTGCGTTAGCTAGGTACCAATATACCATTAAAAAACATATGACTGCCGAGGACACATTAACCACAAGATTGGAAAATGCTGATACCAGTCAAATGACCTGTTGTTCCAATGTTGAAAATCCAAATTGATTTCTTGGTAAATAAATTAAAGACGAAAATAAAAAGTTCGGTTACTCCAACACCAGTCAAAGAAAAACAAATACGACTTAAGCAATTTCAATATGGAGGAGTTTTAACTTCCGAAGAGGTTCTAGAACGACTGCGTCAAGAAGAAGATAGAAGAAAAAGTAAAGTTACAAAACGAAAAACAGGCAAAGAAGATAAAACTTCACAAACTAGAACACAAAAAGGTTTAAAAAAAATATGTAGGTAAGCGAATCTGATACCAACAAAGATTTGGAAAAAAAAATGCAAGAGAATATGAGACAAAGCGATAGCGATATACGCTTGAAAAAGCGCAGCGAGAAGAACAGATGGCAACAGATAAGCCATCCGCAGGTATTATTTCCCAACTATCAGGCTGCAATGAAAGTTGCCAAGATTTACTAACAGTAACCACTTCGAAAACATGGTACGTTGGTCTGGTATCGGAAATTGTTTCCGATAAAGAACTGAAAATGACATTTTTAGATGACTAATGCATCTGAAGATTGAGAATGTAGCGGTAAAATCAATTATAATGGAGGTATTTCCAGAAGGCAAAAATCCCGTAACATTATACCCTTCTATTAAGGATGTTGAACAAGCCTGAAAAGAGTCGTAGATTTCTCACAAATAGTATTGTTTTTAAAAGTGAAACTGGAACAAACCATGAAGTGGAGATATCCAGGACAGGCTAGTATACGTGTTAAATACAAAGCACGTGGTGTTCGTGTGTATTAAGGTATAAAAAATGCTTATTAAATGCTTAAAATTTTTATTTTAAAGATCTTTTCGGAATTGAATCATTCCATCATCAGTTTAATAAAAAGTTGTTAAAAACATTGTATGGCCACATAAAAACATTGGAAGGACATCCGTATTAAAAAAAAAATAATAATACGGATGTTTTTTTTTTTAATACAGATGTCCTTCCAATGGAGTTTAACATAGATATGTATCATATTTTTGTCGATTTTAAAGCGGCATATGACAGTGATATGTTTGATAAAAGTGACAATGGCGAAGATGCTATCAGCAGTAAAAATTCAAAACGACTCGTCAACCCCATTTCAAATACATAGGGGGTTAAGGCAGGGAGATGCGCTGGCGTGTCAGCTTTTTAATGTCGCCTTAGAAAAAGTTGTACGAGACGCTAATTTAGATAGCAGGGGAACAATATTTAATAGATCAGTCCAAATTCTAGCATATGCAGACGACGTGGACATTATAACAAGAACTAGGGCGAGAACTGCGGAAATCCTAACCGAGCTAGTAGCAGCAGCAGAACGAATGGGGTTACATATAAATCAAAATAAAACCAAATTCATGGCGACTAACACAAACACAAGAGCTGGAAATGTTGACACAAATTTAATCATCAATGACCAAAACTTCGAAGCAGTCAATGAGTTCATATATCTATCGGGACATCGGTTAACCCCAATAACAATACATCTGAGGAAATAAAAAGGCGAATAATAATTGCAAACAGGTGTTATTATGGTCTATCAAAGTACTTAGCTAACAAACGTCTGTCTCAAAAAACTCGTATAAGGCTGTATAGAACACTGATAGTCCCCGTTTTCACATACGGATCAGAGGCATGGACGCTAACGAAAACAGATGAATCCGCTCTATCCATTTTTGAAACAAAGGTGCTACGCAAGATATTTGGAGTGGTGTGTGAGAACGGAATATGGAGGCGCAGATATAACTTCGAACTGCAGAATATCTACAAGCATACGTTTGGTGGTAAAGATATTACCACTATAATTAAGCGAAACCGCCTGCAGTGAGCAGGACATGTAGCCCGGGCCCCTGAATCGAACATGATAAAAAAGATTCTAACAGCGCAGCCTGTGGGAATGAGATGACGGGGTAGACCAAAGCTGAGGTGGATGGACGGGGTAACACAAGATGCGGAGAAGATCGGAGTCGGCAACTGGAAAATTCAAGCAAGGGACAGAACAGAATGGCGTAAAAAGCTTGAGAAGGTCGAGGCCCTCTAAGGGCTGTAGCACCAAGATGATGATGATGATGATGATGATGATGATGTCCTTCCAATGTTTTTATGTGGCCATACAATGTTTTTTGACAACTTTTTATTAAACTGATGATGGAATGATTCAATTCCGAAAAGATCTTCTTTAAAATAGAAATTTTAAGCTTTTAATAATCATTTTTTATACCTTAATACACACGAACACCACGTGCTTAGTATTGTTTTTATTTAATTTGTTCGTTTTAAATTTAGTTATTCACTTAGTTGATAATGTACCGTTGAATTTCTGAATAAACTAGTAAGAGAAATTATCAATTTTATTACTTTTTTATATGCATTAAATGATAAGCTTTTGTTTTCATTTACCCATTTTATTATAGGTGAGTTAAATGGGGAATAAATTGCAGTTTTCATTTACCCCGTACCTTGGGGCAAATGAGACATTTGACTTAAGATTTAAAAAAAAATTATAAAGTACTTATAAAAAAAACTTAAAAGCATCTTCAGGTCTGTCGATACAAAGTTAATTAACTGCTGGAATAATAAAACCCATATTAGGGCGTTGTCTTATTAAGATAAACAAAGATAAATGATATAAATTACAGTAATTATGCCAATATTACATGTCTGTGGTTTTTCTAAAAAATGAATAAACTGTTTAAGCAAACAAAGTAAGACCCACAAATTGGTATAAAAATAGTCTATTGAATTGTATTAAATTAGTTAATAAATTTATTCCATTTACCCCATTAATTAAGAGTGTACCGGCATGTAAGTAATGTTTTGTTTATTTACTAATTTATTACAATTCAATAGACTATTTTTATACCAATTTGTGGGTGTTACTTTGTTTGCTTTTCACAAAGTTAACATGAATAACAGTTTATTCATTATTTAGAAAAACTACAGACATGTAATATTGGCATAATTACTGTAATTTATATCATTTATCTTTGTTTATCTTTATAAGACAACATCCTAATATGGGTTTTATTATTTCAGCGTTTAATTAACTTTAAATCGACAAACCTGAAGATGCTTTGCATATTATAGAAAGCGAAACCGATTGTCTAGATAGTTAAATTAAACTGATTGTCAATAAGTCTTATTTATTATTTTTTTTACCTATATCTTAATATGTTTGAAATTGAGGTAACTGAATTACCCCTAATGACCTTATATCATTATTCAACGAGAATTAATGACGACTCCATAACCGACAAGTTTTAAAAATAAGGAATTGCATAGCTAACTCTAATTACTCCTTTTTGAAGTTTATACATATCACATGAAAGATGTTTATGCTTGATCTCATCTACTTATATAAAGTATTTTTCAGAATAAATACAAAACGAAAATAAACATTATTTTTTACAATTGATATGTTCAAAATGTGCATCAAAGCGGTGGATCAATGCTTGGCAACGATTTTTCAGATTGCAGGATGCACATAAAATTACAAAGAATGATTGCTACAGTTTTTATTAATAGGTTATAATTTTTTATCTTAAATCAATTTTTGATGATTAAATTCTGAGCTAAACCAAACTCATCTAGCGTGCCTTAGACTATGCCTCAACTGTTGTTAGATTAGATGATTAAAAAGGGTTTTTGAAGTCTGTTCCATAAGAAATTATTTTGTTTTCACAATTTTTATAGACCTGATAAAACGCATAAAATGCAAACAGCACTTTTTTAAATGCCTGGTAATATGTTTCGGCGTACATTGTCAAATACTGCTTTTAGGATTAAAAAAATATATAGATCTGATATATCTTTCCAATTTTAAAAGTGATCAAAGGGAAGTCTCCTCTGTGCATTTTTCCCCTGGACCATACGTTTTTCCACTTCATCGATTCCGTTTCCAACGGTATCAGTTAAAATCCAATTTTCAACAGGATAATACGTTTGGCAACAAAGATATCGAGGAAGAGGTCCTAATTCTGAGAAAGGTATAGGTGAGGAATCGAGTGCGCGGGACAATTCGGCGTTATCCTTTTCGTCCTGTGGCAGTCCTTCCGCGACTCGCGTCTCGTTAAGTGCCTGCTATCCACGAGTCGGCCACGTGCTCCAGCGCCTGTGTGTACACACATCAAATATGGAATATGAACGTGCCAGCTTGTGTTGTTGAATTGCTCGATGATTTGAATTTGTAAATATAGTGTTTTATAATGTTTCTAGACACGAACATATTTTATCCTTTTTTTTTACATTCCATGTAACATTTTTATAGTAATACTAAAATTATTTAAAAGTATTTTCACACTTTCCTGGTTTATTCTAAAATAAAAAAATATTTGTCAATAAATTTGACCAATACTACCAAAAATAAAACACAAAATTTTCAACCCTTGAATTTTAAAATTTTTTGAAACTCACAAAACCCGTTGTATTTATAATACAGTTTTCCAAAGGAAGTAAAATACTTTCACATGTAAATAAATTATTACTGTTTTCGACAAATGTTTATTTTACAACAAAAGGTATGAATTAATTTATAAAGTTTTTAAATTTTCAGAACAGATTTCATTTAAGTTATAATTAATTATTATTTAACTGGGAATAAGCCACAATTAAAGGTTAAAATACGTTTATTGACGTTTCAATTCTACTTCGGAAATCGTTCTCAAAATACAAACAGTAAAATAAACAAATTTTGTTTTTTTGTTACTTAGTGAAAAATTCTTCTAATAATTTTATCTGACTTAGTTATATTGACAATTCAGACTTGCATTATGCATTTTAAAGTAGCCGACTTTACTTATACGATAGTTCATTCGATTTCATGAAATCAACTTTAACTTGACAATATCCGTCAGAAAAAATCATAGCATGTAATTCGTCTTAAAAAAAACAAGACAAACACATGCCATGATGACAGTATAATTCTCCTGTTAGTGATTCCATAGTAAATTATGAGGGAAAAACCAGGAAAAAAACCTCATAATACTAGCCCGACATGGTAAGTATTTGGTCGTGCATTTAGTTTACCTTTAATAAGCACCAAATTATAATTTTATATGTTTGTTATTTATAAAAAAAACGATATAAACGATAAAGAAGAGACAATAACATTTACCATGAAAAAGGAATATAATAACACGCTACCTTCCCTGGATGTTTTAATCTCTAAGAACGATACTGGATATGAGACTCAGATGTATAGAAAACCAACACATACCAATAGATATTTAAATTTCAAATCAAATCACAATATTAATATTAAAAAGGGAATCATTAAATCCTTATACGATAGAGCCAAACTTAATTGTTCTAACGAAAATTCGTTCTTGGAGGAGAAACATTTGTTAACATCTGTTTTAATAAAAAATGATTATCCTTTATGGTATGGACACGTACAGAGGATGGAAAACAGATGGCCAAAAAGAGCTATGGAATACAATCTAGGTGTTATGGAAACCATGAAAGACAGATCCATTGATGAAGATACCTGGAGAGATAGAAAAAGATGGCCATCGAAATGCGGGAAGCGGCAGAAGCTGTAGGATCCCCGCTTATATATATATATATATATATATATATATATATATATATATATATATATATATATGTTAGTTTTGATATTTCCGCGGGAGCTGTATGTTATATCCATGGTATTCCGGGTTTGACTCCGCGTTAAATGTTGTTGGTTTTGATAAAAACCATTTTGACGACGTTTCGGCAAGATCTCACTTGCCATTTTCAAGTCTCTCTGGATGGTCTGCTTCTTGTCGATGTTCGAGTGGAAGTGTTCACTTCGGTCTGCTTCTTGTCGATGTTCGACCATCCAGAGAGACTTGAAAATGGCAAGTGAGATCTTGCCGAAACGTCGTCAAAATGGTTTTTATCAAAACCAACAACATTTAACGCGGAGTCAAACCCGGAATACCATGGATATAATATATATATATATATATATATATATATATATATATATATATATATATATATATATATATCCTTTGTCGTTTATAAATAAGGAATTTTCAACAATCGATCGAAAATAGAACAGAACAACTTAGAACGAGATCCTACAGCATACACAAGGAATAATACTAGGAAAATAACAATATCGTACATAAAAGAATTATTAGAAAAACTTAAAAGGATAGGAAATAAATTCAACATTTCAACAGCATTCAAAACAACAGACACGTTGAGATTTATTTTGTAAAATACCAAACCCACAATGAACAAGAAAGGACAAAGAATTGCATCTATAAAATACCTTGTGAATGCGATCAGTTTTATTAAGGGGAAACATCAAGGCCATTAAATGTTAGAATAAGTAAATATCAATCTTATAATAAAAATAGAGAATTTGATAGATCTCAAATATGTAAACACGCATGGGATAATGAACATAGGGTTCAATGGAATAATTCAAATGTAGTCCTAAAAGAAACGGATGGTAAAAATAGAAAAATCAAAGAAACGGCTCTAATTATGCTAAATGAGACCAATTGTGTCGCAAATTCCACGGCAGAATGTAGTAGAATCTGGTTACCCATATTGAAAGAGGAAGTTATTAATAAAAAAATACCAGTATTAGTCAGTAACATATAGAGGATACATCATTTACGTTTTTTTTTAAATAACAAACATATAAGATCAGAATTTGGTGTTTATTGAAGGTAAACTAAATGCACGACCAAATACTTACCATGTAGGGATAGTATAACGAGGTTTTTTTTCTGGTTTTTCCCTCATAATTTACTATGGAATCACTAACAGGAGAATTTTATTATCATTATGGCATGTGTTTGTCTTTTTAAAGACGAATTACATGCTATGATTTTTTCTGACCGATATTGTCAAGTTAAAGTTGATTTCATGTAATCGAATGAACTATCTTATAAGTAAAGTCGTCCCAGGAGCGCGACTCAACAATATTGGCAATATCGTTTTAAAGTCGTCTACTTTAAAATGCATAATGTATGTCTGAATTGTTAATATAAATGAGTCTGATAAGATTATTAGAAAATTTTTTCACTAAGTAACTAACAAACAAAATTTGTTTAATTTACTGTTTGTATTTTGAGAACGATTTCCGAAGTGGAAATTGAAACGTCAATAAACGTATTTTTATCTTTAATTGTGGCTTATTCCCAGTTAAATAATAATTAATTTAGAATGCCACAAGAAAATAGCTTTAGAGTAATATTATTAAGTTATAATTATTTCGCTGCTTAAATAAAGGAATGAAAACATTTCCAAATAAACTATTTTGACATATACGAGTATTTATATGTAACTTATGTGTAATTTATATGTTAAAATATTGATGCAAAATTATCCCAAATTGTATAATATGTGAAAATCAACTTGGTATTTTTTTTTTGAAGTAATCTTAATTCCGCTCAAATAGTTCGTGATTTAGTATTCGTTTTTACCTACGTAAACTTTTTAAATCTCCAATGGTTAATTTTTCAACACTACTTAAAGAGACTTTCTTAATAAGCTAATAAATCTTTTATACATATTATACTATGTATTTACTTCTTGTGTATCATCTTCACCTTTTACTTTGTATGTTACAGCAAAAGATATTTAGGTTATGCTGTTTTTTGTTCGTGTACAAAGTAAAAGTTTTAATAATTACATAGAATTTATAAGTAACATAAAAGTAAAGAAAAAAAATTAATTTTAAGGGTACCAAAAGTCAGAGTAAGCTGTTGACTTTGCTTAATAATGAAAATACTATTTTTCTCTTAACTATGTAACTATACTAACGGTATATTATAATAAAATAGGTATGACATAAAGTAAAAAATATTGCATTAAAAAATAACAAATATTACAATAAAAATAAAAAAAATAGACTGCAACTAATACGTGAAAACATACTTACCGCACGTTGCAATAAGTATTAACCCCCCCCCTCCTCCTTCTAACTTAAGGTATTTTTTTAGCACGTAAGGCTGTGGCGTCAAAGTTTAGATATTTTCAGGATGTCTCTTTTCAGTCAATAGTCAGAACTTCCATTAATTTTTTTAAATGGGAGAATATATCATGTAACATCCAATTTAGAAGTATTTGAAACACCGATTTTAAAATTTACTCATCATTTGGTACGAAAATTTACAGATTATTTCAAGAGTTTTCTGTACTCCGTAAAATATGTTAAAATGTTTCTTTTTCTTTTTCTTCCTCTTCATAAGCAATTATGCTTGTTCATTGGCGGATAAATACTTCTACGGAAAGTCTCCTCCATTCTGCTTATATGGTTATTCCATTCTTTCTCTCCATTTCGTGTCCATTCATGTATACACTGTACGTTACAGTTTCTTCCAATGTCTTCATTTCTCTTTCAATGGATTCGATCTTTCAGCGTATTTCCAGTAATTCTTCTAACTACTCTCATCTCTGCTTTTTTCAGTAGCCTTTGTGTTTTGGCGGTGTCGGGTTTTGTTTCTGAGACATATGCCATTATTGGTCTTACATTGGCTTTATAAATTCTTGGATTCATCTCAGTGTTAATGTGCCTGTTTCGCCATATAGTGTTATTAAGGCATCCTGTCAGTCTATTTGCTTTTTGTACTTGATCTCTCACTTCTTTTTCCAGGTCTCCATAGCTAAACAGTGTAATGCCCAGATATTTTATGTTCATTACTTGTTCAATAATGATGCCACCATTTTCTTTTTTACATTTGGTTGGTTCTTGGCTGACTACTATTGTTATAGTTTTCTGAGATAAGATTATCATATTAAATTCTTCTGCTCTTTTGCTCTTATGGTAAATCTGAAGACCAGTCTTTGCAGACTTCTTCATCTTCATCTTGGACGCTCAATATTTTGTCGTCTGCTTAACAGAGTATTTTTATTTCTTTGTTTCCAATGTGTAACGATAAGATTATCAAAGAGAATTGAAATACTATTATAAAAATAATACCTCAATTAACCTTATCGTCTTATGCTTGGCCTAGCTCATTAACCTCAATTAACCTTAATTAACCTCAATTAACCTCAATTAGCTTATTGTCTATGCTTGGCCTAGCTCAGTCTCTCAAGTGTGAATTCGTCTTGTCTTAAGCTATGAATTAAACTATGAACACTAATCTGATAGCAAATAAACAATGAACTAATCATATTTATTAAAATGACCATTTTTATCAGTTGTTATCAACAGGTCCTCGAAGACACTTCGTCTCAGGACCATATAACCTATATAGGGTCATACGTCGCCATGTTACCAATTCCAACGGTAACTTAAACATCCTAATTTGTAATTATAAATAATGTAAAACAACTATAAATTTGTAACATTTAAAGGGTTTTGACTTATATTTTGGTGGCTCATAGCATGTATACTCCGTTTACACTGATGATGGCATTAACATTCCGAAAACGTTCTGTAATGTAATTGTGATATCCCGTTTGGACATTTTATTATATACCTTTTATAAAGGATTTGAAATAATTTTTTTTTATTTTCCATACTTTTATTAAACAAATAAAAGCTTGGACCTAGCCAACCAAATAAAAGTAGAAAGGTAACTTGGGCAATATAAGCTCCGCGAGTTAAATCTTATAGGCATCCGTTTCGCGCATATATTTACTTTATTCCACTTTGGCATGCGCAATTTATGGCAATAAAGATATATTTATAATACTAATATAGAATACATAAGACATAGTTATAATACATAAAATTCTTCATCTTGGTTGCTACAATAAGACTATACAACTTAATTTCCTATAATCTTCAGTTTTAGTAGCTGTAGCTAAAAACCTTATAAACAAATTATATGCATTTTTTTAGTGAAAGAGCAGTTTATCTGAGTGCAGTTTAGGCGATTTTTACAACATAATTTTGCAATGTTTTGCACTAATTTTGGAATATCTTTGGTTATGATTATTGGATCAAGGTTTACCTTATTTTACATTATTTTGTAAATTTTTCTGCACTTTTTGTGTATCTTAGAAACTAATTTATTGAGTAATTAATTTTATATATATTTTATGATCTGATAAATAATCTTTTTCACTATTTAGAACACTGCAATCTAAAAAAAAATATAAATCCTACAAATTAAAACCTTTTTAAGAACCAATTCAATAATTAGTATACATTGCTATCTTTGATAGCTGCATAAAATTGACGTGTTTGGAAAAATAATGATTTGGATGAAAACGATTTTTTTATTGACATTGGATCAATATTGTTGCTATACATTTTACATTACGTTATAATTTACTATAAAGATAATACAGGATAAAGTAAAAAAACAATAAATTTTGTTATACAAATTCGTTTCTCGAAGGAAATCTAGTACATTCTAAACAAATTCTAATTGGCTAAGGATCGATCAAATTATTGTAAGACCTTGTATAGAGTATATTTTTTGTTTTTGATCGTACTTGACACACTCTGTAAAAATATGTTGAATGGTAAATAATTCACTACACTTTACACAAACAAGTGATTTCTCCATTAAGTGTGCATGTGTCAGCCGTGTGTAGTCAATTTTTAGCCACAACGATTAATTTGTCTCTTCTACTTAAGTTAGGTAGTTGAAAGGTTTCGATGGTAGGTATACTCCATTCGCTTAGCTCGGGCATATTTTAACAGATTCATTGTCGGAAACCTACAACACAACAATTCCTACTTCTCAGTATTAATAGCTCAAGTATACTACTATTGCAGACTTCTTTCTTTGAAAAAAAAAAGAAGAATTATTCTAAATACTGGAAGTGTATACTAAACCCATAAAAATTTTCCTGTATATTTAATATATAATATTTGAGTTGTTATAATTTAACATATTGTAGTAAATATTTGTATTATTCGCGTTGTTTATTTTAGCTAATCTAGTTTTAGTGTTCTATTATTTTTGTTCAATTCTTTGTTAGTTCTATTTAGTTAATTAGTTAGTTCTATTTTGAATTTTATTATTAGGGATAGTCAAAGTTTTTTATTTGTTCTATCAGATAATGCGTTGGTAAGTTTTTCATAAATAAATATGATAAATGTTCTTTAAAAGTTAATATTTTTAGATGAGTAAGGATGCTGTTAAATTAAAAGGTAATCAAACTGCACAAATATTTATTCAAAACACCAACCATTTTTTAAATTTATTTGCTCATTCGGCGTAGGTTGATTATTAAAAAATATTTATGCAATTATGTAAATATGTTCTTAATGACAAAAACATTTCAGTTAACATCCAGTTCAGTTTGACATGGCGTCTAAAATTAAATTCGCTTAGAAATTTATAGCATGCATAAAGACAGTAAGTTTCTAGTTTATATAACAAAATATATTTTATAAAAAAGTTACGTTACGTTAAAACTTAACCTTTTTGTTAGCATTTAGCTGGAGTTTCTTGAGAATATTTTTAATAAACGTTTAATATTTGTGATGATAATAATGCTAAATAAGCAATATTTCAAAATGTACTTAATATTATGGTCTAATATTAAGTACGTCTAATTGTCGTCCATAACTAGTTTCTCATAGCAATAATAGAATATTATGACATTTTTGAATTATGTTATTGATGATATTGGATTATACTTTTGATGAATGATATTTTTGAATTATAATATAAATATTTTATTTTTTATCTAACGTACTTTATTATGAGGATTTTATAACACAATATTAAGTATGTCTTGGAATTATATATCATTTAAAAAATTTCTTATTCAGCATTATTATCATCACTTTTAAAAAAATAATAAATTAACTTAAAAATATTAAACGTTTATTAAATATATTCTCAAGAAACTCCAGCTAAATGCTAACAAAAATTTTAAGTTACAGTGCGCCTACATTTGGCGCAACCTAAGTATATAAATTAAATTATTACCTTAACTTGTTTATAAAATATATTTTTTATATATAATAGAAACTTACTTTCTTTATACATGCTATAAATTTCTAAGTTATAGTATAAGTTTGCAAAAGAGGTCGACGAAATACTCTAATGAAATGCGCTATGAGCACATGTGCTTGGTTGTATAGTAATTTCCAGCTACTTCTAGTCTGTTAAAAAGTAACTAACTTCGTAAAAACATAATTACTAAAATCACTATCATAGACAGTTCAGATTGGGATTAGCGAACCGAGTATAAGTAGTATTTTTTGTAGTTTCGAGGTTAAATTCTTCCTTTGTTTTTCCAGGCATTTTTGATTTGGGACCTAAAAAGTGGTTTTAGATCTGATGCTAATTGAAAGGATTTGATATCTGATTTGGTTGTAATTGCTTTTTTTGCAGCAGTATCAGCAGTACAATGCCAACGTGTAAAGGAATCCAGATTAATGTTATTTTTGTTCCGGAAGAAGTGAGATTATTGATTAATGTATGGCATAATCTAATGAATGTTTGGAATATATATTTTTAACCGAGTCCATAGAGGACATCAAATCTGTATATGTTAACGTTCTTGGCTTCAATTTGGTTACATAATAATTTAATTATTAATTCTTGGAGGACAGCGGTATTTCTGAATGATAGTATTTGCACTTTTTACATTACATAATATCCGACTCCTGTCTCAGATTTAGATGCATCTATGTAGAGAATATCGTCATATGAGTTTGTGTTGACTAGCTCTAGAAAAGATTGCTGCAGAATTTTACTGTTGGTGTCATTTTTGTGATAATTATTAAGCAAAAGGTTAATTTTTGGAATGCTGGTGTTTGGAATTAAACGAAGGAGTAGTTGATCACAGTTTATGAGTATCTATTATTAAAAAATCAACAGGTCGTGAAAGGAGAAGTAGCATTTGAGGTACTGTCTGGTATTTATTGTTAGTCTTACACTTAAAGGACTTGTAAAGTAGCTTATGTATTGGCGACGTGCAAGTATTTGGACGTGATACGAGAAACGATCGTGCGTGAGTAGCGGAGAAATCTTGCATTTTTTACTGCACATTTCATAGATTTCATAAATTCATATTGTCAATTGTCATATTTCATATTCATTTGTTTATTTACACCTTCTGTCACTGAATAAAATGGATGGATTTAGGAAATGCTCTGTAATAAATTGTAAAATACAACAAAAAATTGTCAATTTAAGTTTTATTCGTTTCCAACTTCGAAGCACAAATTACTACAAAGAGAAAAGTGGATAAAAAAGCATAAGTAACATAACCTAAATTATGTATTATTCTTGCGCCCGATTTTAAAGTTAGTTTGAAATAAATAAAAGTTCACTTTTAAGTGTAAATTTTAGTTTCATAACACTCACTTAGAGTTCACTTTAACCCAAAAATCAAGTTTAATGTTTAAATTTTATTTTTTTAAAGTTTACAAAAATGCATCAAGTTCAAGTTTTTCTGAAGATGCCTTAATATATATTCGCTGTCCAAAAGTTTACAGGGAAAGAATTAATTGTTCAAACCAATATGATGATATCATGGGCTTAACATGCTAATTTATGCATTTATGCATTAGCATTATTTATGGTAATTTATGTTCCTTAATTCTTCCACCTTATTATTTTATTCTTAATATTTGTCACTACTAAAGCTTTTCCCTTTGACTCAGTGCTTGGTTGAAAAGTTATTTGGTGATTTACTTTCTCAAATCCAGTTTTTATTATTGCATCCATATTAACAGTAATGCTGTAATTTAATATATTTATTTGTATTTACACTACATACATAGCACACTACTACATACAACGTTTACCTTTTAATAACATACCGACATAACCTCAATCTTACTTTTTCTTCTTATTCTTTTTTGGGGCTACGCCCTTGACAGTTATCCGGTAACCTCGATCTAACATGAAAGCGCAGTAAATGATTTATGACACCAGGTGTCGTTGTTCCGAACTTGCACGGTCCCAATAGGGTTGTGTTGATTCAAAGACACTCTAGCAAAGTATGTCAGAAGTTGTAGCCTGCAAAGTGAAATGGGAAGTTCATCTGTTTCATAGCGAAGACTTTCGGCGGAGCTAGATCTGAAAGCTCCAAGATATATTCGTAATGCAGTATTCTGAATAATATCAAGGGTCCTTAAATAAGTCTTTAATACTAATATGTATACAAATCATTAATAATCCAGTCGAGACTGGATAAGAGATCTGTATACCTTAATTATAGCCTTCATCAGCTCTTCAGTGATGCTAGAGATTTTAATAGACTAATTTAGTTAAACAATTAACTTTGACGTTTGTAATCTATGATTTTCATGTTAGTCGACTGTCAAAAATTAAACCTAGTGTCTTGTGCTCATTAGCTACTGTGAGCGGAATAGTATTAAATGTTATTTGAGGTAATAATATGCTACTTGTTCTTTGACTGAACTTGAGTACTTTTGATTTTTCAACAGAAAAATTAATACCAAAACTTATAGACCAAGAAGTTAGTTTATTTACTGCCTTATGGATTAAGTTGGTAGTTGTGAACGACTTATTAGCGCTGTGTCCCTCCATAATATTGTAAATTTCTAATTGATTCATATTATGTAAAGATTGTAAAGATTGACATATTATGTAAAGATTTTTAAGAAATATAAAGGTGATGTTGTCGGGACCTGAGCTGAATTTTTGCAAATTGAAAGAATATTTAAGAGTTCTTGTAGTGTAAAAGAGGCGTTTAAGATAGTAGAGTCAAATTTGAAAGATTGGGAAGGATATTCCACAGGAGGATTTGTTTCTTTAAATACATTCTTGTTTATAAACTGTTAATGCCTTTTAATTCTTTAAGATTTAGTTTGAGAGGTGAGCCTTAAATTAAAATCTGGTCATTTATATTTTCACTAGTTTTAAATTATTCTCTGTTATCCACTAGTATGCTTTCAACATAGCAAAATATAATAATATTTATATATAAGAGTTCATGTGATATCAATTATATAACATTTTCTCTCTTTATACAAATATGTTGTATTGCGTACTCTATTTACAGAAGCTTTCCAATATTGGTATATCGTTTAATAAAAGTTGCTTTCAACGTACTCTTTGATCCTTTGTATTTATCAAAAGATTCAATCTCCCAGTCGTATATAAAAATTCCTACCTTAGTATACGCCATTTTAATATTCATATATTTCTTCATTTATTTGCTTGCGTTCAAATATATTTTAATTTCTAACTGTTTTTCTTTATGTGTTTGGTATATCGGCATACTTGATGTTCGTCACCAATAAAAATATTTTTAATATTAAAAATATTGAAAAACATGAAATTAATATTTTAAAATAGTGGTCTGATAAAAAACCTCATTTGAAGTAAAAAACATAATTTTTCAGAAAATTCTTTCATATTATTCGATATAGTCTCCCTAAATACAACTATTCCAGTTATACTGTCCAAATAATACTATTTTGAAAGCTCTGTAAAATAGGTATTTGGTTCGTCAATTATCTTTTCGTTAATTTTTTTTTTATTTATGAGCTATTTCTTCAGATTTGGGAACACATAATAATTTAAAAGGGGACAAATCACGAAAATAAGTCAAGAAATCAACTCGAAGGCCAACTCATAAATTTTTGCCATCGTTATAACGCTTTTGTGAGCCGATGCAGAACCCTTAATCTATCGGGGACAAATGAGCGGAATCCAATTTAACCTACGTAATATTTTCTTACCAATTTTTCCCAATTTATTACCACCCTAATAATTTTTCACCACCAAACCACCCAGCAATTCTGCTGTCTTAAGGTTGAACCTAGCTAGCAGAATTTAGAAGAAAACTTTTTGCTGGTGACATATTTATTCACTCATTTTTCACTAATTTATTACTATACAGTCTTTATACAGTATATAGTATTTATTTAATATCATTTAAATTTTTCACTACCAAATTACCCTTAAAGAGGGCGATTCTGCTGGCTTACGGTTAAAGCTAGTAAAATTCAAAAAAAAAAAAATGTATTTATGATATACCAAATGTGAAAAATTATCATGGTAATCAAAGTTAAGTATAAACTTTTTTAGAACACTTTTTTTCACCTTTAATTTTATTCTAACAGAATTATTGGCTTCCCATAAGCGGCAGTTGAGGGGTGAATAATTACTATATTATTATAGTGTAATAAATTCGTTAAAACCTAGCAGAATACTGTGGTATTTCAAAAATATTCTTCTTCTTCTTCAGGTGCCATCTCCGCTACGGAGGTTGGCAATCATCATAGCTATCTTAATTTTTGAGGCAGTAGCTCTAAATAGTTGTTTTGAGCTGCATCCAAACCATTCTCTCAGGTTCTTCAGCCATGAAATTCGTCTTCTTCCGATGCTTCTTCTGCCATCTATTTTTCCTTGCATTATGAGTCGTAGGATGCCATACTTATCGCCCCGCATCACATGTCCGAGATACTGTAGCTTTCTTTCTTTAATTGTAAGTTCAATTTCCTTCTCTTTGCCTATTCTTCTCAGTATTTCATTGTTTGTAACTCTATCTACCCAGGAAACCCTCATAATTCTTCTATAGGTCCACATTTCAAAGGCGTTAAGTCGTCTCATGGTATCTAGATTTAACGTCCATGATTCCACTCCATAATATAGTACACTGTATACGTAACATTTTGTTAGGCGTACTTTAAGAGCTAATGTTAGATCTTTGTCACATAGGACCTTTTTCATTTTTATAAAATTAGAACGTGCTTTTTCGATTCTGACTTTGATTTCTGCCGTGTAGTCATTATTTTCTGTTATAAGTGTTCCTAGGTAAGTGTACTTTTTTACTCTTTCGATCTGCTGGCCCTCTACTATCAAGATTTCGTTAGTATTATAGTTGTTTTTACAAATTTTCATAAACTTCGTCTTTTTGACATTAAGAGAGAGTCCGTACTCCCTACTACACATGACTATTTTGCTCATGAGTCTTTCCAGGTCTTGTAAACTATCGGCTATTATTACTGTATCATCTGCATATCTGATGTTGTTAATTAAGACTCCATTTACTCTTATGCCGACTGTTTCAAAAATATATTTTTTCTAATTTCGCTGGCTCAAATATTAAGCTAGCAGAAACGTTTCCATATAAGATTGGCAACATTTAAAGGGTAGTTAAAGTTTAGTAAAAACTTTTTTAGTACTCTAGTAAAAACACTTTTAAACACATTGTCTTAGAGAAATAACATTTTTTTCTAGTGTATAAGGAATCATTTATTACTGAATTCCTGCTTCAATTCGTCCAATAATGCACAATAATATTGGCTATTACTAGTTTTGCTTTTTTTAAATAGTCAATTAAAATTATGCTTTTGCAATCCAAAATATGGTGCCCATAATATTTCCGACCCAATTCTGAGCCCTTCTGCTGTCTGGTGTGTCTTAAAATCCAGATTTCATAAACGCTTACTAGTCGATGCCAAAATTTCTGCGGATTGCGCTTTATAAAGTCCAAACACTGTTGAGAATTGGTCACACGATCATGTGCTTGGTCAATAGTCAGCAAACGCGGCTCCTGTCGGTACAATAATTTTTTCTCATTCAAAACTGTATTCAAAATATGCCTAATTTGCTCTTTTCTAATACTTGTGAAATTTTTTTAGTTCCAAGACCTTTATTTTATGATCTGCTTAAACAATTTCATGGACTTTTTTTACATTTTCCTGTACAACTCCATCAAAGTGTCGCCCAGTACGTGGTTTATTCAATGTAGATAATATAGAGTCACTATTATTTCACGAAACCAAAATTGAACATGCTGGTATCTGAAGAAACATAAGTCCCATAAAATTTATCTTATCAAAGTGTATTAAAAGAAAGAAAGCTAATAATTCTGCCTAGAGTTCTAGACTGATGGCAAACCAATATTTTACAATATGAGTTTGTTATTTGCGGACATTATAGGAGAAACATAAACATTAATCAAGTAATAATACACTGAAAACTTTTGTTTTCAACACAAATTTTATTACAATTTATTATTACTACAGTTGTTTCGGAAGAGTGAGTTTTTCAAGTCTATAGCCAACAGATTCCAGCACGTTTCCGTACAAGTAAAAATTTTTTGGACTTGTGGCCGATTAAAAGCTTGAGCACGAAATACTGAATGGCTATTGGTTTACGCTAAGATATATCTTTATTAAGTCTTAAAAATCCATCCTATCAGTCTTTTCCTGCCTTTTGCTTTTGGATGTTATTATAAGCGAAACCGTTTTTCCCGGCCATCTGAAAAGCTACGTCTTGTACCGATGCTCTTGTCCACCGGAACAAACGAATTTTAAGGAATTTTATATGCTCACATTTCGTTTTCACATAAGATGGAAAGATAGCTTTATAACAACCAAGGTGTTTTAAATTGGACTCTAAAGTTTTATTAGTGCCTAAAACATGACTGCAGAGAGTGGCTTGAGGAAAACCAAATGTTTTTGAGGAAAAATAACCAGCCCATTATTTTAACTCGAACTTTGCCCGATGGCTTTCTTCAGTGACTCCGTACGCCAATATTGCCGATCAATTTACTGTTAAAGGACCTCTTCACAACAAAAAATTCTGCCGAACAGACAGTTTTTAAAACGACAAGGTGTTTAATTTTTCTGACAATTGAATTAAATATTTCAGAAACCTCAAAATTCCATTTTTATAAAATGTTGAGAAATTAGAAAAAACCTTATAAATATTTTAAAAAACATCTTGTGCTTTTGTAATAAAATCATGAGATTAATGTGTTTTAATCAGTTTGCATAAAGAAAGTGGTTAATTTGAGTTTTATATATGTTTTTTTTTTCTTTTTTACTTTTGTGGATTTTTGGAGAATTTTAAAATATACACATTTTTCAAGGATGTAAAAATAAGAAAACATGTTTTATATAAACATTTTTTATTCAAAAATATGGGCATACAGAATAATATATCAGTAGTAATCACTCATCTGGTTGTATTACTTCATTTGAATCTCCCTCGCATGTTGGCAAATTAAAAATTTCTCCGTAAAAGTCCTTGACTTCTTCATTATCTGGTAGATACTTTTCCAGTTTTCTCAAATCTTGCTTCTTCTTGATATGAAACTAATAACATCCTTGTTGCTATTTCGTAGCCGAAAATAATGATCTATCAAGCCATCTATGTACTCTTTTGTAATAATTCCATCGTGATCACTCGAATGAATAAAGTGTCGAAAGTTGGATATTTTAAAAGCAATTTTTTGATCTCTTGGAATATTTCTGCCCAAAGATTTATTGGAGAACATCTTCATTTTAAAATACATGGGCCACCATCCTTTAAAGTTCAATATGTTATCAGAATTCGGCAAAACTACAGTAAATCGGTTTAAACTTTTGTTAGATGTTATAATAAGCTATGCATACTCTTAACGTGTAAATCCTGTCTGATTTGTTAATTTTACTTTTAAGAACGGAAAAATCCCGATCACACGGTAGAAATGAATGTCTCCGTGTGGGATAATATTATTCAATCGTTTTGAATCTATTGGTTGAAACTAATGCAGAAAAAAGTCTAACTATTGTATGGTTCTTGTTCTGGATGGCACGTGCATCAAAAAAGAAGTGAAAATGGTAAATATTTTTAAATTCCGGATTGTTGTCAAGAAAATGTAATAAAAGTGATACAACTTGATTAGGCGCCTTAGTTCCTGCTCCCTCATAATACACATAGAATGTTACCTTATCATCTTTCAGATTATGAATAAATAAAACAATAACAGTGAGTTGTCTTAAATAGAATGTTTCCTGGACAGAAATAACCAGTGTTTGCAGGTGTTGCATATAATCAATGCAAATACCACCTACATTATCATCTACTTTACAAAGTTCTGAAATGGTTTTAAGTTTGTTATAAAATTTGTTTACCTGTTTCTTATGAACAGTTTTTTCTGCCAGTGCCACTCTTTTTGGTGTTTCATTTAAGAATTTACTTTTTATTTTAGTTTCTAACTCTTCATAATATGTAGAGTAGGTATCAACTTGTGGGCAACCGAAAGATAATTAAAATAATTGTTCTTTAAAAATCTTTTTAATATATAAATATTTAACGTTTTGTTCTGGGTGAACCTCTTTAAATAACTTATATATTATAAAAATATTTAATTTTTCATTTAGATACCTATATTCTCTACTAGCATAATGGGCAGTTTTGACAGGAAACGAAGAAATATGTTGTATGATTGAATCTATAACAAGTCCTGACTTCGCATTGCCAGATTGATTTTTACATCCGATGCAACCGATCATTGGTAATGCCAAAAATGGCAATAAATGCTTTTCTACAAATGTTATTTGTACCCGTTGGTCCCTGAATTGTATATTCAAAAGAATAGTCTATCAGGCTTGCAAGAAATATCAGCTGGTTTTATGTGCCTTCGACGTGCAACTTCATGGACTGAAATAAGCGATTGTAGCAAACAATCTTGTTCGTTCTTGGTGTTAAGGCTCCTGAAGTTTCGGAATAATTGAATGCATTCTTTGGAAATTCGTAAAAAGCATTTTTGGCGACATCTAAAAATAAGTATCATTAAAACTACGATAATAAAATATTAGATATTGTTTAGCTAGTTAGTAATATTTTAAAGCCTTAAGGCTTACTTGCAGTCTGGTCCTTGGTTCACTTTAGGCGCCAAGGCACCACTCCAGCGTTTATAGGCAGACCCTTTAACTCTAGAGTTTTTAATAACTTCTCTTTTATATTCACTGATATTACGTATTTCCACGCTTTTTTGTGCGTTGAAGACTCATTTTCAATTTCCATTACTTAAATTATTATTAATTTTTACTGTAATAACATATAACAATATGTAGAGATCACAAATAATGTGCATAACGTAAAAAACTCGAAACCTCCTGTCATGTCAAAGATCAGTGTGTTCAAATATTATATTTTAGAAACACCAAAATTCCTGGAGTCCTGGATTTTAGGAAACACCTAAACTTTATTTTACACTTAATAATTACAAATAATTTATTTGCGTGCGATACAATTTTAACCCGATGTCCGCGATCTTTTGACTGCCGGCCACAATAAAAGCTCCATTATTATATATGAAAATACATTTTCGAGAGTTCAGGAGAATTCCTCTGATAATACTAGGCCGGGTCATCATTCGACCGGTTTCTGGAAACTTCGAACGGGCGTTTCAGGTATATGTGTCTGCCAGCTGATCAAAGGGTCTCGTCCATTCTACAACATATTTAGTAAATAAACAACATGTTTACAGGTTTATTTTAATATGACTAATTTTTACGTATCAATATATATATATATATATATATATATATATATATATATATATATATATATATATATACTATCAAAAATTACAGAAAACATTAATTTCCTAAATTTGTGATTTTTGGTGTTTCTGAAATACGTGATTCAATTAGAGTGACCATTAACTGGAACTTACTACAACTGTCAGTAATAATTTAAATGATACTCACCGATTACTAAGATACTTAAAATTATTTTTTATGTATAAACGTGATGCAAGAACAAGTCAACAAATATTTAATGAAATTTTTAAATGTTGAATAAGAAATTGTGGAAAATAATGTTCAAAACAAAAACAAACCAATATTTATGATCATTTTAAGAATACCTACATTAGTATTTTATTGGTTTTATTTGGGTATATGCTTATGCACACATGTACATAAATGTATGTATAATTAAAGATCAAGCATATCGAAACCGCTTTTTTACTTCAATTGTTTAAGCGATAACTATAAAAAACGGACAATTATTTTTCTTCGTTGGTGTTCGTTATAAGGAAATTTCACCGTATAACAAAATATGGACAAAATGACATATCTATTCCATTTTGTCGGTTAGGTTCATAGATACATCTGGTTCTGTCCGTAGAGCGTTTTAAAAGCAATAGAAAATTGTAAATAAATATACTCTTTCTAAAAATAAGTTATTTAATTTAATGTGTTTCAGTAATAAAACAAATGCTTTATAAATAAATACAATAGGAAAATACTAACCATTTGAGCAAAAACTTTTTCAGTATAAAAAAAAACTCGTAACTTGTGAATACCTATCATCTGCCGTGACACGAAGACGAATAAATGAAAGCCATTATAATTCGACAGATTATAGAGTACCATTGTGGCTGCGTGGTGTAACTGCCAGTTTCGTGTTAAAGTCAGTCAAATTCAAAATAACCCGCCTATCTCATTTTGTACATATTTCTCCTTAATATAAAAAGAAATGAGACTTAGAATAAACAGTAAATTAAAAAAATATGTTATGGCTAGCCTTTTTACTCGTACATATCATTAAATTTTAGCCATCCTTATGGCGATTTGTGGATATTGGTTTTCAAATAAGTACAGGTTTCGGTAATTTTTATACTTGTTAATTCTCAAAAAAATCATTCAGACTGAGTTTTTTATGTGTTTATCAACAGATTTTGTTTATCATTAATAACCCCAAAAAGAAAAACTGAAAGTATATTAGCTTATTATATCAAAAGCGCGACAAAACTTTTTTCTCTGTTTGATCAGAAGAAAGTAATATTACATTATTACTATCATTACCACTAACAACTTTGAAATCAATATTTCTTGAGTTGATATCAATCTATTCTGTACGTTGTTGTCAGTTAAGTTTAAATAATGGGTAAAATGTGTTTTAACTTTCTTATCAGATTATTATAAAGTAAACTGCAAAGTGTTTTTTGGTTATCATATTCGCAATTTGTTCGCAAATTATCATGTTTAGACAATTCGTTTTATGTTTGCTTATTCATTTAGTAATTATGGCTGGAGGATGTTCGGTTCGCTTAGGTAGTAAAGGTGCGAAAAATTTTTTGCTGCAGCGGTTAGAAGTGAAAGAATGAGATAGTGCTAGTGAAGTTGACTAGAGTGGTATTGATTATTCAGACAATAGCAATAAAGAGGATTTTACTGAAGTACACGAAGAATATGACTCCGAAACTTCATCTAACGCAGAATCTACATCTAATGATAATGACGACCAACAAACTAATATTTACATCCTAACATAATGACGGTACTACATTTTAATTTCAATGCAGGGCACCTGCAAGCCGCTTATATGTATTTCAACCTCTTTAGGTCTCATCAGAACGACATATGAGTTGCTCTGAATCGAAACAAAATCTATCACATCATAGGACCATGATAGGGCCATGATGAACGGCATGTGGAATGCATATTGTTGATTCTTTTGTCGAATAATTCATCAATCTGTCTGCTTTGCAAGTTTTAGAAAGCACAGTGGTAAAAATTTGAATTTAGTTTCGCCAAGTAGGCAATCTTAGGATTCCTAGTGTTGTTAATTTTTACAAAGTTAATTTCTACTCATGTTTTAAATGGAAAGATATAAAAAAACACAAGAACATGAAAACGGAAAAACTCTATACTAAGCTTAATTAGAATAGAAACAAATTCAAACCTAGATTATCAATTGTAAGAAAGAGCAAAGGAGAGGTCACTGACAATTAGGTCCAGATATTAAAAACATTAAAAAGTTTTAGAGAGAGACTAAACATAATTAATTAGATAGCTGCCTAAGAAGCAAAAATACAGCTGAAAAACATAGAATACAAAAAAGAGGAAGATAACGTCCCAACAAAGGAATAAATTATTAAGAAAATTACAAACTGAAAGATTAAATCGCCTAGAGCAGATATTATTTCTTCTAAGCTTTTAAAATGTGGAGCACAAAAAGTGACGAATTGTATATGTAGGATTAACTTGGAGACACGTAAAACTATCAGAAGACTGGAAACTAGATATAATTGTACCTGTATACAAGAAAGAGCAAACAATGTGTGACAACTACAAAGTAATTATTCTCCTGAACGAAATTTACAAAAAATTGGTCTACATTCTTTATTATCGCCTTTCGGGATTCTGTAAAAATATAATATGTAAACATTGGTGTTGCATTCGCAAAGAAAAACTAACGATCGATATAATATTTATTCTAAGCCAACCTTTAGAAAAAAAATATGAATATGGAATTTTCAATTCTCTGCGAATGCTGATGATAGCATGTTTCCACGACAGCTTCCTCAACAAAGTATAGTTTTAGAGAGTATAAAATCTGCACTATAATCCAGCATGGTTGGGATGGTGTATTCTAAAATTTTCACATCCTATCTAAAAAGGACAAAGGTAGAATTAAAGCATGAATCTTTAGCCGTCTTTCCTAGCCAACACAATTAACAGAAGACAACTAACATTTGAAACGGCCGGGTTAAGCTGTCGACAAATATTCTTTAAATTGAAATTTGAAAGGCTCAGAAAGGTACAAATGGAACGAAATGACAATAGAATAAAATGTAAGAGGAAAACAGGATGAAACTTACAGATGCCTGCTTCAAATATTAGAATGAATTCTCTTTGGAAAAAACAGAGGACGCCTTGCCAATATAGTAAACGTAATAAAAGAAAAGAATAAAACTTTATATAAAAAAATTACACGTGCCCTCTGGAATGAATTGTATTTTTATAGACGTGAATACAGTTTCCTACAACTGGATAAGGTAATTTTAGATCTCGGCAACATCGCATCCATATTTTCGTGCACGTGATAACCCTGTTTTGGACAGTACCCGTAATTGTCCAAAAAAAGATCGATGATGACACGAATATCCGAATGTCTCCCGTTCTGAATAATTTATTCATAAAATAGTACACACCCAATTATCCAAATAAATAAAGTTTTTCCCATAATAAGTTAATTTTTTTATAAGTTATAAGTTTGAATTGTACGCTTCGGTATAGTTTTTAACTTCTATATAGTCTAGTATTTAAATAAAACATTAGTAAGATAACAAAATTATTACCAAATACACAATATACAGGAGTATAATCTGTATACCTGTATATATACAGTGTGTGATCAAATTATTATGACCTCTGCAAAAACTTTGTATTTTGGTGTTTAATAAAGAATAAAACCGCATATAATCATAATGATGTGTGTATAGTATAAAAATTGATCAGGCACACATTATTTTACAAAATTTTAAAATATTTTTGTTTATGCTTAAATAACATTTTTTTTAATATGGTGTAACCTCCTTTAGCTTCAAAGACGGCTTTGATCTTTCATGACATGTCTTAACTGTTTTTCAGGCAGTCTTATTTTATTTTATCGTCTCTGTGCCAGGTGGAAATGAGTCTCTCAATTATCTGCTGTTTATTTATGACAATTTCTTGAGCGATTCTCCTCTTCATGAGTTCCCATAAATTTTCGACCGGATTGAGGTCTGGAGAATTACCTGGCCAATTCAGTACTTTAATTTTCTTTTTTTCTAGGTACAATGTTACTGTTTTTGCGTATTACACGGTGCTGAATCGTACATAAAGGTAAAATATTCCTATTAGCCAACCCAGTATTTAATTTGTGGCATAAGACTTTTTACAGAACTTTAATATAATGTTGGTTCATCGTTCCCCTCATAATTGACTGCCTCATTTTTGGGGGATATTTGGGGTTTTTTTACCCACCCGTCTTCGGACGAAGGTTGACTTGTCCATGAGTATCTTCATTGTAAACTAACCGAAGAAACAAACCGAAAAAAAAATATAAGATATATTTTTAGAACAAAAAACGGTGTTTATAGGGATTAATACTTTAGTAGTAATGTAGTTTACCTTATTCCAATCCTCAATTGTCCAATTTTGGTGTTCTTTGGCCCATTTCAGTCTCTTTTTTATTCTTGCGACGGTCGACTTTTGTTTTTTGACAGGGCGACATGATACAGACTGACGTCTTAGTTTCACGAATAAGTCCTGCAATGATTTTTAGTTGTTTCTTTTTGTTGTTTACGAAGATATCCCTCATTTTTCTCTCGTTTCTGAGTGTAATGACACGCTTTAGACCACATATTTGGGCACTTTGATGAATCAGGGGTTTTTTTCGTAATATTGCTCACTATTGCATGCGCTACTTAACACTGTTGAGCTATCTTACGTTGGGAAAGCTTTGTAGTCCATAAAAGTATCTTTATCTCCACTATTTTAGTTTTAGGGATATCTTTAACCTTAACTATCATGACTTTATTAAAAAAAAACTAAATTTTTTTTTAAAATGTCTTTAAAATTTAAACTAATAATTGTTTTTAACCCGCAATTACCAGTTATACATTACAAAAGGTACTACATAAATAAAACAATATTAATCTTTAGAAAACAAAATAAAAACAAATTCAATTCCAACCTCAAAGCGCAACTTTATCACAATGTGCATGTTGTGACATATTTTGACACAAATGACAGTTCTACAGCTGCCAACGTCCAAAAAGAAAAATTATTAGTAACATAACATATTGGCGTACCTTAATTGTGAAGCAGCATATATAATTTTACTATAAAACTTTCGAACAAATATGTTCCGAAAGATTTCCGCGATTTGTAAAATTAAACCTAGAGCTAAGATTAATAATATTACAAAAATTAATATTAATCTCACCAGTTTTCCGGGTTGAACCGCTTTGATTATCATTGAGCCATTGTCTTCTTGAAAGCTTCCGAGATCTCATTCCTCCGAGCTCTCAGACACTACTACACTGATCACCAATCAATTTACTACTGCCATTCCTCATCATCATCATCAATCAGCCCTGAGTTTTGTAATTGCAAATGGTCGTTTGTTCTGTGTCCCGCTCGAAATCCTGCTTGTTCTTCTGATTGACAGAAATCGAGTATTGCTTCTAATCTGTTTCTCAGTATTCGAGTAAAGAGCTTGTATAGGTGGTTAAGCAAACTAATTGGCCTATAAATTTCGAGATCTAATTTATCCCCTTTTTGTGGAGGAGGATTGTAACCGAATTCTTCCATTTACTTGGAATGTTTTCACTATGCAGACATAGATTAAAAAGTGTTTGGATTCGGGACATCAAAAGTGGACCTCTTAGTTTAATTGTCTCAATGACTACACCATCTTCCCCCGGAGCTCTCTTATTTTTCATATGTTTGAGGGCATGTTGAATTTCCTCTCGTAATATATCTGGTATATCCTCCGACCCTACATTATGTACCTTTTGTATTGGTTGTTCGATGAGCTCTGGAATAACTTGACTTTTATATAATGTGTCATAGAAACTTTCCACTATATGTAATATGCTTGGTCTATCTGAGATAATATTTCCATTTTTGTCTTTAAGTTAGAAGATTTCTTTTTTGCCATTTTCCATTTTTCTCCCCAATGCTTTCATGCTTTTGTTGTCATCTATAGTTTTTATAATTTTCTTGTTGTTGTATTTTCTAATATCCTGTCTGATGGCTTTAGAGAATTCTTTATTGATGCTGTTTATATCTTGTGAGTCAAAATTTCCTTGACTTCTCAGTATTCTACGATCTTCCATTTTTTGTTTCGTTTCTTTACTAATTTTTTGTTCTTTTCCATGTTTAGGGCCAAATTTTTCCTGAGCTTGTGTAAATGTATCTACTATTTCTTCGTTTAGGTTATTTACGTCTTCTCTTGTTGTATTTCTAAGTAAGTTACTGGTGATATATTTTTCAAAGTCAAGTTCTTGCTTAATATTGATTTCTACGGTTGCTCGGACCATTCTATGATCGCTTGCAACCGAAAATTGATTTAAGACTGTAACATCTTTGTCTATATGTTTTTTGTCAGTTATGATGAAGTCGGTCTCATTTTTTGTCTTATCATCGGGGCTCTTCCAAGTCCATCTTCTATGGATCTTCTTATAGAAGAAGCTATTCATTAAATATAGATTGTTTTCTAATAGAAAATTTAAGAGTATTTCGCCCCTTTCATTTCTACCTGGTGTGCCAAAATTTCCGATGGCATTTTCAGCTGGGTCGGTGCTTATTCCTATTTTGGCATTATAAGTCATATGTTTGGCATATTAAAGTCGCCACATATTACCGTAAAATGTTCTTGGTCTTCTGAAACAGCTCTGTACAAGTTATCATAGAACTGTTCTATTTCTTCGTCAGCGTAACTCGATGTTGATGCATAATGATCTTTATGGAGTAACGGGTGTTTAGTTGTAATTTTGCAAGTATAACTCTTGTGGAAACTGATTTTACTGATATGATATTCTCAGCTAGTTTTTTATTAATAAAGAGCCCAATGCCTCCATTTCCATCGTTTTCTCCGACATGATAGAAAAGGTGACCGGATTTTAAAGTGGTTAGGCTTTCTCCTTTCCTTCTGACCTCAGCGACTCCAACAATGTCTCAATTGATTTTATCAGGTTCAGATTCCATTTCTATGAATTTTTCTTCTGATAACCGGATTTTTGCATTGCAAGTTTTTTTTAGAGATATATACCTGTTAGATGGTTTTCTAAAATAGACTGATAGTCTATCAGTGTAAGATTCTGAATTTTTTTTCTACTCACCTGGGGTAAATCCGTTTTTGTATTCGTATCTGACATAATAAGGGGTAATAGCAATTAAAACGTCACGCTTGTTTTGCGTGATGACGAGTTTTTAGTTCAGCCGCCCATTATGGGTACAGACGCTGTTGACAACCGCCCTCTACTGCCATTAGGAACAGAGAATAGTTTATTTATATCGTCGATGGTGCCGTGGTTAGAGTGGAGGTTGGCGTGCGGGCTAGCGTGGAGATTGGCGCGGTGCTAGAGCGAGGTTTGGCGCGGAAGTTGGTGCGAACATTTCTGACAGTAGGATCTTGATTCGCGGATGGGGCGGACGATATTTTCTTTATAAGAGGTCTCCATGTATGAAAATAACTGTATGTTGTCATCTCTTTTATTGAGACAATTTGGCCTTTTTTCAATTTCTATGGCTTCTCGGATAATTCTGGGTGTTTATAGATATCTCTACACACACATTGTGTGTGTAATTATGTATAATTATGTGTAAATACACATAATTATACAATGCACGATGTGCAAACCCATGAAACGACATCATACAATACATGTATAGATGAAGAGTAAAGTTCACAGAGAGGTACAGAACCGATTTGAATAATGCAAACTACGTGTTATAACTCCACAGATTTGTGGATTATTCCGATTATTCCCAAAAGTTCATAATTCAATTGGGGGTGCTATATTCGCTTTGTTAATTTAATTTAACTTTCAGACAAGTTCCTGCGGGTTATTGTTATATATTAGTATATCACAGACATAAATTTAAATTTGTTACCTGAATAAGCTAATAAAATAAGGTATCTCTCTACTCTACAGTGGTGAATATTGGAAATAGCTAAAAGCCTTTTTTAAATTTTCAATAATATTTATTAGAGCTTAAAACAACTAGTTAAATCAAAACAACAATAATAAAAGATAAACATTAAATCAACAATAAAATCAAAATATAAACTTAACTACATATTATTAATAGATTTTACAAGGGAAAAATGCAAATTTTTCTGTCTCAAAGTTGTATTTTGACATCGGAATTTCTGTTAATCTATCTAACATACTATGATATGCTGCCAGTTTATGTTGTATTGAATACATCCCATATTTAAACAGTTTTTATATTGGTGGAGATACGTAGACGACGTACTAGTATGTTTCACAGGAACTAACAGGCAACTCGACCAATTTTTATCGTATATTAATTCACTTCATAGTCATATTGAATTTACAATAGAAACAGAACAAAATCAATCTATAAATTTTTTAGATTTAAAAATTATCGGATTTAACAACAAACATGACTTCTCCATATTTCACAAACCTACCCATACTGACACGACTATACACAATTCATCATTCCATCCAACACAATATAAACTGGCAGCATATCATAGTATGTTACATAGATTAACAGAAATTCCGATGTCAAAATACAACTTTGAGACAGAATTAAATATAATTAAGCAAATAGCAGTAAACAACGGATACAATAAAAAACAATTAATAAAATGTTAACTCAAAAACTACACAAGAAAGCACTGAAATTAGTATTTCCACAAGAGAAAAAACCCAGTACCTTCTGTTCGATTACATATACAGGCAAAATTACAACAAAAATAGCCAAACACATAAAAAAGAAAGGAATAATACCTAGGCAAATATATCAAAAACAACAAGAGCCAAAATAAAAAACACTTACACAGTGGTGTGTACAAACTTAAATGTGGCGACTGCCCAAAAACTTACATCGGTCAAACTGGTAGAAACTTTATCAAACGAATAGCAGAACATTAAAGGGCTTTTAATAATAGAAAAACAGATTCTACATACGCACTTCACCTTCTGGATCATAATCATTCTTTTAACGACGAATTTAAAATTCTTTACATTCAAAATAAAGGCCTTAAGCTATCCTTGTTAGAATCTATGGAAATCAACAAATTAAAAACACACAGATATAATTCTGAATGACCAACTTGAGACAAACAGTTCTACCCTCCTCAACCTATTTCATTAGAGACTATTAAGTGTAAACGCATGCCAAAAATAGATCACTTGAGAAAGGCAATCAGCCGAAACAGGTGTAGTGATAAGAGTTAAAACAAATTTTTGTGGAAGTTTGAATACAAAGTTTTCAGTGTTTTATTGTTACATAAAATGAATTCCCATCAAGTAACGGTCGAATCCATCAATTAGGTAATATTTTCATTATAATCAATTAAACTATGTCAGCCTATATTAAAAAGGCTAAAACCAAAAGCGAGTAGGAAAGGGGAAAATATCAAATGGACAAAACGAGAATACATACAAGAACAATACCTGATAATACTTGCAGATGGAAAATATATAAATTCGTAGAAGAAAGTTATAAAAAAGTAACAACATAGAAGAGCTAAGATATATAGAGCTAAGAATTATATACGACAGTAATAAGACCTATAGCAATATATTCCAGTAAAACAGGAACGACGAACAAATCCGAACAAGTCATGCTCCATGCGTGGAAAAGAAAAGCCCCAGGAAAGTATTTAAAGGAAAACTATGGAATGGAATGTGATCGATTATCTTACAGATCATAAAATCAGAAAGACTAGTCTAAAAGACTAAAAAAAGAAAAAGAAAGGTAGGTTGAAAACCAGGTAAAAAAAGAATGTTGTAAAAGATATAGCAGAACTTAAAATCAGTAAAGCAGTAAACAGAAAATAATGGAACGTAATAGTAAACCAAGCGTTCTAGGTCTGGAGAGCTAACATTGGAAACGCATTGGAACATTGCGTATAACTATTTCGGAAACAGAATGTTTAAAAAATTTTTTTGACAAAAGTAATTTTTTTTACATCTTTATCTAACTTTATGTAAAAATTATAAAAAATGTTGACTTCTTTAGACTTTTTAGTATGGTTTTTAGGTCTACCATATATTACACTTTTCGGGGTAATATGGGAGCGCACAAATTGTCGCTTTAACTACCAATTTTTTTAGTTACACCAATAGTGCCCAAAAATTTGCTATCTTAAAACATCTGCAATTATTATGAACATTTCAGTCGACAAGGGTGGCAAGGCGTTTTTATTGTTCTAGCTTTTATAATTTTACCCGATTTATTAATGTGTTTCTTTCCTGCTGTTTGTTGCCTGTACTCTTTTTGGAACTTTCCAAGTTTCTGGTTTCTTGTAACGTCGTTTCTTTTTGATTTGGTCATCTTCTTCTTCTTTTTGTGCCACTCCTATCGGAGATTGGAAATCATCAAGGCTATTCTGACCTTGTTTACGGCTGACCTAAAGAGTTCATTAGTGGTGCAGCCAAACCACTCTCTCAAATTCCGCAACCATGACATTCTTCTACGGCCTGGATTTCGTTTTCCTTCTATTTTTCCCTGCATTATATTTTGAAGTAATGCGTATTTATGTCCTCTTATCAGGTGACCAAAATATTCGAGTTTTCTTCGCTTTAGCGTTAACAAAATCTCTGGGTCTTTTCCTATTCTTCGTATTACTTCACAGTTTGTTATTCTTTCAACCCAACTAATCTTCAGCATTCGACGGTAGCACCACATCTCGAAACTTTCAATATTTTTCATGTTGTTCTGTTTGAGAGTCCAGGCCTCTACACCGTATAATAGCGTGTTAAATACATAGCCTCTCAGCATTCTTAATCGTAGAGGGATGCTTATATTTCTGTTGCAGAAGAATTTTCTCATCTTTATGAAGGTGGCCCTGGCAATTTCGATACGTCTTTTTATTTCACTGTTTTGGTCTCCAGTTTCGTTTATTAAAGTTCCCAAGTATTTGTAACTTGATACTTTTTCAACTTCAGTGCCGTTTATACTAATATACGCTGGTTGTGTCATGTTTTTACTGAAGACCATATACTTGGTTTTTTTAATATTGATATTTATACCATAATTGTTGCAAGCAATATTTATGTCTGTAAGTAATCTTTGTAATTCTTCTACTGTTCTTGCAACTAGTACAGTGTCGTCCGCGTATCGAATATTATTTACAATCTCTCCATTAATTACGATTCCTCCGTTTGCTTGTAAAAGGGTTTCCTGACAGATGCTTTCACTATATACATTAAATAACAGAGGTGACAAAATGCAACCCTGTCGTACTCCTCTACGTATTTCTATTGCTTGTGATGTTTCAGTTTCTATTTTGATGTTAGCTTTCTGATTCCAATATAGATTGAGAATTATTCGCAGATCTTTATTATCTATGTCCTTCCTTTCAAGAATCTCTCTAAGCTTATCATGGCGTACTCTGTCAAACGCTTTTTCAAAATCGATAAAACACGTATGTACCTCCTGATTAACGTCTAGGCATCTTTGTGTGAGAACATTCAAACCGAAGAGAGCTTCTCGAGCACCAAGCCCTTTTCTGAACCCCATCTGTGTATTAGTAATATCTGACTCCAACTTTTGATAAACTCGGTGATAAACTCGGATAATTTGGTCATCAGTTGCCTTTTAATTTTAAATCAAGTTCTCGTCAAATTGATCATCATGTAATTCACTATTGTTGTCTCCCAAATAGTTTCTATTTTGACTAGTGTTCTGCAAGTGTACTGCTGTAACTACTTTCTTTATTACTGTCTATGTAATCGAAGTCTTTTATGCTATCGTCATCGCTAACACCTTCTTCAGTTAAATCGAAGTTTTGAGCAAGGCTAGTTAAAGTTTGAGCAATATAAGAGATATTCTTCGATTCTGTAAATTTTAACAAATTTGTTTATTTTACTATCTTTTTTTACTATCAAACTGTTAACAGATTGTAGAATAAAGCAAAAAATAAAATAGGGGCACTTGTGGGTAATTCTCAAAAAAAGAAGCAGTTTTAGTATTTAGCTCATCGATGTTGTATTAAGAAGATCAAAAATACTATAATAAATATATAAATTAGTACTAGATTTTACAAATAATAGTTGTTTATAAATAATAATTTAATCGTATGTTATGTCTTCAACAAATAATAATTTGTTGAAGAATAAGAATTTTATTTTATATAAAGAAGTAAGCACTCTACGTTAAGCACTCTATATTGATCGAAGCTTTAAAAGACATTGGCTTGGACGGCAGAGATGTTCGAATAATTGCAAATTTATATTGGAATCAAACAACATCAGTTTTAGTAGATGGTGTGAAATCACAAGCTCTCAATATTAAAAGAGGAGTACGGCAGGGATGCCTCTTGTTACCCCTGCTTTTTAATGTTTACTCCGAAAGAATTTTCAGAAAAGCACTTTCTGAAAAACAAGAAGGAATACTTGTGAACGGCGAAGTCATCAATAATTTGCGATATGCGGACGATACAGTACTCCTAGCTTCTAGTCAAGAAGATCTGCAAACACTACTTGATAGTGTCGTTGAGAGTTGTAGGGAGGCAGGTCTGGATCTTAACATAAGGAAAACCAAAATACTCGTAATAAGTAAACAACAGAATATAAAACCGTCTATATATGAAAATAATACCAAACTTGAGCAAGTTGATAAAATCGTCTACCTTGGACAGCAATTAAATTGTAATGCAGAAAATCACGGCGAAATTAAAACCAGAATAGAGCAGGCTAGAGCTGCTTTTAGAAGGATGTCCAAGGTGTTATGTAACAGAGACCCAAAATTGGCATTAAGGATCTGCCTACTTCGCTGCTACGTGTTCTCGGTCTAACTTTATGCTGTCGAGTCCTGGACTGTAAATAAAATCGATCTAAATCGCCTTGAGGCTTTCGAAATGTGGTGCTATAGAAGAATTTTAAAAGTTTCCTGGGTGGAGAAGATTCGTAACTCCACATTACTAGAACGTCTCAGCAAGACTACTGAGATCATAAAAAGCATCAAGCAGAGAAAGCTGGAATATTTCGGACATGTACTGAGAGGTTCCAAATATAGATTGCTACAAAATATCATGCAAGGAAAAATAGCAGGCAAACGCAGTCCAGGACGAAGAAAAACCTCATGGTTGAAGAACTTGCGAGATTGGTATGGTGTGGATACAAGCATGCTATTTAGGGTGGCAGTGAATAAAATTAAAATAGCTATGATGGTAACCAACGTTCTGAAAGGACATGGTACATGAAGAAGAAGAATAAAGAAGTAGTCATGAATGTATGCATTTGCGAAATGGACAGTGAAAAAAACAACGTAGTACCTATCGATCAAAACTTTCACAACAGCAATATTTTCAAATATCTATCCAAACTAGTAAAAAGCAAGAACTAGTAAATACCTACAATGTAAAACGTAACAAACCAACCTTTTCAGAACATTTTAACAATTACCAACTTACTAGTTTATATAAAAATTAAAACCTAATCTCACTTATCGTCTACGTTCAAATTTTCATCTTTTGCTTTTTCCACAACGGTTGAACCGCGTCGATTATCATTGCAACGAGTTTTCGACAGCCTCTTGGATGTGTGTGCTTCGACCTCTTCCAGTGCTTCCGAGGTCTTAGTTGTCCGAGCCCCCAGACACTACTACACTAATCACTAACCAATATATTACTGTAGTTACAGATAACAGCTGTCTTTCCTCTGTTCATTCTTTATCGATAATTTCCTTCAGTTCTTTTCCTTTAATATATTCTATTCTTATTCATGTCTTCGATATTTAGGTAAGCAAAATTTTTAAATTAAAATATGAAACATAAAATTAAAGACGAATTTACTGACTTAACTGAATTTAAGTGGTTTCAACCTGGCTGTCGAGCTACTGCAGAATTTTTTTTGCGTATCATAATATTCTGCATTTTCTTTGGGACTTTACTATTTTTGTTGGAAATAAGCTACAATTTTACTTTAAAATTAAGTTTATTTGACGTTTCTATTCCCTATTCGGAAATAGTTCTCAAAATACAATATGTTATTCTCTCTATCGATTTAACTTTAAGTAAATTAAAAAAAATGAATTTGACTTACACAATGTATCTATGAATGTCCTAATAGTTAGAACTCCTGTAAAGCAGAGGCCGTGTCAGCACACTGGAAACTAGCGGATATTAATGTACACTTGTTTAGTTATTTTAAACTTTCAAGATATTTTATTTTGTATATAAGATAATATCTGCTGTAGCATATTCCTTAAGGATGAGTTTTGTTAAAACACTATTATCTAATACAGCTCAAGCTGGGACATTATGCTGAAAACATAACGGGTAGTGAACTTAGTTTATATCAAGACGTCAAGCTATCCTTACTAACAACAATGGAATATTATCCATTGTTTAAAAACTGGCTTCGTGATATAGGTACGCAAATGTCTCTATTGTCTGTCCTGCCTACGCGGTGTAGGTCGATGAATTAATCCGTGAAGGTTAATTTAACATTTTGTCTTAATAATAAAATACTCTTACAATAAAATAATTGCCCCGATACTATTTTTTTTGTAACATGTTTTAATCTATATCCGTTTTTGGGAATAAAAAATATAACTAATTAAAATTAAATGTTTTGATGTTTGGATAAGTTCTAGAATCATGCTACAAAAAAAATTTATTGAATATAAAAAAATGATATAAAAGCACCTTTTCCTACAAATTCGCCTATTGCTGGTAGAAGCTCTAGCCGCTACTGAGTCGTAGCACAGGGAAATAAGCTTTTTTTGTGACACTCGTCCGGCCAGTCAAATGGAAGTTAAAAACGGTACATTTTCGCTTTTTTCGTCTATCAGCAAAAAGTAAAGCGTTTAAAACAAATTTGAGAGCAGAAGATATTTATGTCATATAAAAACCTTCAAAATGGCGTTTTCTAAACGTTCCTATCCCTATTTGTTGCTTAGAAAATTGCAAAATAAGTTAAAAATTTCGGTTTATTACAAATGTTAAATTAAATTAAAATTAAAACAAAAATTAAATTTTTTTTAAATAAACTTATAACCTTTACATTACACATAATGTTGGATCTTGTGGTGCTTAAAATAAGATTAAAATATAATGTCGATCGGTCTAAAAAATTAAAAGTTACACAAGCCGACATAATTTTTGGTGTTTTGAGTTTGACATGTGTCCTTAGCAAATACGGGTACGCTGATTCTGAATATGAATTCGGTTTAAGCCCATCACGTTCAAATTTTTCACAAAATTAAAACAAAACCTTGAGATATAATATATACTAGTGCAAACAAATAGCTTATTGATATTTCGTAAATTGCATTTGTAATATCGCAATATCGCAAATTATTTCTTTAAAAAATACTTTATAGATCGATAGAAAATATTTTAATATATTATTATGTTAATTTTATTTGAATGGCAACACTGCCCATCACGTCAAAATTTTCACAAAATTGAAAAAACCTTGTGAGATATTATAGCACAAACAAGTACGTTATTGATGCTTGTAAAATTTGGTGATCACGACAAACTTTGGGCTCCACACAAAGTGTGCTTTAAGTGGGTCGAACTACTGAAAAATGGACAAAATGTACACGTAACTCTTTACCCTTCAGCATTCTTATGGTATGAAGGAAACCAAAAACCCATGGAGACGACTGCTACTTTTGCTTCAGCAATATCAATATTAAGGGTTTCAATTCAAAAAATTAACACAATATTTAGTCTCCCGTTTTACCTTTTGCTAAACAACCTATATCTCATGAACCAGAAATCCCTATTTCTTCAACTTTTCTTCATACCATCCAACAGCAATCATCAGATGAAAGTGCAGACGAAAAAACTGATAAAGATTAATTTAATCCTCAAAAGTTTATCCAAGCTGAATTAATGACTTAGGAGGAGACTTGGGCCTATCGAAGGATACTGCGCAAATCTTAGGATCACGACTGAAAGATAAAAATCTATTGGCTCATGGTACCAAATTTTCTTAAGAGTACGATTCCACATCATGGCGGTTATTTAATGATTCTGCTAAGAGAAGTCTAAAGAGTGTGTTTTTTCACAATAGTAATACTTGTGCCTCAATGCCTGTTGCTCACTTCGTGCATCTGAAAGAAGCATATGAGAATCTTGAGATGTTGCTGAATAAAATAAAGTATAGCGAATATTGTTGGCAACTCTGTAAAAATCTCAAAATAATATCCTTTGAGTCAGCAGTCTGGATTCACAAAGTATCCATGTTTTTTTTGTGCAAGTGGCACTCGATCACGAAATTTACATTACGTTAAGAAAGGGTGGCCACTCAGAGAAAGACTAGTACCGGGACAAAAAAATGTGCAACGTGATACACTAGTTGACCCAAAATTAATTGTTTTGCCTCCATTTCACGAATTGATAAAGCAGTTTGTCAAAGCTTTAGATCAACAATGTGACTGCTTTTAATATCTGTGCGACAAATGTTCTACACTTTCCTGAAGCTAAACTGAAAGAAGGAATTTTTGTAGTCCTTCAAATTCGAACCTTAAAATCGGACAGATTGTTCCAGAATACAAGGACCCAGGATGAATCTGAAGTACAAAGTTCTTTCGTAAAATTCATAGATGGTTTGCTTGGAAACAAAACTTCTCCAAACTATAAAGAAATTGTAGCTAACATCGAAAATTATAAAAAACTGGGATGCAATATGAGCGTCAAACTTCATTTTTTGGATTCCCACGTTGATTATTTTCCCGAGAATCTTAGAGCAGTCAGCAAGGAGCTGGAAGCAAGATATAAAGGAGATGAAGAGACGTTACCAAGGAACACGGGGTATAAGAATGATGGCTGATTACTGCTGGACCTTGAAGAGAGAATCGATCACAAAAATCCATAAAAAGAAGACCACAAAATGTAGTTTTCATGGAAAAAGAAAACAGTAATTTTTTGAAACCAAATATTGTCTAACGTAGGTTATACTGAAATCTTTTTTTAAGAACAACTCAATTTTGCAGTGTAATTTTATATTAAATAAGGTTTCAATAAATATTTTCTCAGTATTTCTGACAGTTTCTATAAAAACTTTCAAACACACTTTTTTTTAAAAAACCTGACGTGCTGGAAAAAGCTAAGTACAGATTCGTGATCAGCACATCCCATTTACTATAGGACACTTACTCAACTTAAAACACTTTTTCATGAAAATAAAAATGTAGGATTGTGTTATTTATCCCAAATTAATTTTTTTGCTACAATATATCAGAAAATTAAATAGGTATATTAAATATACGAATAAATTGTAAAATAAAAAGAATTATTCTATTAAATAAAATAAGCAAAAATAATTTTAAATATTGCAGAATAATTTGGCAAAAACATGTCAATGTGTTGCTCATAAACAATTAGAATACCTTTTTAACCAAAAAACTATTTTTTTCATATTTTGATAGCCTGAGTTTTTTTTTTACAAATTTAAAACGAAAACAAGTTGAGCTAGGACACTTTGGGATGAACATAAATTTATATTAGCTTTGTTTATATCAATTAAAAAACCTAATTAGGGTTATTTAAAAGAATATACTTTAGGATTTTAACGTGAGAAATGCGAAAAAGATTTCATTTTAATGGAAGTTCACAAAGCTTCAAAATTGTTGTCCTCAAAATTGGTCGGCTTTGAAACTAGTGGGAGCGCAGAAGGCGGAAGAAGCTGTTAACTGTATCTCTGTTTCTTGTTTATAGATTTCAACTTTCCTTTTTTTTTATTTGTATGCACATTACGACTATGTATTATTTAAATGATTAGGTTGTTAAATAAACCATTAGTTTGTTATATAATTTATAGCTGCACCAGTTGCATATACAGTTTATAGTTTGATATATTACTGATAATTTATTTCCTGAATTTTTACTCTTGTATTTATCTTATTATGTTATCAATATTTTCAACATCGTATGAATATTTTCTGCTTTTGTTTCCTTATTTATTTAAATGTTTGTAGAACTGGTAAAATAAGAGATCGTTAGATCAAGCATATCTACGATGGGAATTATTATTCTTATTATATAATATGGAATTAAATATAAAAATATAATTAAAAGATCTGGCTTCTCAAAGCTATAAAAACAAACATAATGTATTTGATATTTTGCTCATTTTTTGTAGTCAGGTCCCTAAATCGTTGAAAAGTCTGCATTTTTTCGGCGCTACTCATCAATGAAAAGAACTTTTTCCTGCACCTAAAAATTAAGTACATATTAACAAATTTAGATTTATCAGTCAACAAAAAATTGTCTTCCATGAAAACTTTTTATTAGAAAAGAACAAATTATTAACTTACTGTGTTGATGATGTGTTTGTTTCCTTTGACTTAAGCTTGTTTTATTATTTAATTTCTATATTCGTTTTTTTCTTTTTTTTTTCTTTTTCTGATTAGGTAAATTAATATCGTTATGATCTCGGTCGCTTTCACTCATTTTAAAATACGTTTGTCAAGATATGATACAAATAAGTAATCTACAATATTATTACTACTGTATTCGTATTTACTACACATTTATTTATCTATGTGCATTTACAATACAAGATTTAACGTGACTGAAAATTACTGGCATTATTGCGCCAAATTATATCGACCCTTTCTTTACCAGCGACGTATATCTACGGTTTGGGGAAAAGTGCCACTGTTCCCAGTGACGTATATATACGTTCAAGAGTGAAAACGTTTTTAATATCATACCGTTTGTATACGACACAATTTTTTTTTACCCCTGCCAGCCCCATTGCCGCATCTATCCGTCACTGTTACAGTGCCCTCAGATCCGATCCCGTATTGGTTCGTTCGAACATGCGTTGTGATGAACCCACTGCCGCATTGATACGGCAGCTTCTGATACACGCCGTTTCGGTAACTGCTGGATATGGGTCGAGTTTTTGGGTCTATTTTTAGCATGCGTCTTGTACCGCAAATAAAAGAATATGATGATATCCTGGCATGCTTGGATTTCGATGAAGAGCCTTTTGTAGAAAGTGAAAGCGATTATGTACCAGATAGCGATGATTCAGAAAAGGAGGAGATTGTTAATATTATTTATGGAAATGATGAAGCTATTTCTGAAAATGAAGGTGCTGATAAGAACGAAGTCGAAGTTGTGGTTGCAAATACATCGTGAAATGAAAGCAAAAGAGCCTTAGCGGATGATTTTAGTATACAGTTGGATAAACAGCAATTTGTTCCTGTCATGTACGAGTTTGATGACACAAATTCAGATGCCCATTTAGACATTATTCAGAATCCTGCCAGGAAAATAGAATGTTTTCTTTTGTTTCTAAATCCAGGTACCGTTAATTTAATTATACATAATACAAATAATTTTGCTACAGCGGAAGTTTGCAAAAATAAAAAGAATGCTTGGTCTCCACTTACAGAAAATGAATTTTTTATATTTATCGCTGTGTTATTGCTCGCTGCATTAGTGGTGGGTAGTTCCGGAACGAACTAGTTCCTGGAACTAGTTCATTTTATATTATAAATGAAATAGTTCCGAAAATTAAATGGAACTAGTTCCGAGGAACTATTAACGTCACTCCTGATCTTCTATTTGATACCGTCATTTGTGCGCGAACTGCATCTCTAAGTATTTCTTCGATCGACGAAAACGAAAAAGGAACTAGTTCCGAGCCGGAGCCGATTAGTGGATGAACTAACATAGTTCCGAGGAACGAGGAACTGTATGATAATCGTGATCGGTCCGGTATGCGATGCTTGATCGTTGGCTGTAACTTCAGCTTGTAGGTACAATTTATTATAATTGTGTGTAGTAGTTGTGTTATATTTATGTTATAGTTATTGTTAAATTATTTACTGGTCATGATATTTTTAGAGTTTAGTTTAATTGTGATTTAATGATTCAATTTTAAGAAATTCTTACGCTTATAGTTTCAAAAGTACATATTTTTAAAAATCATATGATACACATCAGTATTATCCTGTTTGGCTTTCACGTGCTTGTATTGACAATTGGGAATATGTAAAATGAATGTAGTTCTTACACCCAACGATATAATTAAATTTTACGACTTCCTGTCTTCTATGTCGAAAAAAATTGCTATGTAAGTAAAGTATATAAATATATACAATGTGTTTAACATCGAACAGATTTTGTTTATAAATAAATCTTTGAAGAACAAAAAATTCTTAGAGAGAAAATAAATAAATAACAAATCAACAATCATAGAAAAATAATAGCATTTTGATATAAAATTCAGCAAAATATGTTTAGATAAAGTAAAAAAAAAACTTCGTTATTTTCGTGAAATAATTATTTAAACCAATGCCTTCGAATTTAGTTTCCCATCGTTTACCATACTTTACTTTTATTTTATTTGTGATGTCGAATATCGAACCTAAACACTCGATCCGATTCAATTCAAGATTGATCATACTGATCTGATCGCAAAGTTAGTCATAGTTCCAAAGAACTAGTTCCAGGAACTAGTTCCTTTTTAGGAACTAGATCTAAGGAACTAGTTCCTAGAAAGGAACTATGAAGCCCACCACTACGCTGCATGCCATAGAAAATCCAAGCTTACAGAAAATTGGTCAAAAAACGATTTGTTGTATACACCCATATTTTCTAGTGTAATGTCCTGGAATCGCTTTCAGTCTATACTGAGAATGTTACACTTCGCTGAAAAGGCTGATCAACCTCAAGCGGATTCTTATTACAAGGTGCGAGGTGTTTTTTTGCAGGTAAAAAACTCATTTGCTAATAATTTTACGCCATTCCAAAATCTGGTAATCGACGAAAGTTTGGTTCTATTCAAAGGTCGGCTGCAGTTTAAACAGTTTATAACAACTAAACGCCATCGATTTGGAATAAAATTGTTTCTTATTTGTGACTGTGAAACGAGTTATGTGTTAGACTTTATCGTTTATGTAGGTAAAAACACCGAAATAAATCATTATGAGGAAATCGGCCTCTCAGGATCTGTGGTTGCCACTCTTATGAAACCCTACTTGGGCAAAAGTCACTCCCTCTTTACTGATTACTGATAACTGGTACACGTCTCCTAGTTTGTCAAGTTATCTATTTGAATATAAAACTAACTCTTGTGGAACAGTCAGGATCAACAGAAAACACATGCTTAATTTAGCAGAAAACTAAAAAAAGGTGCAACTTCCTCAATATCGAGTTGGAATATATTGGCATTAAAAGGAAATGATCGAAGAACGGTCACTATGCTTACTACCATGCACTAAGACAAAATGGTAAAATTGGCTAAAAAAGACAGAAAGACAAACGAATTTATTAAAAAACTAGCTTGTGTAATAGACTACATACAATATGAATATGGGAGCAGTGGACAGGACTGACATGTTACTAAGTTCCACAGAAAGCGTCAGGAAAACCGTCAAATGGTATAAAAACCTCTTCTTTCACATATTGGACCTTTCTATTCTAAATCCACATGCAATATACCTGACACAACACCCAGAGAAAACACCATTGGCCCAGTTTCACTTGAATCTTATTCGTCAGCTTCTAGACAGGTATGTGGATCTAATCTTGGAATTATCTTGTTACAATAAAATGTTATTTTTAGGTATCATTTACCAAAACATCCAACTGTAGTGCCTTTACGAAACGTTTTTCATCTTGTAGGTAGACATTTGCCTGATATTGTCCCAACAACAAAGTTCGTAGATGCACTGTTTGGTCAACAACAAAGACTCAAGCAAAGAAACGGCACGAATCAAGGTACATGGGTCTAGAATATGACGTGGGTCTCTGCGCACATCCTTGCTTTGGCATTTACCACACCCAGGAACAATTCTAATGACTACTTTCGAATTCATTTCATATTTAGTTTATAGTTAGTTATTAAAAATACTTTCGTTTTATATTTATTTGAACATTAAAAAGCATTTTCTGAGTTTTTGTTTGCATTTAATGAGCAACCGTATATATACGTCGCTGGTACTTCTGGTACTTCAAAAACTATGGGAACGGTGGCACTGCGTCGCTGATCAGGTCTGGTTAAGAACGGGTTATTATAACTTATGGGGTCTAAAATAAGTGATTCAATTGGAGGTTGAATTTATTTGTCAATTTTCTCCTTTTTCTTTAATAAAGCAAAGTTTCTTTTATTAGTTTTTACTATATATATATATATATATATATATATATATATATATATATATATATATATATATATATAATAGCACTACGAGCCTAGTAGACCCATGGCTTGAGATGTTATTGTTTTCCATTTCTTCCTATTAGTAGCCTTGTCCTTCCATCTTCCTATTCCCAGTGTTTCTAGGTCTTTCTCTACTTCTTGCTTCCCTCTACTTCTCGGCCTTCCTCTCCTTTTTTTGTACCCATTGTATGCATCAGAATCATTTTTGGTACTCGAGAATTTGTCATTCTTTCTATGTGCCCTAGCCACCTGAGTCTCTGAGCCTTTACTACTCCCACTATACTAGGATTTTTGTACATATCTTCTTATTTTTTATTTGTTCTTCTTTTCCATGTATTGTCTACTATCTTGCCTCCAAATATCTTTCTCAAAACCTTCCTTTCCCATATTTCGAGCATACCTGTTTCGCCTTTGTTCAGTGTCCACACTTCACTGGCGTAGGTTACCACTGGTTGTATAACTGTTTTGTAAATCCTTATTTTGGCATTCCTAGATATCTGTTTACTTTTTAATAGATTGTTTAATGAGTACACACATCGGTTTCCTGCCATTATTCTTGATTGTATCTCCTCTCTAATATTTGGTTTGCAAGTGAACATCGACCCCAGGTATGTAAATATTTCCACTGCTTCAAATATATATGCTTTTTCACCCTCTACTTCTATTTTTAGATTTCCTCCTTTTTGTTCATTGTCATCTATCCATTCCATGTATTTTGTCTTACTTTCGTTAATGGCTAAGCCTATTTTCTTTGCCTCTCTATCTAGCCTCTTTACTACTTCTTGTAGCTCCCATTTGCTTCGTGCCAGTATTACTACATCGTCAGCAAAGGCTAGACATTGGTGCTTTCTTTGGTATAACAATTCCTCTCTGTTGACATTTGCATCTCGTATGACCTTCTCCAAACACAAGCTGAATAGTATCGATATTATGGGATTTCCTTGCCTTACTCCTTCGCTGACTTCAAATTTTTCCGACATTATATTATTTATTTTAACTCTGCTTTCAGTCTTGGACAACGTTATTTGTATCAGTCTTATAAGTTTTCTACTGATACCCAATTCTTCTAGTGCTTTGCTCATTTGGTTCCGTTTTATTCTATCGTACGCTTGTTTGAAATCAATGAAGAGGACCCTTGTCGGCAGATTGTGTTGGTAACTTTCCGCTTGCAATTCTCTGTGCGTAAATATCTGATCTGTTGTACTTCTACCAGGTCTGAAGCCACATTGGTACTCGCCGACAATGTTTTCTATCACCCCTGCCAATTTGTCCTTTATACACACTGCAAGAATTTTGTATGCAGTATTCAATAGTGATATCCCCCTGTAATTTTGACAATCTGTCCTATCGATTTTCTTATAAAGTGGGCATATAATTGCATCTGTCCATTCTTGTGGTAGTTGTTCTTTAATCCTTTATTAATTTAAACATTTGCTCCTCTAGCGTTTTCCCTCCATATTTGAACATCTCTGCAGTTATATTATCACTTCCTGGACTCTTGTTATTTTTTAATTTCTTTATTATTTCCTTTATCTCGTTTCTGGTAGGGGGTGTTTCTTCTGTCTCATTTATTTGGTTCCTATGTTCCTCCGTTCTTCATGCTTATATTTAACCACTTTAGATATTTTAATTATGTAGATACTTTATTATATCTGGCAATTGTGTAATGAAAAAAAAAATAAATAAAAATTTATTGACCGAGAAAGAACAAGCTTTTTCTTTTTAAAATTCTGAGTGAAAATAAAACTGCTTCGCTTAAATTTATAACTCATCATTATAGTCACTAACATCTTAGCAGATGTGTTGTGGTTCATTATTGGGCTTTAACAGCTCGGATAGTTTGATTTAATTCATAACTAGTGAAATAATAAAAAGTACACGTGTACATAATTAAATACAACTTCAATTTCGACTCTCAGATCGTGACAACTTTTGGTATACTCTCATTAGTTAAGCGGATACATATAAACTTCTGCTGTGACATAATATAAAGTATGAACATATTTTGAGTTAATTAGCTTTTATGCTTTACAAGCGGGATAAACTATGCAAAAATAGATGTTTACAACTGTTCCTGAAAGTTATAGAAAATCGTGTGTACCAAAATGTAAAGCTGCATATTAAATTGTCGACTATGTATTTGACAGAATAATTTACCTACTTGAGATGACATTTGCTTTTTGTATATAATATTTAACTGACAAAACGATGTGCAAATAACCTTGTACATGATTGTAACATTATTGCATGTTTTTTATATTTCTTTAAATAATTATTTTATTTAAATTTCTCTTGATTTTATTTATGTGTTAATTTTCTATTTTTCTAAATAGACTTGTATCTATTTTTAATAAAGCATTTCCTCTATTAAACATCAGGCCAAAACATAACAAACCTTGGATTACCAAAGGCATTCGCATATCTGCGAAAAATATGCGTTCTTTGCTATATATTAAAAAATTTAATGACAGTATCCCCATCTCTGATTATATCAACAAGTACAGAAAATGCTATATAAAACTACTCAAAGTAGCCAAAAAATCCTACTTTGATAATCGCTTAACAAGCTCCAAAAATATTTCAAAAGAAACTTGGTCAATAATAAATGATTTTCGAAATAAAACCAGTACAGCGAATCAAACCTTTTCTTTTCCTAACCCCGAAAATCTAAATGATTTCTTTGTTAATGTTAGTAAAAATATAACCTCAACTATTTCGCCACAACAAGATCCAGTTTCCTATCTCTCTAATTCAAAAAACATTGCTGATACCTTCTTTTTAAGACCAGTTGATAAGACGGAACTCATTTCAACAATTCGTAGTATAAAAAGCACATCGTCCTGTAGTACAGATGGATTATCTATTGAAATTTTCTCAAATCTACCGCATAATGTTTTGGAGGTCATGGTCTCGCTAGTAAATGATTCCCTTGAAAAAGGTACATTCCCTAACTGCCTACAGACTGCCATCGTCATTCCTCTTCATAAAGGTGGAGAAAAATCTGATGCCTGCAACTATAGACCTATTGCCTTGTTATCAGCACTATCAAAAATTATTGAAAGACTTATAAAAGTTCGACGATGCCCTTTCTCCTTAAATATAATATTTTATCGCAAAATCAGTTCAGCTTTTTGTCTAATAAATGCACTAGTGATGCCATATTTTCTGTGTTACATGATGTATATCTATCACTAAACAGTAACCTCTCCTCCGCCACCGTTTTCTGCGACTATTCCAAAGCCTTTGACTGCGTAAATCACGACATTCTATTAAAAAAATTAACTTTCTATGGAATTCGGGGTGTGTCTTTGAACTGGTTCAAAACTTACTTGGTAGGTAGGAAACAATTGGTTAGAATAAATGACACCGACTCTAGTTGTAAAGATATTGAGTGTGGAGTACCGCAAGGTTCAGTATTAGGTCCCATTCTTTTTTTACTTTTCATTAATTACATCACTTACTTGAAAATTAAAGGGAAAATTTTTCTATTTGCTGATGATACCAGTATTACTTGGAGCAGCTCTGATATTTCAACGCTTCATTCAATTATAATTGCTGATTTACTTATAATCAAGGCTTGGTCAGACTCCAACTTACTTAGCTTTAACGTGGATAAGACTGTAGCATTATCTTAAAAGGGAGTCATGCAACCCTTGCTTTTGAGTGAGAGCCAAATCAATATCGTAAATTCCGTGAAATTTCTAGGTATTCTCATTGACAGTGATCTCAAATGGTCCTTGCATACTGACTCCTTAAGGAAGAAACTAACCTCAGCTTGTTTTGCAATAAGATCTGTTTCGAAGGAACTAAATATACCTTCTGCCAAAATGGCATATTTCTCATTGTTCGAGTACCATCTTCGATATGGGCTTCCATTTTGGGGTTCTAGTACAGCGGCCCAATTTGATACTATTTTTAAGTTGCAAAAAAGAGCAATCCGTAATCTATTTGGTCTCAAACAAACAACTCATTGCAAGACCTACTTCAAAAATCACGGCTACTCCATTAGACATTCGGATTGTAACGTTTATTTGCCGATCCCGTCCACTCAGCTAGTAAAGAATTCTATTCTATATCGTGCAAAGAAACTTATAATCACCTTCCAAGAGAAATTAAATCCGCAACATCCTTCATTAAGTTTCGTAAGGTGACAAATGTTGGCGCCTTACTTTTCTATAAACTAAGTAGTCTGTTTAAGTATTGTTCTTCAATTTCAATTTTCAAGTATTTCATTTATATTCTTTTGTACTCTTTTGTCTATATTCCCATATACTCTTTATATAAGTCCTTTACTAACTTTAATCCAGTTCCAACTAGATAGAAAGTTTGTTTTTGTGTTGGTATTGTCGATAGTCAATGTCAAATATTTTAGTTCATAAACCCGTTTTATTTGTTCATATTCTTCTTAGGGTAAGTTTTAATATTTTTCAGATATTTAATGATTTTTTTGTAATCTTCTTTAATATTCTATATCATAATAACGCTTCATATAAAACTTTTAAAGGATATGCAAATAGAATGCCGATAGTTTCTTGACCAAGGTTAGTCACCTTGTAATAGAAGCGCAGAATGACTTTACTCATGTACATGATTCGGCTAGTTAAGCTCTTTGTGTTGTGTGGTGTCGTTTTTAAGCTCTAACTGACTGCTCTCTCAGCACCCTGCTATCCACGTCTCGTCTAAGTTTCTATTTAATGTATTACTGTCATGTTTAGCGCCGGTTGCCCTGATGATGATGAGAGGTGCCCTGATGTTTCTCAGACCCACATAGCTGTTATTATTTATTTATCCATTCATATTTATTATTATTTTTAATATTTTTTTATAATCCACATAGTGGTATTACTTTATAATTACATAATGCATAGGACAGACGGTAGAATATCTTAAAATTCTGTCAAGATTTTCGATTTGTTTTACTGGAACGCTAAGAACCCTAAACCAACGAAAGGTTTTAAATAAGTGGATGTTTTGAAATAGAGTTTCCTATTTTATTATTTAGTAGAAGACTCGTAAATGCAGTTGAAATTGCCAAGGCGGAAACGTCCAAAAAACTTTCTGAATAGTGGTTTAAAAGTTTTTGTTGTCAGCAAATCGTTGATTAAAAGTGGGAACTGGAAAGAAATGTTTGATTTTAAGCAATGCTTGTTTTCTGTATATACCATTATGTTTTAATATTAAAATGAATTGGCAAATAATTTTTAACAATTCGTCGTGCCTTATTATAAATCTTAAAGTTTTACACTTATTTATCAGGTTATTTATGGTTATAACCATAGAGCGTTAACAAACTTTACTAGTGTGCGTGACGTTGAATGTGCAAATCAGGTTTTTTTACGACTTCTCCTTCAATTCAAGAGTTTTTTCTAATATTAGTATCAAGCGTAAGCAAGTAAGCATTTCTCTCATTTGGACGTGTCACTTTTCCAAATGTGTGTTTTGATTTTTATATCAACTATGCGATGCTAATTATGTGAAAATTCTGGAAAAATTTTCTAGTTGCTGATATATAAATATTATTACAGTTACTTATGTCATTCTTGATCGAGATAGAAATGACAATATTAACTTTGTGTTAATCTTGGTAAATCACAGCGTTTAGTATGAAATGTCTTATGTCGATGTGACAAATTACAAGATATAGTACAATTCAATAATAACAACAATTATTAACAATAATATCGATATAAAATTTTTACAAGTACGATCCTTTAAAATCGATTTCGAAATCCATCTACTAGAATATTTTTAAAATGCCGGCAATGATAAAATCCTTTTGATTTAATTGACTTCATTATATTCATTTCGTTCATTATTAAAACCTACTGAAGAACAAAATTTTAATTCGGTCTTTGTTCTCTAAAGTTTAAAAAGGTCTATTTGAAAATCGTTGAAGACTTTTACATCCCACGCTTTAATATTCGTTGTGCATCAACTGCAATAAACTTCACGAAAACTTTATTTTAATGCAATAGAAAAATTGGGTCAATGCTAGTTACGAAACAGCAAGATGATTTAGGAGACATAAAGTAGTACTTAAAAGTTTTTATGTGACTTATAGGTAATCTAGTGGGATATAAACTATATTTAGTTGAATAATACACTATTTACTTTATTTCAAAAATAATTATGAGTTATTAACATCGAATGATTTACATCCTTTATAATGTATAATGAATGAGACCGGCAAACATGCACTAAAAAATGTAATGAGAAATTATATCCTTTAGAACGTGAATTACACATGATAATTACACATTGAAGAATTGCACACCCATACAACTGTACATCTAATTTCATTCATTGTCTTACAACTGTCACCTTTATAAAATCTCAATAAATAACACACATTTCATAAATATATCTCTTGAATAAATATAAATAAACTTTGAAAATAAGGCTATTATCGAGCACAAGTTAATTAAATCTAGCCCAAGTACTTTCGCTTAAAATAGCATCTTCAGGGGCATTTCGTCAAAATAAGAACTATCCGGCAAGCGTAGGATGTGGAAACATTAAAAATAACATAAATTGTACAAAACACTACACTAAAACGAGGACAAACAGTTTAAAATTACTTCTACGCTACATTCTCTGTCAGTTTCTGGAGGGATAATGATTAATTTTAAACTGTTTGTCCTCGTTTTAGTGTAGTGTTTTGTACAATTTATGTTATTTTTAATGTTTCCACATCCTACGCTTGCCGGATAGTTCTTATTTTGACGAAATGCCCCTGAAGATGCTATTTTAAGCGAAAGTACTTGGGCTAGATTTAATTAACTTGTGCTCGATAATAGCCTTATTTTCAAAGTTCATTTATTCGAGCATTCAACCTCATTTCATTTAAATATAAATAACTTTTAAATAATTTAATAATATAAAACATCACTCTCATCTAACAAACAATCACATTACTCCTATCTTTACTTCATTGGATAAAATCTATCTCCTCAAGAACTTCCCTGTTTATTGTCAAAAAATTACAATAGCAAAATTTAAGTTCTACATTCAACAACACAGGATAGTTTGAACCATGTTCTTCTAAACATTAATTAATAGAGTACCGGCATTATTTAATTAACTTTGTACAGAGACCTGAAGATGCTTTGCATATTGTAGAAAGCGAAACCGGTCATCTAGATAGTTAAATTAAACTGATTGTGTGTAAGTCTTATTTATTTCTTTTGCCTATTTATTTATTGTCACGTTCACACCACTGTACTGATGAGCCCTATTAGGGTGCAATATATGTATAAGCAGATACACAGACGCATTCTACGTGAAATCAAATCTTGACTGTCTTTTTCTTTTTATTGGGATATACTCGGTATGAGTACAAGAAACCAATTCACTAAGGATTTTTGCTTATTTGAGGTGATATGTCATGGAATGCAAATTTTAGTTTCCCCATGTGTCTATTAACAACTTTATCAACGTTTGTTTTGCCTTGTAATTCTTAGAAGACACAGATTAAAGTAAACATCTGAATTTGGTTTCGAAAATTAATTTACGGATTCTAATCTCGTGGATTCTTGATCGTTGAGTCCCTCTATTCCTTTTTGACTGAAGCACCGACGTTAGTACAACACTCATCAGTATAAACAAAGTTTCCATCATCCTTCTTTCTGTTTCCTTGTTTCCATCATCCTGTTTTTATTTGTCTGAGGTACTTGTGTCTCTAGCATATGATTACTTTTCTTTCCATCATTATCGAATCTCAACCTCGTTTACCATATTCAACACCCATGTCGTTTAGTAGTCTACGAAATGTGGTTTTTAAAAAAGCTGGTAGATCATCATCATCCTTCACTCTGTTCATTATGCTGTCGACATTTCAATCTCGGATCGTAAGTAGTCTCACGTGAATTAAACTGGAAACTGTTTTTCTTATTTTTTGTACCGGTTTCAGTTCGCTTTGCTGGGCCTCTACTATGGGATGTCATCAATTTTGCGAACACTCACACTGGACATTTTCGAAACGCTATCACCATGTTTTAAGTTCAGATGATAGTTCAATAGATTCAACACCACAATTTAAACTTGCAAACTTAAAGTCATACCGTGTTTGAAATTTACGACAGATACTAACAACGGCTCCATGATGTAGGTACTTTGATCCCCTTGCGAAAATCAAATAGAACTGAGCTTTCATAGTTTTTGTCAATAAGTTTTTTGTCTGATGGCAGTACCCAAATCGACAAACATGATTGTTTAATGTGGACAATGAAGATTAAAACTGGTTCGATTTTTCTAATGACTTTTTAATGATCTTTATTTTTCAAACAATGCGTTTACAATGAAAGCTATTGAAAATTGATAAAAATTTAGATAATCTATCGACAATGAGGTTTTGGTATATTTTACTTTTTTAATAGTATTTTTCTTAATGTTATTATTTAGTTCGACAATGTCACTCTCTTATTTATACATCGATGATTGAATCATGCTTTAGTTTAAACAATAATGATAGTCGTTTATACAACCGTAGGCAATTGTTGTGTGTGCGTATATTCTAGTGCTATGATTCCTAAATCCAGTCCTGATGCGCCGTTCGTGGCAAACCGGCAACGTGGTCCGCCTGTTCTTATCTACACTGCATTCTAAGTGTGGCTTCTACTCTAGTTAGTTAAAAATGTGATTTTCATTGCAACCAATAATTGTGGCTTAATCCCATATAAATATAATATTTATCTAAGACATGCCACAAGAAAATAGTTTTAGAAACTTGTTTAAACAAAATATTGTAGAGGAACTTAGGGAGAGTTTTGACAGCGGGAGGCATTGGACGCTTTCATAATTCCCCGTTCACTAGACAACAAGCGTAACTGCAAATATAACTTAAATTGCATTTTTGTATTCTTTGTATATGTCGAGAAGCCAAGCCGGCAGGTTACTTTGTTTTGATGGTCGGCCATTTTCGAAATTTTCCGTGGTGTTGTTCTAATATTTAGCAATTTGAAAATGTGAAATAATCAAAGTTTGTTGTTATTTTTATGACATATAAAGACGCTTTAATAACTGTTGTATTTATTTATCTTAACTGTCTTGAGGGGTGGTATGGAGACCTATCCAAACTCTCCCTAACTTATAAAATTATTACAGAAAACATGCCGTATAAATATAAGTGATTAACCGAAGGACGATTTCTCGAAGAAGCCATGATGTTTTATCTGGAAAGTTTTCTATCAGAAAAAGTGCTCAACAGCATGAAGTTAAAAAATCTACACTAGCTTTATATGTAAAGAAAGCTAGAGAAGTAGGAATTGACAATACGGCATTCTCTCCACATTTTGTCACATGCCAAGTGTTTTCTAATAAAGTGAAAGCCATCCTTGCGTTCTACCTTAAGAGATGTTCTAAAATGTACCATGGTTTAACTCCAAAAGCGACTCGCATATTAGCATACGAATTTGCCAAAAAACGAAGTCAAATTTCCAGAGCCTTGGAAAGTAAATAAATCAGCTGGAAGGACTAGTTTGTAGGATTTTAAGTCGACAATCTTAACTATCCTTTTGAACCTCGGAGAATACAACCATAGCCAGAATTTAACGTTTCAATAAACCTACAGTTGGTATATATCAAGGTAAGTTAGAGGAGATTCTAAAAATGCACAGCTTCACTGAATCAGACATATTTAAATTGGACTAGACGGGCCTAACCACAGTCCAAAAAACTAAAAAAGTAGTTGCTACTAAAGGTCATCATCAAGTTGATAAACTAGCGTGGCGTGAAAGTGGCGAACTGATTACTCAAGTGGGTATTATTGGAGCAAATGGGACAGTACATCCACCAGTGTGGGTGTTTCCAAGGAAAAAATTTGACGAACATAGAATGCTAAATGATATTCCAGAAAGGTATGGCGCAATCGTTTTAGTACATTAAGCTGCATGAATGACCAGTGATAATTTTTTAAACGTTTTAGAGCATTTTGTAACTCATGTTTGGTGTTTTAAAGAACACCAAGTTATTTTATTAATGTATAATCATAAATCCCATTTATCTGTTTCTGCTATTGATTACTACAAAGATAATGGAATTACAATTCTATTGTGACTATTCCACCACACACATCTACCAAATTGCAACCATTGGATAGGACTGTTTTTGGATCATTTAAATGGCGTTTCAATTAAGGAGCAGATGACTGGATGCTGTCTTATCCAGGGAAGGTATTATCAATTTACGACCTTGCACCAATATGTATGAAAGCTTGGCATCGATCTGCAACTCCTTCCAACATAAAATCTTCTTTGTACTGAAATTTGGTCATTGAATAAAAATATTTTTGGTGAAGAAGACTTTCCATGCTCGTTTGTAACAGACATAATGGCTCAAACAAAGCTCAGTGTTTTGTTTGTCTTCATTGGAGAACCATCTCTAAATGAAGCCAAATGCACGTTTAAAATTTTTGTAAATCTTCGTTTCTGCGAATATTATTTTTTGCAAAGTTTTGTGTTCTTTGTTTCTGTTTAATTGTTTTTAAGTTAGTTCTAAATTTATAAGCAAACTTAAGTACATATACAATAGCATCTTTAATACTACCTATTGAGTTAGAACTGATGAAGATTTAGAAGTATAAAGCGAAACGTCTTCTATAAACTTATGAAGTAGTTGACTTCTGTTTTTTATTTTGCCAACCTGAATGACCGAATAAACCTCTGAATTCACTAGTTGAATACTTTATTAATATAAATTGACGGTCGCAGTTTTTACAATGTCTATATATATATATATATATATATATATATATATATATATATATATATATATATATACAAAAGGAACATTTTTATTCTCGAGAGATGAAGAGAGAGAAAATATATCTTCTGTCTCTCTCTTACTCATTATCTTACATATGTAATGGTTTCACACATTCACTCCCATGCAAATTTCTAACGCCGACCGTGCTTATAAAACTATAACTTTAAAAATATATAAAGCAAACTTAAGGTAATAAAATAAAAACAAGACAAAAAATCGAGTCGAATTAATAAACCAAAACAAACTAAAGACTAAAAAATGGATTCATTCATACATAATTTTTTCTGGTTGATATTTCAAAATATCTTTTTGCTAATAATTAGTACTAAGAGATATCTTTGTTCTCTTTTATGAATTAATTAGAGCAGACAACCATAAATTAAAATGAGTCTAAAAAAGATTTGTAAATATTTTAACAGTTAGAAACTTATTCTGAACTTCCGCATTTCACGATGTAAATGCATTGTCATATTTTAGACACGCCATCTATGCTAGAATTCATCTGCGTTATATTTATTACCAGTTGAGATCGTGAAACGTTCTCTTTATATGCTAATATCTTAGAGCAAGTAAATTTAATTGCGTCAAAGAAATCAGCCGGTTCTTACGAAAATTCCAATTAATTTTCCCAACCGTCGCTGTTATTATTATACATTTATTTTGTGAAGGCTGGCAGTGTAACTCTCAACAAGTTCAATTTTATCAAAATCCCTCTTAATGAGGAGGGAAATTAAATTCCTTATCGTCACCAGATCGGAAAATTTCCAATAACAAAACTAACTAGCACTGATTCCATTTATTCAGAAGACCTCTTAGCCTTTTCGGGTCTGAACAAAAGAAAGGGCAGCATCAAAAAGGAAGGCATCTATTTTATTAATGGACAATGTAACGGTCTTGCTTGCGGTAATAAGAAACATTTTAATGGATTTAATATATCTACCGTGATATCTAAACCAGTCGCCCTTTTAAAACTTTCAAAACAAAACTCTATAAAAAATCACTATATGGACGACTTGCTACAAATGTACATATATCGATTTAAAACTGTTTTTGAATGTATTTATAAGCAAAATAACAATAATAAATACAATAAACGAGAATTAGAATATCTCGGACAAATTACACGTGGAAAAAAATACACCTTGATCCAACTGATTATGCAGGGAAAGATCCAAGGAAAGAGAAGCCTATATATATATATATATATATAGAAGATCAAAAACGAAAATTATGACCAACCAACCAGAAGAATTAATAATTACAATCGCACAAACAACTATAAAACAAGTAAAAGAATATGTATATTTGGGACAACTAGTTAAATTAAATAAAGAAAATCAGACCGAAGAAATAAAGAGAAGATACGGTTGGCTCGGGTATCCTTCGAAAAACTTTCATATATACTAAAAAATAGAAAACATCCCCAATATTTAAAAACAAGAGTCTTCAACCAATGTATACTTCCTGTTCGCACCTTCTTCTTCTCGTGCCACTCCTAGCGGAGATTGGAAATCATCATGGCCACTGCGACTTTGTTAGCAGCGCGCCTGAAAAGTTCAATCGAACTACACCCGAACCATTCACGTAGATTACGAAGCCACGATATTTTTCTTCTTCCCACACTTCTTTTGCCCTTAATTTTGCCCTGCATGATGTTTCTTAAAAGTTCATACTTTTCACCTCTCACAATGTGCCCCAAGTATTCCATCTTTCTAGTTTTTATCTCATTTAGAATTTCGCATCTTTTGTCTAAAGTTTGGAGTACTTGCGTGTTAGTGACGCGGTCCATCCATGATATTCTGAGAATGCGCCTATAGCACCACATCTCGAAAGCTTCGCACCTACGGTTCTTAAATTTGGACGTTTACAAAGGAAAACATGGAAAAGTAGCAAAGACTCAAAGAGCAATGGAGAGGCAAATGCTGAACATTACGGTATCAGATAAGAAAAGAAATACTTGGATCCGCAACAAAACAAAAGTGACCGATGTATCAACGCAGATAGCAAAACTTAAGTGAAAGGTCGCTGGACATACCATAAGACAGAAAGACGACAGATGGAATAAGATGGATATACACTGGAGACCATATAGTTACAAACGAAAAAGAGGAAGGCCACAAGTGAAATGGTCAGATGACTTGAAGAAATACGCAGTCCCGAAATGGATACAAACTGGCTATAATAGAGAGACGTGGAAGAAGGAAGAGGAGGCCTATATCCAAAATTGAATAACAAGGGCTATATAGATAGATATATACATATTGTATGAAAGCTTTTGTATCAGTAGGTGTCTCTCGAAACATATTGAATGATACCAGGAAATTTAGTATCTGCTGTAACATACATAAGTTTTAGAGGAGAGGTGAAAAAACCTTTTAGGGTCACCTACTACTTTCATATGGTATTTTTTTGACTTAAGTTGTAGTAAATTCATTTAAAAATATATTTAAGTCCAGAAAAAGTCAACTCAAAGTTTTGAAATTAAAATATTGCAGTTAGGAGGTATTGTCAGCACATTTTGAATAGATAAAAGATATTGCGTGGATAATTAGTTTACTTTAAACAAAAATACTAGTAAAATAAATAGGTACCCTGTTTTCCTGTTTATCTTCACGATATCAATAAATATATATAGACACAAAAACGAATAGAAATATGGAACAGTTTTTTTTAAGCTTTTGTATGAATTTGTTTCAAATATTCGAAGTAATTTATCATGCAGCCTATTTCTTTTAATTTCTAGACTTTTTTGTTTTTGTCTTGGTTTTGGATAATTTTAGAAGGCTACGGGACGTATCCCTACTTTAGTAGTAATGTCTTGCTTTATGCAATATATACCTAGTATAATATATATAACACCAAGAGCCAAAATAAAAAACACTTGTACAGTGGTGTGTACAAACTTAAATGTTGCGACTGCCCAAAAACTTCAGTCTGCGGTCAAACTAGTAGAAACTTTAATAAATGAATAGGAGAACATAAAAGGGCTTTCAATAATAGAAAAACAGATTCTACATACGCACTTCACCTTCTAGATCACAATCATTCTTTTAATGACGAATTTAAAATTCTTCACATTCAAAATAAAGGCCTTAAGCTATCCTTGTTAGAATCTATGGAAATGAATAAATTAAAAAACACAAATATAATTCTGAATTACCACGCATGCCAAAAATAGATCACTTGAGAAAGCCAATCAGCCGAAACAGCTTTAGTGATAAAAAGTTAAAATAAATTTTGTGGAAATTTTGAAAACAAAGTTTTCAGTGTTTTATTGTTACACTACTAGAAAATTTAAAAAATATTTAAGAAATATAAATGAAAAGACCACTATCAAATAATTTATCCTAATTGTGCACATATTTACAGAACTAGTAATTTTATTAAAACATCAAATAGTGAACTTTATCTTACAGTTTACTTTGTTTTTGTGATCTTGCCGCAAATAGTCCTTTCCTTTAGTAATACAAATTGCAAATGTGGACTATTTCAATTTCTAGTTGTAGCCTGACCCTAGCCTGCGGTTATCAAAGTGTCCCAACTTTTCTCCACAAAGGCGATATCTACATAATCAAATACACCAGGAGTTGTATTATTTTATGGGACTACAGGTCTTATTGAATTCACTGGAGCCAAACAACGAATGGGTAACAAGATAAACGCTAAAAATAGGTTGGTCGATTTGCATATTATTTGATATAGGAACAGCAGGTCAATTGGATTGGCCAATAATATAAATTATTTTTTATTATAAGACACCTAATACATTTTTAAAAGGACATAATGAAAAATATTTTTATGTTTACCTAAATATTCATTAGTATGGGTGGACGTTTTAATTAGAAAATAAATAGGGGAGAGGCTGGTACAGTGGCCACCTTTCGAGTAAATTAAAGATAACTTAAATAATATAAATAATAATATAGTAATTAGTATTAACTCAAACAACTCAAAGCACTTGGTAAATTAAAAAGGTACTCTGTAATAAAAAAAAATATAGGTTATGCTGTAGCGTTTTATATTTAATGTGTATATAATAATATAAACTCGATTCTATATTTGTCATAGTAAGCCCCTGGTATGCTAGAACTGTGTTGTCTGTAGAGATTTTTAAATACGCAATAATTCTTCAATAAATAAAGACGTATTTGCTAAGGGAAACAATTGATGGCTTTTTAACTTCAACGTTCCCAGAAAAATATTGCAAGCCTGGTATTCTTTTTTCTAAAGCGTAGTAACGCCGGAAGTTTGAACGAGTTTGAGTAAAGAATTTGTTGATTTGACAAGATGGCATTGGTTGTGAGGGGAAAAGAAATGCGGTATCTATTCGGCAGGTTGAGATCGAGGTCAAGAGAGTGAGTGATGAAGAAATGCTCGAAAGGAAAGGTCGTTTAATTGTGATGTGGTAAGCCGGCATTAATTCGCCAAAAATGGTGGAATTTTAACTCTATGTAATATGTGGTATTTGAAAGAGTGACCACTAACCACTGTTTTAATTTTGCTGAAGATCTATAATGTTTGAGAAGTGAACAAGTTTCGTTCCTGCTTTCTTTTCGTTTTTTTTGAGAAATCCAGTTCCTTTCCAAGATGCCTCTTCACCTCACGTATAATGATACTGGAGCAGTTTTGATTTGAATGTGCCAGTGTGCCAGCTTCAGCCTCCAAGAAAGTTTTCCGTTGATGAATGGTCAGTTAGATACCCCACAGATACCTATTAGCCAGTTGTTCAAAAGTTTAAGTTAACATGTGTGAACTGAGGTAGCATTTACGTTATTAATTTTTAAAGTAAAAATAGACATTTTCTTTTAAAAAGACAAAATTTGCTTTCTTTTATAAATTATTTAAAAAAAAATTGTAATTAAAATAAATATTATGTTAGGGCGTGGTTTAAACTGTCATCGGTCATAATTTTATCCTGTCTTAAAAATGTTTGTTTTGACGTATAACAGTCTGATTTTGAATCTGTTGTAAAAGATATTTTGATTTTATAGTAAAGATTAAATTTTATTTTTAACAAAAAGGATATCCATTTTAATCTAATTTGGCCACGTTATTTACTAGGAACCATTTCGGAGGTTTTTCTAACCTTTTTGTAAACAGATAACATGTAAGTTTCTTTATTTGTATTTGACAACTATTTTTATATAGTATGCCTTTTGTATAAGCTGTATTTTTGAAAACTGTTTGAGACAATAATAAACGTTAGATTTGTTTCTCTAACCTATTTTTTTATTTTTATTTAGAAAAATCTCCTAAACCCTTTTTATGTATTTTAGACATTAGGAGAGAAGAATTTTTTCTTTCCTTCAGTAAACTAGGATCCTTCAAGTGGCGCCCTATATTAAATTCCTTGAGGTGTTCCCAGTCTATTTTTGATTTGTTTGTTTTATCAATTGCCCAGGAGATTTATGTAAGTATCCCTTTGTTTTCGTTTTAGTAGATACCCCAATCCAACCCCTTTATTTCAACTTATCCACGACCCAGCTCTCCAACAACCAACTGAGTGTCGTTCGCACTTGTTTCGATTATTTTGTTTGCCCAATCTTCTACCCCTCATGTTCTTACCCTGAGGTAAGCAAAATATTGTCGTTACAATGCAGGAGTAACTAAATTTGTTTTTTCAAAAAATGCGGCCTATCAAACTAGATGGTACAATGGCCATAAAGGTAAGGTACAGTGGTCATTACTTGCAACTCTTATATTTTTATTTATAATATTCATAAAAAAAGACAAGTAATATTATTCTTTCACTCTTTAACAAATATTAAAAGATGATAAATCTGTTCCTTCTGTTGCTCTAGCACTTTTTGGTTGGTTAAACCAAATGAGTTCAACATCTTTTGTAATTAATTGTGGCAGCATCTGTAACTGTAGAAAATGAAAACTGTATTCCGTGACGCCTTAGAAAATGTACATTGTTTCTTGACCAAAAGGAAAAACTTCTGTAACTTGTGCAACATCAAATTTCATCACTTCTGAAAATAGACCAACATCGTCGGAATCCACAACATCAGACAATATAATGTCACTGTCTCAGCTCCCTTCACTCTACTTTGCCTCGATATTCTTTCCGCTATTTCCGCTTCTATTCTTTTATAATTTGTATCGGTTAAAATTTTAAAAGTGTTCTTAATCCTTTGTTGTAAAGGTAGCTTTAGGGTATGGCTGCAGTAATACAGGGGAAATAAATCGATTTTCGAGTGTGTCATTGGAAGTTACCATCGCTTCATAAGAAACAGTTTTCTTGTCAGGTGTTATTTCCGATAGATGTTTCTGATTTGAACATTTGAATTATTTGGTTGTTGTTTTTCTTGATGTATGTTTGGCTTGTCTGTTACGATTGAAGCCATACAATCATCGTCATTAAAAATGTTATCATTGAATGGAAATACCGCAAAAGCTTTAAAAGCTGATCATTTTGAGTATCGCTCAAAATCTCTGCTATGTCGTAAATTGTTATCCTCTTTCCCGGATTTTTCAATAACCAAATTTGACAACCATGTGAGTAATATTTCTTCAGAGGACCAAATACAGCTTTACCTAGTGGCTGAAGGTGATGACTAGTATGTGGCAGCAAAGTCAACAAAATTATATTATTTTCTTTTGCAAATTTAATAGAGGCTAAAAAAACATGGCTCTCATCGTTGAGAGCCTACTAAATTCTATGAATATAAAATGTATTATCCACTGTTAAAATAATCTGCTGTCATCCATCCAGATGGTTCAGCACACCCCTGGGAGCCTAAAGGTGCGTTTTTAACCATATAATTTTTAAAAAAATTTCTAGGGAACACTAAAAACGGCGGAATAGAATTACCCATAGCGTTTATTGCATTGCACATTGTTACCAAAGTGCCTGTTTCATTTGAAAATATATGGCCTATTTGTTTTTATCCCTTTTTGACTATTACTTTTCCTGTATCTTGCACAGTGTTAATGCATATTTTTTTATGAATCTTCTTAAGATTACTAAAAAAATTTGCCACGACTGCTCAAATCCCATTGCCCTACCTAGTGAAGTTGCTTCTGATAATCTTAATATTAATTCTGAATTTCCTTTCATAAAACTGGTAAAGCAAAATTTGCCTGCCATCTTGTTTTCTTCCCATGCAGTTGGTATTTTTTTCCTGTAACAATTGTCAAGTCATAATCAGTAATAATAAGAAATAATCAAATATAGTTGGGCTTTAGACACAAAACAGATAATAAGTGCAAATGTGGCGCCCTACAGAACATGGAACAGATATTGAATATACAAATTGCCCTAGTAACTGCTACGTCGATGACTTATAACGTAACAAACAGAAATCGTTAGACGTATTTTAATATTAGGCCAAAAGACTTGAAATTCCGGAAACGAAAAGCAATAATGTACAAGGTTATCACAATGAATTCGCGTTGTATCTTTAATTACGTCAAATAGTTGAGGTAATGTTTATTTTTCCCCCAGCTGTTAGTTTTTTCTTCTAGCTCCATTAAAAAGTTAAACTACCTTACTAATAGTCTACGGTAATTCTGAAGAAACAACATACGAGTGTAGAAAAAGTTGAGAGAGACCTATTTTTGGGTTGTCCAAAAAAGACACAAACCAAACATGAAATATAATTAGTTGTTAATCTTGCAGTGAAAGCTCTCGACACAATTTAGTTTATCTCAGTTTATTTTTTTAAGAATATTAAAAAATTATTAAAAACTAAACGCAGCTGAACTGGAGTTCAGCTCAAAAACCGAACAGAACAAAAAGAAGAGAGAGATATACGAATCAATAAAAATAAAACACAGAACCTAAATAAAATATATTTCAATCTGATTTAAATAATAATAAATATTACATCATAAAACTCTTAAGGTCATAATATATCTCCACTTCACCATTTTCGAGAACACCAACGATACACGCCTATTTAAAAATAATTATAATATACTAATGACAGTAAACCACGAGATATCAAATAATAATTTTATTTCAGTCAATTCATTAATGTCATTGTCCCGTTTTACGTTTTGGTAAGTTTTTTTTATATATTTTACAATAACTTTTTGTTCCAAATCTGGTACATTTTGGAATCTTGACAAAGGCAAGGGTTTCCTGCCGAAACGTTAATTTCAATGGACATTAAAATCCAGTTCCAAAATATTACTTATTAAACCTAAAACCAAGGAATACTAATTTTATATTATATATATATAGTAGTTTTATTTTGGCAACGTCTTTGCTTTCCTAATGCTATATTTTCAACTCACAAGTCAATAATTTACACCTGAATTCTGCACTGTCAAATCCTTTTTCCCTTACTCGAAACAATTCATTCTAACTCATGCATATAAATTCTCAACAGATTGTTTCCAGTTTTCCGGTCTGTAGCCATTTTGTTAGTGGAATGAAATGTATTGTATCGATTGGGGTCAAACTGTCAAGACCACTTTGCTATCATTCATCGGAAATTCATCGAGTAATTGCAGAAAATCTCAGCGTCTGCTGTAACCTTATTGGAGTGGTTTTCGATGCATCGTTATCATATATAGTGTAAGTTAGTTTGTGTCTATTCGCCTCAAATACCGACAAGACAAGACAAATACGGACATTTAACATGTGTTTTAAACATGTTTGAGTTTTTTTTTCAATAATCCTCTCCTATAGAATTTTTTGCCTGTTCAAGTGTTAAAAATTAAAACATAATTGTTCATCATAGCATTTTCTCATTTATATTTTCCATGCAATATCTACAAACGTTTCTAAAGCACTTGATTCAAGCAAGCTAAATTATGAGCGGGTATTATTTTATGAATGTAACGTAATAATCCAGAAAGTGCTCATAAATTTTCCGGGAGAACAACTAACGACTTTTTTCTGGAAAACGTTAATAGAGTTTTGGTCCAGTTCTGAGTGTAATTGCTGCTGCATTTTCCTTGAAATTGCTGGGACACTGGAAATAATGCCGAAATTTACGTTTACATTGACCAGATGTGTTTTGTAGTATATAATAAAAGTTTCTGTATCGGAATGAATCTGATATTAATTTGAACAGTTGCATTATTTGTTCAGAAAAGAAAAAAGTTGATTATATAAAACATATTATATGACAAATTTTCTTAAAAAATAATCGTTGTAAATATATTTGGCGCTTGGAACTGTTTCTTGGCTTTTTTAGTTTTTAAAAAGGTATCTAAAATGCTTAAATATACTACCTATACCTAACCTAACCTAACCTAACCTAACCCCTAAAAATCATACGAACAAGTTGAATTTTGCTGAGCATATTTTGGGACCTCAAACAAGATGTAAAAAAGTTTGCCATTTTTACCCGAAATTGATGTTCAATAAAATTTGTATCAGCTCGACGGGAAAAATTCGATATCTTTTGATTCAACCGTCCTATCTTCAAAAATCAAGATGCGTATTAAAGATAAAGAGTTTAGCTTTCGTATGCAATTTTGTATTTTACCACCAATAAACTCAGATTTTATAAAAGTGTTAAATAAATAAACGTAGCGCGATTTTTCCATTTGTTATGATTCTCATGATATCAATACAATAAATGCCTTTCATTGACTCCATTATAAATTTTGATTACTAGAGCCTAATTGTTAAAAACAATAGCAGAAACTTTTAGCCTTAGACAAGTAAAGAGAGAGGACTGGCAACACTCATTTAATAAACTTTCGAAAAGTAAAGCCAGTTTCGATTTGACCGCCATGCTTTGGTGCCTATAAGTACGTTGCCCATTACTACCTCTCGTAGGGTTACCAGGTCTATTGATTTTTCAGTAGATCTACTGATTTCAACTTCAATTTACTGATTTGCTGAAACCCTATATCGATCTACTAAAAAAAATTAATAATAAAATCATGTTCAAAAAATGATCATTATGTTAGTCTTCAATTATAAACAAAAAGTTAACCAATAAATGTGTAGACATTTGTAGTGTCTCACCACTTTAAAATGATTTTAATATAATATTCTAATTTAATTGGTTTTTACCTCTATTAAAATTTTATATACGTGATATTCGAAAGCCTTCGAAAAGGCCTTTGACCGAGTAAACCATGACAAACTTATAGGTGTCTTGCAACAGGTGGGAATTAATGACCGAGACCTTCGTATTATCAAAAATTTCTATTGGCATCAATGTGCAAACATACGAGCTGCACACAACACGACGGAAGCAGTGTAAATACGACGTGGAGTGGGGCAAGGATGTATTCTATAGCCTCTACTTTTTAATATCTACTCCGAATTTATTTTCAAAAAAGCCTTAGTTGAAGATACAGGCATTAAAATCAACGGAATTATTGTCAACAATATGGGCTAAAACTTAATACTTCTAAGACAAAATTTATGGTTGTCAGCAAAACGGAGTTGCAACCAACGAACATCAGAGCGTATGGAATAGAGTTAGAAAGACTCCACAACATTACCTACTTGGGTTCAAATGCAAGAATACGCGTACAAAGAATACGCATTGGAAAATCCAAGGCCGCCTATAAATTAAAGAAAATTCTAATTAATAGAGATATTACGTTAAACCTTAAAATCACATTAATACGCTGCTACATATTCTCCACATTGCTGTATGGTATGAAGAGCTGGACCCTTACAGAGACATTAATGAAAAAATTAGAGGTCTTTGAGATGTGGATTTATCGACGAGTATTGCGGATAAGTTGAGTTGAAATAATAAGAAATGAAATAGTTTTACATCGAATGAAAAAAAAGCACAGAAATAACAAAAAAGATAAAAATTCGAAAGTTACAATATTTCGGTCATGTAATGAGACATCCAAAGAGGTATAACCTTCTACACCTCATAATACAGGGTAAGATCGCCGGAAGGGGAGGCCCAGGCCGACGAAGAACATCCAAGCTCCGAATTCTCCGAGAATGGCATCTAGAGACCACCGCTAATTTATTTAGAGCCGCCGTAAACAAAGTTATTATTAACCTTGAAAATTAAGGCAAATATCGAGCACAAGTTTAATCAAATCTTGCCCAAGTACTTTCGTTATCTACATCATCATCAGGGGCATTTCGTCAAATTTTGGCAATCCAACAAGCGTAGAATGTAATACACATGAAAATGGGCATAAATTGAACACAACACTACATCAGCAAAAGGAGAAACAGTTTAAAATTATTAAAATTATTCTGACGCTCTACATTCTTGTCGGCAATCGGAGAGAGAATGAGAGAAAGTTATCATTGCCAACATGATCGCCAACGTTCGATAATCGGACAGGATACTGAAAGAAGAAGAATACAAGATATTAAGACAAAGGATGATTTCCTTAGTTAATTTTAAACGGACAAAAAACATTAATCAAGCACACCACAATTGTTTCCTGAAGTATTTCCTATATAAACAATTTTTTGAGTTTTGAACAAGAATTTTTCTTCAAAAATATCAGAGGTTTTAGTAAAAGTCACATTTTTATCGTAAAAAAATAACGTATTAATTTATGACAAAAAAGTCAGTTTTAAAACCATGTTTATAATTTTGCTAAAACTAATTTTAAAATCAGTGCATTAAATAGTAATTAAATAATCAGTAGGTATTGATCAAATCCCCACTAAAGTAATTAAATGCATTTCTTCATATATAGCTCCTGCTGTTCTGTCTCACATCATCAACCTATCTGTCAAGGATGGCAAGTTTCCAATTGACCTTAAAACGGGAGGAGTTCGTCCAATTTTCAAAAAGGGGGATCCATGTTTGGTTGATAATTACAGGGCAATCACCGTAACAAGTGTACTCTCTAAGATTATCGAAAAGTATATTTACAGTAAAATGTTAAATTTTCTGAGTAAATATGATATCTTAAATACGTGCCAGCATGGGTTTCTTCCTAATAAATCTACAGAGAGTGCTTCTATTTCATTATTTAATTATATCCACGCTGCTTTGGATCGAAAAAGGTATGTGGGTGCACTCTTTTTTGACTTAACTAAGGCTTTTGACTCTATTGACAGTGAAATTATACTGCATAAATTAGAAGCCCTTGGTTTTCAGGGTCTTTTCTTGAACTAGTTAAGGTCATACTTACTCCATCGTAAATTCCTAGTAAAAGTCGATAATAAGAAGTCATCTGTCACCCTTAATATTTCTTTTATATGTCAATGATTTGACAAATTTTTTAACTGCAGACCATACAGTTCTTTATTCAGATGATTCAACAATTGTAGTTAACGAGTCAACTGAAGTCGAACTTATATCAAAAATGAACTTAGTAGCACAGGAATTTACAACCTGGTGTAAAAGGAACTCTTTAATGGTAAATGTAAAGAAAACTATTTGTATGCAGTTCTACTCGCGCTGTAAGCCATCCCACGGTTATAAAATCACAGTTAGTTGTGAGGAGATACCTTTTAGTGATACAACATTATTTATTGGTAGCATTCTAGAAAGTAATATGACATGGGATGAAAATGCCACTAAAGTCTGCAAAACACTGAATAAGGGTTACTATGCGATCCTTCAGTTGAAAACTCTATTTAACACCAATCAATTGATAAGTGTGTATTATGCATTGACCTTATTCATATGTGACCTATAATAATGTCTTGTGGGGAAACTCTAGAAACTCTTCTAGAGTTTTTATAACTCAAAAGAGAATTCTTAGATTGATATTCAATATTGATAATAGACAATCATATCGTAAATATTTTATTGAACACAGGCTGTTGACTTTTCATGCTTTATATATTTATAAGTATATTATTCACGTCAAAACTAAATTTCAAAATTTTATCCTCAACTCTGACTTACATAATTACCTGACAAGACACGGGATGTTGATAAGCGTGTGCAAACAACTCTTTTTGAAACTAGTCCTGATTTTGCAGGATCTAAATTTTACAATTGTTTGCCACTTAATATAAGAAATGAAAATAATATTCAAAAATTCAAAAATAAATTAAAAGCATGCTTGATCCAATTATGCGTTTACAACCTAAATGATTATTTTGACTTAATCAAAGACTACAGGGAATGAGGACCGACGGGTTCAGAGACGCTCTATATTGCATATCTTTTTGTTTATTTTTATATTAATCTATATTTTATTGATTTTGTTTTATGTAATTGTCCTATATAACTTGTTGATCATGCTTTATGTACTATATGACTTGTCCTATGTCACAATGTGATCTGATGGAATTAATAAAGAATATTCTTCTATTCTATTCTAAATAAGTTTTTCGTAATGAATGGCAGTCCTATTCTTAAACTTACATTTTATCGTGGAAGTATATGTAGGTTATATTTTTAGAAAAATATTTAAAAATTAAAACAATAATTAAATTAAACATAATACTTTTGAAAATAAAATCCATTTATTGACATATATCCATTATTCTCAATCTACTAAAAAAAAAATAAAATATGACCTGGCGATCGTTGGTAATTTAAAATATTAAATTCTGTGTTTTTTATTCATATTTCAAATGTCTCAGACTTGTTGCCACAACGTCAAAAATGGCAAAATCGCGCCACATTTATTTATTTAAACCCTTTATGAAAACTGAGTTTTATCTCAGCAAAATACAAACACTGCATACAAAAGTTGCACTCTTAGCCTTTAAAATACATCTTGATGTTGGTCAATAGGACACTTGAATTAAAAGATATCGAATTTTTACCGTCGAACTGATACAAATTTTAATGAACATATATTTCGCGCATGTAATTGACATTCGAAATCGCTGTCGCCTCAGGCGCTGTTTCTAAGAGAACGGTTCATACTCACGGTTCCTAGACTTACTACGGTTGCCTCTTCCGCCTAACCAATGAACATTAAGCCGGATTGTACTCCTGTGACGTAATTTGAATCTTAACATTCAGCCCTGTGATTGGATGGATGTATCAAAACAAAAATGCTTTTTAAATAAAGTAGGTTGATTTCATGTAATCAAATGAACTATTTTACAATAAAGCCAAGTTAAAGTTATTTATTTATGTTAATATACAATAAAGTACTTACATATTATGTCAAAAAATAGTATAAAATAAAAATTAACATAATAAAAACATAAGGTATAATAATGCATATAAGGCAAATATGTTATATATACGTTAAGGCAAACATTACACAGAATATTATATTCTGGGTTCCCAGGTATACACAACATAGGATTCATCATCATCAATACACAAGCCAGTTCGAAACATTATGGGTTTTGTATTCTTGTGTACTCCTGTGACGTAACTCAAGCATCCCCACCCCAGTCGGAAGAGGCAACCGTAGTAAGTCTACGAACCGTGGTTCATACTACACAAAAAGTGCTTGTAAACATTTTTGTTTAAAATGATCTCAAATACATTTTTTATTTAAAATATTTTATTCTATGGCGTACAGATTCTTGGTAAATCGATTTTTTTGCGTGTTTACCCCTCTATAAGGAAAATTTTAGGGGGAGCCCGGGTGTAAAAGTGGTAAACTTTTTTGCATCTTTTTTTGGGGTTCCAAAATTAATATTTTCGGTAAAATTGAGCTTTTTCGTATGATTTTTATGAGTTAACTATCTGAGAACTGGACTATCATAATTAAATTCACATCTATTATAAGTTATATTTAAATAAATTAAATTAAATTAAATAATTTAATTTATAACATAAACAAATGCACAAATACATGTAAAAACAGATAACCAAGTATTTAAAATCTATTATTCATAACTATATAAACAAAGAGCAATTATGAAAAGAGGATCAGTGTGTGAATCAGATTAATATAAACATTATTAAACTGTAGTCCCCATAAAATTCAAATATGTATAATAAAAAAATGGCATAACAAAAAAACAATTAAAAAATAGGTAGCAAAAATATAAACTAGACAGTTTTTATATCCACTCCTTAGTTGATTGTCAAAATAATACTAAAAAGCTAACTAAATAGTTTTTATATTCAACAAAATAATGAAAAGTGAACCTACAGCATCACAGTATCACTATAAAAAAGGAAAATACTTTAAAATACTCTCCTACATAAGGCAATGGGAGAAGCTATAGAAAAATAATCGTCAGACAGACAAAATTACTAATAGTGAAATTAAATAGAAAAAGAAAATCTTATGAAACAAAAAAATTACATACACTGAACGTTCATTCGTCCGCCGCCTCCCCCTTTCTATTCCCTTGAACAATAAAACTTCATTAACTAAAACTAAACTAATGCGTCACTAAAATGTAATTGCATTCATTGTTTGCATTGAAAATCGTAGAAAACACATATTTGAGTGAGAATTTGAACTTTGGTTTCGAAGATGAAATTTTCTCGGATCTTTACTTTTTGCTTTATTTTTAGAGGTCGTTGTATACGTCTTTAGGAAGTTTTTTTTTCATATTTTATGAAGTAGGTGGAAATCTTCGTAAGATACCAGGTCTTATGTCTGGTATGTGGGATTCCCTTACCGCCGCTGAGATGGCTTTTGAGCCCACCACATGTGACGCTCAACCGCATTCTCGCCGGGGCGAGAACCTACCCAGTAAAACAATCCGTTCTTTCAACCGCGCTTGTGACCCGCTGGTGCAGTCCGGGCTTCGCCCTGGTGGCAGCATATTTTCTGTACTATATCTGCTTCACGTCCCGTTAAATATAGATTCACGGCTTAACTTAAACGCCACAAACTTTTTGACTAAAATAATCTTTCTTCAGTCTCCTTGGACTGGAACGTTTGTCTGACGAACGCATGGGTTCTTGCCCATATGTCTTTATCCTCATACATCATCGCAATCATACCACTCACGGAATTGAAACAAACACCATTCCTACTTTTAAATTCTAATCTATCCATACTCCATCCTGTACATTCTAACACTGTATGTGACACAGTGTCGATCAAACCTCAATAAGGGCATTTGTTTGTAGTCGCTTTTTTGAACCTGAAAAGGTATAAGCGGAAACATCTGTGACCCATGACAACCTGTGACAGGAAATAATCTAAACGCCGGTTTCCACATTCGAGCCTCATCTTTACTTTCGGTATAAGTGACTTGGTCTACTGTGCCACATCCACAGTTGCCACATTCTTATAGATGTGGCTCTGTCCTCACGTTTTATACTCTCAGTCACACCAGTATTACGAGCACGATGAAATAAACGGGTCCTCTCGTATGCCAAGATGTGAGTGGGCATGCAGCCAGTGATGACCCACAATGCTACTGCAGAAACAGTAATGTAGGGGCTTGCTACGCGTAACAGGCTTGTTCTGTCTATTCTTATCAAAAGGCTAGTTAAAAATAAAGAACGATAGATTGCACATCGTTCTCTCGGATAGATAGTCCGAGACCAAGTACCTCAAGTAGCCAGAAAATTTTCTATCATCAACTGCTCTTATTACTGTTTCCCATTGCAGTGAATTGAAGGCTTTCCTAACATCTAGTAAGAGCCAGGTGGCCCATTTTTGGTCGCAAGCCTCTATATTTACCGCTTGGTAAACTTACAACACTGCATTAATCGTGCTAATATTCTTACGAAACCCATATTGTCTAGGGGATAAGCCTCCAGACCTTTCAATTGCTTGATCGATTCTCCTGCTCAGAATTTTCTCAAACAGTTTATAAATACAAGAGAAAAGACAAAAATGTCTATATTTTCCTCTACTTTAGGCAGGAGTATTAATTTCAATGTTTTCCAGTCTGCGGGAAAGCTCTGTTCAACGAGGAGGCCGGCTCAAACTCTCGGCTTCACTGGTGTATGGTGTCACTTATTGTTGTTCCAATATCTATTCTTTTCCATATCTTCTCATTTCTTATTTTGCCGTAAAATGTTAGCCTACAACAAGGTCTCCAAAACCCCATTTCCATTGACAGTAGCTTTTTTTTAACATTCTGTCATCATGCTAGATCCCAGCTCCATAAGTCGGGATACTCCATAAGATTATCTTGTATATACTGATTTTTTTATGTTGTTTAATTTGTGTGTTCAACAGCAAGTAATTAAGTTGTTTGCCACCTGCTTACCTTGTTCAATTCGTTTCTTAATTTCAGTTTTACTAACAACAGTGAAAATACACGAAAAGATTATTTGTTTTGCTGACAATACTGTCACACTTTACACTAGCGATTCTTAGAAAAAACTTAAAACTATGCCAGAAATAGAAAATATAAAGGTTTTAGAATAGCTAAATATGATTTTACTGACAGTTAATACTAATAAAACTTATTTCATACCATTTTCAATATACAAAAATAGTTTACCGGACTTCTTGGAATTAAATCTAAGTTATAATAATGCCTACGTTAAAATAAAAAGGAAAAAATACATAAAATATTAAGGCGGTTATATTGATTGTCACTTGAAGTGGGATGTACATATTAATCTATCTATCTATCTATACAGCCCTAAACATCCATCCTTGGATATAGACCTCCCCCTCATCCTTCTTCCATGCCTCTCTATCTTGGGCAATTTGCATCCATTTTGACCCGACGTGTTTCTTCAGGTCATCTGACCATCGCATTTATGGCCTTCCCCTTTTTCGTTTGTAATTCCATGGTCTCCAATGTATAATTGTCTTAGTCCATCTTTCATCTTTCTGCCTTAGGGTGTGTCCGGTGAACTTACATTTAAGCTTTGCTACTTGGGTTGAGACATCTGTCACTTTTGTTTTATTACAGATCCATTCGTTTCTTTTTCTGTCTGATAGTTTAATGTTCAGCATTTGTCTTTCCATGGATCTTTCTGTCTTTGCTATTTTTTCCATATTTTCCTTTGTAAACGTCCATGTATGAAAGCCATATGTGAGGACAGGGAGTATACATTGATTGAAAACTCTCGTTTTTAGGTATTGGTGGTATTTTAAATTCTTTAGAATATTCTTTAGAAGACAGTTTTCCGAATGATGCCCAGGCCAATCTTATTCTTCTCTTTCTTTCTTCGGTCCGATTTTCTTTATTTAATTTAGTGATTTGGCCTAGATATATATATATATATATATATATATATATATACTCTTTTACTTGTTCTATTCTTGTTTGTGCCACTGTAATTATTAGTTCTTCTGGTTGATTAGTAATGGTTTTTGTTTTACTGTAATTCATCTTGAGTTCAATTTTTGTCGATTCTCTATCTAGTTCTTCCATCATTCTTTGTAATTCTTTACTTTTTTCTGTTAATAATACAATATCATCAGCATATCGTAAATGATTCAGATTTTGCCCGTTTATGTTAATTCCGAAGCCATCCCAGTGTAGTCGTTTGAAAACATCTTCTAGCGCTTGGTTGAATAGCTTGGACGAGATGGTATCTCCTTGTCTTACTTCTCGGTTTATTTTAATAGGCTTCGTTTGTTTCATTTGTCATCCGTTTTCCAATACCGAATGAGAACAAATGCCGAGGTCAAACAAATGTATATTGCTAGCGAGGTAGTCCAAGAGATTAAATCCCAACGTCTAAGATGGGCTGGCCATGTTCATAGGCTCCCTAATAACCGACTTACCAAGTTAATCTGAGAAGAAGTCCCGACAGGGAGAAGGCCCTTAGGACATCCACGAATGCGATGGAGAGATAATATATGGTCAGATTTGATAACAATGGGGCTACCCACTGACTTAAACATCATGGACGACCGTTCGAGATGAAAGCAGGTTGTGCAGTCAGCCAAGACCCACCCTGGATTGTAGTGCTACCAGAAGAAGAAGTTTGTTTCATTAGCTTAATAGTTGTTGTTGCCTTGTTGTATATATTTGTAATTAAGTCGGTATATCGGTAGTCTGTTCTGCTGTTTTGTAGGGAATTATGTACTACCCAGTGTTCCACACTATCAAATGCCTTCTCGAAGTCAATAAATGCCATGTATAGCGGGATATGATATTCGTTAGTTTTTTCGATTAAAATCTTCCTCGTTAAAAGGTGGTCACTTGTACTGAAGCTCTTTCTAAATCCGGCTTGTTCTTTTGCCTGGTATCCATCTAATTTAGTTGTTAATCTATTTGTTAATATTTTGCTTAATAGTTTGTACATCACATTTAGTAAAGTTATGGGCCTGTAATTCTTTAGATCCTTTTTATCTCCTTTTTAAATAGTAACAGTGTTATTGCTTCGTTCCAACTGTTGGGTATTTAATTTATATTATATATTTTGGTTATATTAATATAGTATGTAAAACTCTAAGAGTATTACTATACAGATTTAGATATCTCAGCAATATTCTTAATCTGTCGTACTTAAATATAGATGTCTTACTATTAACATTATCCAGATTTAGCCATACGGCTACCACTCCCTATAAGGGGAAAATTGACTCATCCCAAATACCTACAGTATCAAAACGATTGAGCTCTGGTGGTTCTTTCCATGTTATCGAGCCCTAAGTGACTTGGTATGTTGGTGTATTTCCCAAACATTTTCGTACACATCTTCACGTTGCGAGGAGTACAGCTTTCTGCATGGCCTTATAGTGATGTTCATTTAGACCCAGCTGTTTTATGTTCTCTAGAAGGTTTTTGGGAATAACACCAGTAGTAGATAGAATAATAGGTACTGTCTGAGTACTTTCCATTCTCCATTGTCTCCTGATTTGTATTTCTAGATCTCTGTACTTGGCGATCTTTTGGTTGTATTTAACAAGTAAATTATTGGTGTTTTTATAATATATAATACATAATAGACCGCTAGACCCAGTCTATTATGCGCTAGTAGTTGGTCTGTAATCACAGTGCGGTCCCAGTATAGCTTGTAGTTGTCATTTTCAAGCATTCTGTCATTAACATTATTAATATTATTATTACTAGAGCCACCTTTAGTAATTATAACTTCAAGGTACTTGTATGACTGATTATTTCTAATTTTAATCTGCTGTTTCAATCTGCTATCGAATTGATGATCGAATCGATTATTATATCCATTATCAAATTGATAATCGATAACTGTATCGACTATCGAATCGATTTTCAAATCGATAATTACATTGTGGAGTACCAAATCCCATTTTTGTCACTTTGTTCACATATCCCCAAAATGAATTTATTTTTTCTGTTATTAATTAATTTCATCTATCGTCCAGTCCTGTAAGGCCTCCAAGTCTAGTTTTTATCAGAACTTTTTAGTCAATGGTACGGTTTTTGAAAATATGTTGTTAAATTCTAAAACATTTCAAGCTTTTGATATTTCTCCGTAAATATGACATTATAGTTTTTAATTAACATGCTATATAGAAATTTGTTTTAAATCTACAAAACCAAACATTTCCAGTTTCCAGTTTTGGTTAGTTTTATTAGAAAGTAATTTAATTTGATGAACTGCAAGCCAAACAAAACTATGCACTTCAAATAGCGAATTGCTACACGGTTGAGTTAATGCACCAGCCGGAGATTTAAGTTATTCACAATCTGTCGTTTTGAGCGAGCTTTACCTTTCTCCTCTTTGTTTCTTCGACGTCAACAATGTTTAATACTGTTTTACACTTTTTCTTTTCCCAATTCGGTTATTTAACGACCATAATTTATCGAGGCATAAAATAGTAATTTTCTTATATAAGAACATATAAATCTCATAAAGTAAGTCGATAGATAACGATAGGTACCATATAATATTTCCTAAAACTTTCATAATATTGATCATAAACTGATATAATGTATATCAATCCCAAAAAATAAAATTATTACTAGAACTTAATACTGATTCAGAACTATGTTATTCATTCTTAACAATTATAGTCCGATTCTACCGCATTGGGATTCTAGAACGTATGATAATAATAATATTAATAATGTTTATTTAGGAAGCTTTCATAGATTATAATAAACAAAAAGCATACTAAATACTAAATACACATAAAAACTCATGAAGTAGAGCTACTATAGCCCAGTCTGGTTATGCAAAAATCATCGATTTCACAGCAAAGTTTTTCGTAGTTATCTGAAGCTTTTAAAACATAGGTGGGGGTTACTAAATGACCAATAGATGAAAAAGTACTCGTATTTTTAACTTGCATTTTTTTAAACAATAATTTATGTTCACAATTTATTTTTTGTCCAAGTTTTTTTCCTTATATGTTACATAAACAATATTTATATAAATTTTTTATAACAAGAATATTTTTATTTACACGTTTTTTAAATTAAAATTGATAAATAATTTACGAGGATATTTGCAAAAAACAGTTTTTTGCACTAATTTATAAATTTCATTAATTGTTTTATTAACAAAATAAAATGTTGAACATCGAGCAATTAGCGTCTTTTAAATTTGTGCGAAATTTCCTCCCGATCGGTCAAATAGTTTAAAAGTTATTTAATTTATTTATCCCTGAGGCTAAATATTTAAACTATTGAACTTGTTCTATTAATGATGCTAGACATATTTAGCAAATTTCGTAGGATTCTTTAAGAATTAAACTATCTCAGAAGATAAATGCATATTGCGTTTTCATCAAAATTATTTACAAAATAAACGTTTGAAAAAGGGGTATATTTTTTACTTATAAACAATTATAATAACTCATTCTGAGTTGTGGATGTATCGTAGAATATTAAGAATACCCTGGACAGAGAAAGTAACAAATGTGGAGGTTTTGCGGAGAGTGCGGAAAGAGAAAGAGCTGATACTTACTGTTAAAAAGCGCAAACTACAATATTTGGGACATGTTATGAGGGGAGATAAATACGAGTTGCTGCAATTGATTATCCAGGGAAAGATAATGGGAAAGAGATCTATAGGAAGAAGAAGGCATTCATGGTTGAAAAACTTGAGAGAATGGTACAATTGCACCAATTACCAACTGTTTAGATCTGCAGCATCAAAAATACGCATAGCTTTGATGATAGCCAAACTTCGGAACGAAGACAGCACTTGAATAAGAAGAAGAATAACTTCTATATTTTTCAAGATACAGACTTGTACGTACAACCATTGGATAGCTTTTAAAAAAAACTCACATTTATTAAAAAAAACCTTCTATGGCCAGTAGGAACGAAGTTTGAAAAAATCATGTTTTTATTGTTTATAAATATTAAGAAGTAAAATTTACACAAATTTTTAATGAAAATCTAAACTTTATATTGAAACCTATGGCTATTAAATTAATAAAAATATTCGAAACTTACAGCCGTTCGAAACGAATGTACTTTCGAAACATCGACATAGGAAAGTGGATGGGATAACTGTTTCAGCTCCGTTATTTTTTTGAAATCGGAACTTCAGAAACACGTAGAAAAAATTTACAGTATCTCAGTTTCCATAACAGCTAGAAACTTTTTTTTTTATGGGATAGCTCGTCGAAATATAAATAACTATAATCCGTTCACAAATTGCTGAGAGCACGAAATGTGCCTCAAAGTCATTAAACAGTCGTAAAATTTGTATTATCATAGGCGTTCATGAGGTGTTTACCTATTCATTAAAATTAATGCGTTTTATATTTATTTTCCTTGCCAAAATGTTTATCAATATTAATAATGTTTTAATACTAATATATTTAGCAAAAACAATTAAAACTTTCACGGCTAATGTTAATTATTATATTATATTAATAAAAATAAGAATTTAACCATTAACAATTTTGTAAATAAGAATACCTTAACTCTTTAGATATTTCAACACTAATCATCGCGTTTAATCACTTTACTAGAAAACCTGGAATTCATATTTGAAGGACTAATTCGTTGCAATATAAAAAGGATGGAATTCTCCATATTTTTAATAATATAATACCGGCTTTAATAATATAATAAGGGTATAAAGATACCGGCTTTGGCCACGTGCCTCGTCTGTTCAGTTTATATTCGAAACTTAACTTGAAAGGGTGAAGATATTATGAACGAAAACAATTTTTTTGTTTAGTACGTTTTTGATCGCATATAATTTAATACAGTCAGTAAGTCTATCTATTCGCCAAGAGAGAAGACTATTGTCCTGAATTTTTACGATGCTCTGGTTTCTTAGAATCCCACAAACACTGTTCGCAACATAGTGGAAAGTTGTGCCAACATGGCGTAGGGGAGTCAACTATATATAGGTTCCTATCAGAAAGTAAAAAACAGGGTAAAGCTAACCAAAACACAAACGAACACTTGAAGAGAGGGAAAAAGCCTATCGAAATTGATGATTTTGCCAAAAATGGTATTCGAAGCAAAAATTCATGGATTTTTTTTCAAAAAACAAATCCCAAACCTAAACAGAATTTTACAAGAAGTTAAAGACAACCCGCATTTGCCTCACACCGGACGAACTAAATTGTGGTAAGTTTTAAAAGAATTAAATTTCCGGTGGGAGAAATCAGACCGAAAATCACTTTTGATTGACTGAAAGGAGATAATATGTTGGATAAGAAATTATTTAAGATCCATACGAAAATTCCGGGCTGAAAGAAGGCCAATCTTCTACCAGGATAAAACGTGAATAAACTCAGGTCATGCTCTAAAAAAAATTTGGTCAGATAAAAATATATTAAGCTCCAGGCAAGCCTTTATGGAAGGTTGGTCTACTGGTATCTCCCCATCTTCTGGTAAAGGCAGTAGATTAATAATTTCTCACATTGGCAGCGAAAAATGATTTGTTTGCATGGTTGAAAGCATGGTTTGTTGGAATTTCAGTCCAAAAGCACAAAAGACTATCATGGAATGGTAAAAGCAGAACCTTTAAAAATTGCCCGGCAACACAAATCTAAGTTAAAGAAATACGTAGTTGACAAAATGGCGGAAATTCGAAACATCACAGTCCTTAGACTTCCACCCTACCACTGCGAAATAAATCCAATTGAACTCATTTGGGCAGAAATAAAAAGTTATGTGGCTAGAAAAAATACGGCATATAAAATACAAGCTGTACGTGAATTGTTATACGAATCTTTAGAACATATTACAGAACAAAACTGGAAAGAAGCAGTAAGACATGTAATAGAAGAAGAATAAAAAATGTGGGATCTTGATAACATAATTGATGCGACCGTAGAGACACAACCGCTAATTATTAACCCTCAAGACGACTCGGATTCCGAAGTTAATCTAGAATTATTAATAGAGCAAGTTCAATAGTTTAAATATTTAGCCTCAGGGATAAATAAACTAAATAACTTTTAAACTATTTGACGGATCGGGGGGAAATTTGCACAAATTTAAAATGACGGTAATTCCTCGATGTTTAAATGTATTAATAACATTTTATTTTGATAATAAAAATTTATAAATTAGTGCTAAAAAACTGATTTTTATTGTTTCTTATAATTCTCACGAGATAAATACAATATATCCTTTAAAAGCTATAGCATGAAATTTTAGTTTTGCGTTTTAACAACAAATGTGGTGTGTTTGAAATATGCTTAAAAAAACGTTTGACTTAAACTTTTACACAACAAACAATCCAAAGCATTTAAATCTTTTTTTTAATTACACTAGTACTTTTTATAAAAGAACAAACCTACTGCAATAATCTACACCCAAAACAGTCTTCTTTAATGCATTTTTTGTGAACTGTAATCTTTTGTAATGTAAAACATTAAATTCTGCGTTTTTACTAATATTTCAGATGCCTCATATTTGTTACCACAACTCAAAATTGAAATTCCATGTGACAGGTTTTAAAGATTGATCTCTAAAAATAAAGTTTACTACATCTGTTCAATGGTCAATGGTCAATAAAAGAAATAGATTATATTGATCTCGTGAGAATTATAAAAAATGGCTAAAATCACTCCACGTTTTTTATTTAACACCTGTTTAAAATCTGAGTTTATTTGCAGCAAAATACAAAAACTGCTTACGAAATCTAAACTCTTTACCTTTAAAATGCAACTTGATTTTTGACGATAGGTTACTTAATTCAAAAGATATCGAATTTTTACCTTCGAGCTGATACAAATTTTATTGAACATTTCGCACACGTAACGGACATTCAAAATCGATGGTTACTTCAAGAGTTGTTTTTGATAGAACGGTTCATTCTACTCAAAAAGTGCTAATAATCACTTTTGTTTAAAATTATCTCAGCTACATTTTTAGTTTATAATATTTTTTTCTACGGCGTACAGATTCTTGGTTAATCAATGTTTTGTGTTTTTACCTCCCCACGTGAGGGGGTTTTAGAGAGAAGCCTGAGGGTAAAAGAGGTAAATTTTTTGAATTTTTTTAGAGTCCTAAAATTGATATTCTCGGTAAAGTTCAGTTTAGGGTTCAACTCTCTCACGACTGACTATTGAAAAAGATTATAATTAAAAACTATTATTCGTTTTGTAGATTTTAGAGAAATAACCATCACATAGTTACGAAGTAAGTCTACAAATAGGCAATAATTTTCTAACAAAACCACTGGTGTGGACAAATTGAATTAGCTCAATCCGAACAAGTTCTTTGTTCTGATCACCGACGAGATCCTTTTATTCTTTTAATTTTTCAAAAATGCAGTCGTTTATCGCAAAACAGCAATTGAACGGTCCGTCATAGAGCGTTTTATTTTCCTCTTTTTCCGAATACAGGTCACAAACAAAACCGGGAACAATGGGATACGCTCGTTATAGATTTCAGAAGTCCCTATAATGCATAAAATTTTCCCGAATATGTGTCAGGTTTCGCGAAAAATACTCAAAAGTTTTCTGTACCAAATGCGGTGTTCCCGAGTCTTTCAGTTGTGTAATATAATATTTTTAGAATTCTCAGTATTTGATAAATTTGAAGTTTTATTCCTATTCTATATGACATATGGATTCGCGGGAACTTACGGCATATAGAACGAGGTTTTATTAAAATATTTTATAGTAAATATATTTCTTATATGTTATTTGTAAAGAGTGTTTGGGAAAGGCAAACGTCATATTCATATATTCTCATTTAGTGCTGAAGATAATCTAATTACAGTGGAAAAAATAAGATTCATAAATAGTCCTTATTATTGAGTTTCCGCAAAGTAAGATGGATTTTATTGCGGTTTTGGCATCAGATTTTTAATAATCTCTACACACTTTGTGACCGCATTGATCCAAATGAGAAATTGCGTTATAAAAGTGAATATTTAAGTTTTCAAAAATAAAAAATTTGTAACTCCATTTGTAGTCTATTTAAAAAAAAAAGGTTAAATCTTTGTAAGTGGCTATATTTAATTAAAAAATCCATAAATGGGCTACATCAAATTAACACGAACGTTTTCGGAATAATAATTCCATCATCAGGTTAAAAATGCAGGTTAACATGCCTGAGCCACCAAAATATTAGGGTAAAAACCCTATAAAATAAATAATGTTACCAAAGATTAAACATCTTCTTCTTCTAGTTCCTATCCCTTTCGGATGTTGGAAATCATATTGGCAATCATAACCTTGCTCGCTGCGGCTCGAAACAGCTCCGTTGAGGTTTTCTTAAACCATGTTCTTAAATTCCGCAGCCATGATATTCTCCTTCTACCGGGTCCCGCTTACCTTTGACTTTACCTTGCAATATAGACTGTAGCAGGGAGTAACGGTGCTGATTTCTCATAACGTGTCCCAGATATTGCAATTCTATGCGTTTGATCGTAAACACAATATCTGGTTCCTTCTTAATTTTTCCTAGAACTTCCTTGTTCGTGATCGTTGCTGTCCATGATATTCTCAGCATTCTTCTATAAAGCCACATCTCAAATGCTTCAAGCATTTTAATAGTGGCGTCTGTAAGCGTTCATGCCTCCGCCCCGTACAACAACACAGAGAAAACATAGCATCTCAAATGTCTCATTTTTGTATCAAGGGATATGTTGTGACTTGTGAAGATGGCGCTCATTTTGTTAAAGACCGTTCTTGCCTTTCCTATGCGGCACTTTATTTCCTGTAAATTGCTCCACTGTTCGTTAATAATAGTTCCCAGGTAACAATACTGTTTTACTCGCTCTATCTGCGTCCCATTAATGTATATATGAGCCCCATTTATATTCTCCTTGCTGATAATCATTTGTTTCGTTTTGTGGGTATTAATGTTTAGTCCGTACTGTTGACTGTACTCGTTAATTCTGTCCATTAGCCTCTGAAGTCCCGCTAAACTATCTGCTATCACTATGGTGTCGTCGGCATATCTAACATTGTTTACTCTTTCACCATTTAGAAGGATGCCTTCGTCTATTCCGTAAAGAGCCTCGTTAAAAATTTTCTCTGAGTACATATTAAATATCAACGGCGATAGGATACATCCCTGTCTAACTCCACGTAGTATTTTTATGTGATCTGTTTCTTCTCCGTTAATTTTCATGTATGCGGTCTGATTCCAGTAGAGTTCTGAAATTATTCTGAGGTCTTTGTCATACAGGTCTGCCTCTTTTAAAATGTTTATCATCTTTTGATGTTGAACTCTGTCAAATGCCTTTTCGTAGTCGATCAAGCACGCGTATACGTCGCAGTTAACGTCCCTGCATCTTTGAATCAGTACCTGTACTCCAAAAAGTGCCTCTCTGGTACCCACTGGGTTAATGAAGCCGAACTGTCTGTCCGATATTTGTTCCTCGCACTTCTTATCCTCCTCGCAGATTAAACATATTGTTGTTAATAATAATTGGTGTTTAATATTTAATTATATTTTACTTCACCTGAAGTACCAGAAATATAGTGGCAAACCAATAGATTTTTTTATAAGTAGAAAGAGAAAATTATTAGTTACCAAAAAGACTATGTCTTTAAATTTTTCTCAGAGTCCTTAATCTAAAAACCTTGTACTATCTTTTTATGAAATATCAAAAGAAATTGCCGAAACCGATTATCAGCATATAATTGACGAGAAATTAATAGTTCCAGCAAAGAAAATAGTAGCATCTCAGATATGTGATAAAAAGCAGGAAAAGCAAGTGAATTCGCTGGCTCTATCATATAACACAGTGAACGTAGGGTTGTGAAGATGGCAGATAATATTGTAGAAACTATTATAGGTCACTTAAAGGAGTATTTCTCCTCCTAAGGAAAACTATTTTTCCTTTCAAGTTGATGGACTTACAACAAATGGCTGCGTGTTCTGATTATAATATCATTGTACTAGTTGAAACCTGGCTTAATTCTGACTTTTTTTTTATTATTGAGTTAATGCTTCGACAACTATGATCATTGGCATGGTACAGTCAGGTACCTAGTGTAGTGTGTGTGTGTGTGTGTGTGTGTGTGTGTGTGTGTGTGTGTGTGTGTGTGTGTGTGTAGAGTAATTGTCTTGATACTAAGCAAAGTCGACGTCATTGTCTTTGCTAAGAGACGCTAATTGTATCCGAACGTCTGCGGTCCCTCCGGTGAGTACCGATCGCACAAGGATGGAAATTCTGACTTTAATATTGCTGAGTTGGGACTTTCCAACTACAGCATTTTTAGATTTAGTTAGATGATAGAAATCATCTATAGTGTATTTTTATGTATGAGAGAGTAATAAAACAATAAATTATGTATGCGAATCCCTAAACTGTTGATACGGGTGACTCAATGAAAAACAGATATTTGTCAACAAGTTTACAGAAGTATTTATGGGAAAACAATTTTAAATTGAGTATGACCACCAGGTATAAAGGTTGTAGCAGAATAGAATACAATACTTGTGAGGGATACTAATCCCTAAATAAGGTTGCCAGTGTCGGAGTGATGGAGGTTAACAGGTACTAATGAATTTGCAAGAAATGTAAGATGTTTATTTTATTGGTTATATATAACCAATAAAAGTTTAATAAGTACCTACCTATTTGCAAAATAAAGTTTAATTCTTTAGATAAAATAAAACGTTTTATTTTATCTGAAATGAGTGCATTCCACGAAGTAAGGGTTTCAACAATCAAACATTCAATTCTTTAATTCCAGGAATCTACGACAGTAATTGACTAGATAATTACCTTCTAAACTTATTCCACAGAAAATGTGATAGTGGGTTTTTCCATTTTGTAGGAAGGTCAAGTGGCGTATTCAAAATTCTTAACAGTTCACTAAAAGTAGGTACTTCAGTTGCAAGGTGCAGTTTATTGTGTATACTAGTGTTATGGAAAATTTGGAAGTGCCGTGTAAACGCCGAAAAATTGGTCCTTTAACAGTTAATGAAAAAACATTAATATTTAATTGTTTTAAATCATTTACAGACAAACGTTTATGTGAAAGTGTTGATGAGACCGTTGAGTTAGTTAGCAGTACACTTGGTGTTGGGAAATCTACGATTTACAGAGGTATTAAAGAAGAGAAATGTGGTAGTTTTCAAATGCCACGTAATGCTCCAGGGAAACCAAAATTTCAAATAGAATATCATTTTAAAGAAGGACTTCGACGGAAAGTGCATGAATTCTTCTTTAGACAAGAATTTCCAACATTGGATAAAGTTCTTGTCCCAGTTTGAGATGATAAGGATTACCCAGAAATGAGTCGAAGTACGTTATGGAAACTTTTAAAAGAAATAGGCTTCCGCTGGAAAAAGAATCCCAGAAAGTCTATTTTATTAGAAAAAAGCGATATTGTCATATGGAGAAGACATTTTCTAAGAACCATAAAGGAAATAAGAAACCAAAAAAGAAAAATATTTTATCTTGATGAAACATGGATCAACGAGGGTCATACACCAAACAAATTTTGGCAGGATGAAACTGTTACAAGTCAAAGGCACGCTTTTGTAAATAACTTATCTACTGGTTTAAACCCACCATCAGGAAAGGGACGCAGGCTGATAATAGTACACATTGGCAGTTCAGACGGTTTTGTTGAAGGTGGTTTATTAACTTTTGAATCAACTCGTACCGGTGACTACCATGAAGACATGAACGCTGATGTCTTTCAAGAATGGTTCGAACAAATGATAGATCTTCTTCCTAAGAACTGTGTAATAGTAATGGATAATGCAAGTTATCACTCCAGACTTATAGAAGGACTGCCCACAACCAAGTGGTTAAAAAAAGACTTGTAGAATTGGCTGAGTTCAAAAAATATTACGTACCATCCCGAATCTATAAGATAGGAACTTTATTCGTTGTGTGAAAGAAAAATTCATAAAGAAAAATTTAAAAAATACGAAATTGATGAAATTGCCAAAAATCGTGGAATGACAGTAATTAGATCCCCACCATATCATTGTGAATTAAACCCGATTGAACTGGTATGGGCACAGATAAAGAGTGAAGTTTTAAGAAACAGTTGTTTTTGGAGGCCGTAAATAATGTAAAACCTGAAAACTGGGAAAAGGCAGTAAATCACACTATTAAAAAAGAGGAAAAAATGTGGAAGCTGGACAATATTACTGATAAAATGATCGAGCCAGTTATTATAAATCTGGGTTCTGAAAGTTCATCTTCTGAATCTGATTTGGATTTGTAACAAGTAGCTGTAAGTTTTATATTAATATTTTTATTCATCTATTTAACATACCTTAGACGGTTTTAAAAACTCTTTTTCTCTTTTGTAATTTTTAAAAATTAAAAAAAATGTGAATTTTTTAAAACCCTTTTCAATGTAGGCCAGTCAGTTCTAATATAGTGTGTGATAAAAGAGGTCCCTTTTGTTTACATACACATAACACTTTATAACACTGAAATAATTCATTTATTGTAAAGAATTAAATCTTTTAGCGAAAGCCGCTATCGCTGTATGTATTAAATGGCCAACTATATGGCCTAGGAGACAAATTCGTTAAACTTCCCGTGCTCGAATTGGTATCACTAAAGTGTTATGATCATTTCGGCCTATCCCAGCCATCGTCAGACACTTGGGCTGATACAAATTCAAACTCGGAAAGTAAAACGAATGTCTCCCAATCTTCACTACCGTGTAGTTAGCTTATAAAGGCGCCCTCACGGCCTTCAAAATAGAGGGCGCCTTTATAAGCTAACTACACGGTAGTGAAGATTGGGAGACATTCGTTTTACTTTCCGAGTTTGAATTTGTATCAGCCCAAGTGTCTGACGATGGCTGGGATAGGCCGAAATGATCATAACACTTTAGTGATACCAATTCGAGCACGGGAAGTTTAACGAATTTGTCTCCTAGGCCATATAGTTGGCCATTTAATACAATTCATTTATTTTTTACAATTATTCAAAGTAATTTTTCAATTAATCTTGAGCACGCCCATGGAGTGGTCGGAGATACCAGTTAAAATTATGCTAATTACTCTCTCGTTCATAAAAATAAACTATAACACGTCATAAGCAACGTGGAGGAGGTGTTGTGATAGATACATCTATATATTTACAAGTGTGTGAAGTATTTATACCGCAAAATAATATTGAACAAGTTTTTGTTTCACTTAAGTGTCACAATCAAATGCTTATTTTGAGTTCTGTGTACATCTCTCCTGCGTCTGAACAGCAGTGTTACATTGATCATTGTATCCTGCTAATGATTTGTATAATACTGCCAGTTATTGTAATTTATCTCAAATAAATGTGATACCTAATAGCAGAAATACTTTTCCCGACTTAGTTTTTTCTAGTTTATCTATATAATTTTGTCGGAACCATCAGATCCCTTGTTTGACAAAAGTGTCCATCATACTCCATTTCCATCATTTCTTTGGGATTGTTTGTTAATGTTACCTCGTCAACTTTAAATTATGAAGAATACTTTGTAGATTTCAGAAATGGTGATTACTTTAGCATAAATTATCTTTTGGCTGAGATTGATTGGAAATTAGTTTTCATCAACAAAAATATCAACGAGGCTATTGAAACCTTCTATGAAATTCTATACAGTTTAATACATAATTTTGTACCCACTAAAAAATATAAAACATCCGCATATCCTAATTGGTATAACCGGGATCTAAAATCGCTAATATTAAAAAAGAAAACTGCTCATAAAACATTCAAACAGACAGGTAGGAAAGAAGATTATAATATATTTTCAAGTATTAGAACTCAGTGTAAAGAACTTACGTATTTACTGTATAAACGACATGTTCAGGAAACTGAAAACAATATATCTGAAAACCCTAGATCATTCTGGAAAGTTATAGATAGTAAAAGAAACTCACATATGTTACCATCAGTTATTAAGTATGATGATTATACTGCAGAAAATAGAAAATAGAAATCGTTGATATTTTTGCGAACTTTTTTTCAACTGGCAATAATGATTTTGTAGTTAATCAAATTTCTATTTTTAAATTTGAGAAATCTGCGTATGTAAGCAATTATGTTGTTGACATTGAGGAAATAATTGATGTGATTCTGAGTAGCCCGTGGAAACTTATCAAGGGACCTGACGAAGTTCCATTGTATTTTTTTAAAAAATGTGTAAATACTTCGGCAGAACCAATACACCATTTATTTAACCTATCACTAGTTATCACATCAGAGATATTTCCCGATTTCTGGAAATCTAGTTTTTTAAAACCAATTTTCAAGTTTGGTCAGAAAGATAAAGCTGAAAATTATCGTGCAGTTCTATACAGTCAGAGTTACCAAAGCTATTAAATTTTTTTGTAAATAGAATGTTAAGTT